>JBBPDB010000128.1:10816045-10845661 GCA_037974465.1 Brachypetersius altus | reverse complement strand
CAAGTGAAGCAGGGAGTGAGGAAGTGATGTGAGCTCTGACAATGCGCTCAAAGCACTTCATGGCAATGGAGGTGAGTTCTGTGGCAGATCAGGTCACATTTACATTATGGCATTTAGCTGGCGCTCTTATCCAGAGCAACGTACATCAGTGCTCAAGTAGTCCACAACTGTTTCTTAAACCTGCAATGCAGCTTGCATCTACATCCACTATTTAACCAAAATACTGCACATTCAGTGCACCCATACAACATCTGTTGAGTAATACCTAACCAACACCTGCCAAACAATATCTAAACAACACAAGACAATACCTGAACATCACATACCTCATGGATCACAAAACTGTCTAACTAGTTGAGATGTGAATTCAGTCACTTAGACACATTTTAGATTTTCATTTAGATCAAAAGGTTAAATCAGGATCTGATTATTTGAGACACAAAGATGAGTGAAAAGAAAGACCATTTTAAGGTCTTAAACAGGGTCAGAGATCAGGAGCTGAATTTAAGAAGTGTGGTCAAAATCTCATCCTGATGTTAAACTGAGTTCAGCTCTGTCTAGGAGAAATAGGCTGAACAAAAAAGACATTCTTATTCTGAATTTTCCAATTCCCACTATAAGCACTTTAAATAAAGTTAATGGCCACTAATGTATTTGAAAAGAATGATAAAGCTAAATGAAAGCGACATTTAAAGTGTTTTCAATATTCAGAGGCAGTTGTTTATCTACAATAAAAGCCAGTGGGCAGAGCCCCACCTGCTGGGAGAAAGAAAAAAAAATAAGTGCAAAGCACAATTCTAAGCCCTGCCATTTCAATTCTATATATACATTCATAACTATATTTAAATGGAGGTAATCAATTGCATGCATGAGTATTACATACGGCTGCAGTTTATGTTGTCAAACATGGTGCGCAACGACACACAAGGTCTGTGAGACTGAACATCCAGTATTGCAGATCTGCCCAGTCCAACACTAATAAGCATCATAGGTGCAATGTATGGGTATTCATAAATAATTAATCATATACAATGTAGCAAGTTGCCAATGCTTCTGATACAAAGGAACTGAATTCCAGTAAACTGGAACACCCTCTTGTACCTTTTTGATGTTATTCTGTCACATTCACTTCATCAGGAGCTGCTGGATATTACAAACAATAAGTACAACCAGTACGACTAGACATGCTTCAAGAAGGAGTAGCCTTGTACTTTGTACATTTAAAGGCTATTAAATAAAAATCTTTTTAATTTCAAATCTTTTAATGGCTTGAAATAAAATTTATTAATGTAAATAAAGCACAGATAAGTGTTGCTCAGCAAAGATCTCATCTTAACTGTTCAGGGCCAGGTTTCCCAAAAGTTCTTTGTAACAAAATTTGTAACAAAAAGTTCTTTGTCTTACTTATATAAGCCTTAATAAATTCACGGATTTCAAATGTTGTATTTATTACCAACTTGGTCCATTACACTGTAGTAACTTTGGAAATCTCAGTGGAGTTCTAATGATCAGTAAAAGATTTGACCTAGTCAGTTAAGTAAATTAGTAAAAGTCTGGTTTAATGAAATACCAGTTCATAATCTGTGCACTAGTCTATACTTCTGCTCATATAAAGTGATATTTTGAAAAAATAGTCATGGCTAAACATGGAAAGCATCATCCATGTATGTATTCATTGATGTATTCCCTTACATTATTTCTATTAAAAGTAACACACTGAAAAATATCTGAAGAATATCTCAATAAGGCACATGCGGAACATTCTGCTGTTATAATTTGTATTTAATCACACTGCTTTAATTACTATTTTTTTTCCCATACAATCATTCTGCTAATATTTTTTCATGACAAATTTGTTGAGTATTTGAGCTTAAATTCTCTGCTTTTTTTTCATTGCCTGTTTCAGTCAACTAATCCCACATTCCTTAAAAAATATCCACACTGTATTAAATATTTATGTACACTTTTTGATGCCAGGTTCCAATACGTATTTTCAAGTTTTCTGAAAAGTCAGAATTGTCTTAAGAATATGTTCATTTGCATTCAGGTAGTGTAGCTATCTTTCTTATTAAAAGTCCTCTACAATTATGTATATATGTCTTAAAAATCAGAAGAGAGTTTACATCTAAATTCACATCATCACTAGCGTACTTACCATAAATAATGAAACTGCCGTTACTTTACTTTATATATATAATATACATTTGAAAAAAAAAGCTGTTAATACCCATTCTCTTCACTACTAATTATTTGCACTTCAAAGTGTGCAAATTTGAGTTTCATCCTGATAGCTGAGGCAGACACAACATCACAGCTCTGAAGAGTTTTGTGGTTAATTGGGATGGTTGATGAAAATATCCAACCCCCTAGTGGGCTAAACAAAAACAAACCATGGCACTCATGCTGAGTGAATTTATGAGTGAGTGAGAGAGAAAGATAAAACAAATGACAAATAAATGAGCAGAGCAGAAAAGTGCACATTTAGAACATTTCTAAACTTACTTCTTCAGGACAAAAAATACGCACTGACATATCAAATACTGTCAAAAACATAAACCAGCAGTTTTGTATTCCTCTCTTTAGAAGATGTTTAGTGTAGAAGTTTGGTTTTGGGTGATGCCCTGGTGATTTATCGACAAGGATGCTGACAAATAATTTAATAGCTAGAAAAAGTAATACACTTCTGAAAGAGTCCGTATTCACTGTTAGGAAAATAATGAAAATGTTTAAAACAACCAGAGCTGTAGTGAACCTGCCTAAAAGATGTCCATGTTCATTTTACTCTCATTCCCAAACCGACGACAGCAGGATGGTCAACTAGGCAAACATTTCTCAAAGGATAACCGCTGGAGATTTACAGGTTGGAGGTTGGCAGCATTTTGGCATCACCAAAACTTCACCTCCACATCAACAATGTATTTGGAAGGTGCACCAAAAACAAGTTAAAAAACTATACTAGACTGTACTTTTAATGAGACATGGTTTTATTGCCAGATGAGACAAAAATAGTTCTTTGTAAACAAATACCTTAAACCAGTTTTGGCTTAAAAAAAGATGGCTGTACAGAATAGAACCTCACCTCACTGGAGGATCTGTGAGGTGTCTTCCAAAGGCCCTGGGAATTTTTGTTAAGTAAAATCTGGCTGCCTGTAAAAGCTAAAACTGGGATGAAGCTTCCACCAAGCCCGGCAATGACCCAAAACATACAGCCAAATCCAGAAAAAAACATTTAAGTGGCAACATAAAGCTTTTGGCATGACTACCCCAGTCCCTTCAAGTAAACCCCAAAACATGGGGCGAGTTGAATAGGAGAATCCAAGTTAGGACAGAAGACCTAGAAGGAGCAAAGAGGGAGTCTGTACTGAGAGATGGTCTCAGACTGGTCACCATGTATAAACTAATCAAGCCTAAAAGGAAGAGACTCGTTGCCGTTATCTTGGGGAGAGAAAGTGCTAAATGCAGAAATGGCAATAGTTAACACAGTTTTGTTAAAACATTATAAGCAAGACCGAATTCACTTTAGGTTTTAATCTAATAAATTAATTGTGAAATTGAGTGAAATATTAGGACCTTTTAACCCATTTTTAACAAGGGCGTCAATTTTTGGAGGAGACTGTTAATTATTGACTACCAGTCCTTACATCAACGCCTAACTCGTCATCCAGGAAACATGCCCAGGAAGCAGGAACCATCTGATTTATAAAATATTTCTCTAAATAAAATTCCTGAATCAGCACAGGAAATGAAAACTCTTTAAATGAATTAGCTCTTGTGGTTTTTGGAGCACAAAGAAAGGTGAACTGTAACAACACAAGTCAAACTGCTACTGATATATTTAAAGATGTTTGCACACAGCTTGTAATTTCAACCTGGAAATAGGTGGGGGGGGGGGCAATTAGGTAAAATTATGAATATAAAAGATCTTCCACTCAAAAGACATTAAAATGTACACAAGCTTGTGATATTAAGCACTTAGTCAGTCTATGTATTTAGGTGGGTCCAGCAGAGTTTGATGGTTCTCCTACTCAAACACATTCCCTAAACTTGACCATTAACTGGTGACGGGAACCAGGTGTTTCTGAGCAGGGAAATCACCAAAAGGTGCTGGACCATGGCTCTCCAGGACTGGAGCTCGACACCCCTGCTTTAAAGTCTTCTCGGAGGTAGATTTGAGTGACACATCAAGCTTTTGTACAAAGTCGAGCATGAAAGCTTGAGTGCATGCACTCATTAAAGCAAATGTAGAGGACATCTGAAGAGATGTTCTAATGCCAAATATTTTTATGCAGATCATTTGCAGTGGGATGTAAGAACTTAGAATAGAATAAAAAAAGACTATTTGAAAAAAAAAAGTTGTTAAGCATGTTAAGTATCGTCATTAACAGAGGGCATAACCCCCGACTGCCCAGGAATCATCGTAAAAGATAAAACAGCTTATGACTAGGTTTATATAATAAAGTGTATGTAGGCTGCACTCTATGCAGTGCTTCAAGAGAAACTGCTATTCCACAGCTCCACCTGTTGGCTGTTCTGATAACATACAGGTCCCCCAACAAAATACGGAATCTCTGCTCGATTTTTCTTTTCAATTTTTTTTTTTTTTTTTATTTTCAGTGTACTTAAAAAAATACTGGATCTTGCCAGCATTCACTACCGTTGGCTATTATGTGATCCTCCCAGAGAAAAGAATACAGAGTACCACTCAATATAAGTACATAACATTCATACAAAATAAAGAATTCATAAGAATATGTCCTTTGCTACCCAAAATCCTTTATGGAAAAAAAAGACAAGTTCAACCGTCACAACAGATGGCTATGACTAAAACACACATGAAAAGCAACAATAATCAACCACAGCGTTCACCAAGTTGTCCCAACACACTCTGAATATAAAGTTTTGCATACTTTTTTGTTCTAATACAATTCATTTGCACAGGCACATTCTCTTAACTCTATAACACAGGTCCCAACAACACAGTGAAATAAATGCAACAAGTTGGAAAAATCTCTCAACTATTTTCTGTACACACTATACACACGCGCGACCACATTCATATTTCACACTCGTTCATGTGAAAACTGTAAAAGTGTAAATAAAATTAAGGGGGAAAAGCACAAAAAAACTGGGCAGCAAAATTTTTGGTTTTGCATGAGTGATGCACTTCTGGTTTTTTCATCGCTACTTTTTTCTCTCTGTCCAAAAAAAAGTTTTGACTCTTTAACTATTACATATACAGTATAGAATTTCATAGCTTTATATAAATATGTACAAATAGCACATAGTTGTGTCCCATAAGAATATTTGTCATTATATAAAAAAGTAGATAACATTAATGCCAAAAGAGGAGAAGCTTGCATTGGTAAATTTCAATAACTTAACTGCTAAAAAGAAATTTTGTTTCATACAGTAAGTGCGACAGCCTCATCTATGTCTCTGGGGGGGATGGGAACAAAAAAAAAAAAAAATCTTGAGGCTTTGCTCGCATTGTAGCACCAGTGGGGTCCGCACCTCAGTGCGAAGTTGAGAATTCACCTTGGAGAAGAAATCTTCCATGAGGTCATGTACGGTACCAACCAAAAATAATAAATTAGTGTTGGATAACTTACAATGGTCTGGTATTTACAGGCAAAGGTGGATACGTGGCTTTTGTGAAAGGATGATGATGGAAGTGAACAGGTGGGTTGTGGTGGCAGTAAGTATTCACAGCAGTCTTGCAGCACATTAGTAGGTGAAGATCTTCTCGTATTCATTTGAGAAGCTTATCCTGCTCCTTGATGGAAGGCCAATGACGGACAAGGCCGATTGAGGCTCCACATAGGCGTGGCTAGCCAGATATGCAAGTGTAACACTAGGTAAACATGGGGCTGATGACCTCTGTAGAGCTCCATCAAATGAGGTTTAGTCCCCATCACTTAAGTCCTGGACTAGGCTCAGGTGGTTCATGGCACGGCTGAAGGCGCATTGCACAGCTTTGCGAATGCTTGAAGAGCGACCCTCCAACATTTTTATGTTATCTAATGTCTTGTTGATCCCAAAAGGTACCATTTTGGACTTAGGAAGCCATTGCCTAAAAAAACCAAAAAGAAAGTATGCTTAATTTGAGTCATATATTTTACCTTCATCAACCTCCAGTGGGGGGGGGAATCATCATGCATAAATATTCTCAGTGAAACTTCCAATGATAATTTTTCTAACATCTGTTATCACTTTATTCTTTAGTATGCTTTTCGCACTACTGGTTAAAATAAACGTAACATAAGGAGTGTCTCACCAGTTGCGCTTGTTGTCGAAGAAGCGGACGAGGTAGAGTCTCTCCTCTGACCTGTACTGCATCAGCTCGCCGACCCTGAGCACGTCCCGTGGAGGAGTGGGGATGTACACGCCGTTGCGCTGATAACCCGCCCGGGGCATCTGTGGATCTATGATCTACACGAATGAGTGAGAGGGGAAGTCAGAAAACATTTTTTCCCCAGATAGTGACAGCGAGAGCTGTAGCTCGAGGATGGAAATGCTCATCTCTAAACTGACACACCCAAACACACATACGCACACACCCACACACACACTTTCTCTGAGTCACCTGGCAAACAATGCTTTGGCTTCTACACCTCTGATTTGTGCGGCAGCATGACACTTGTGTCATCAAGAACACAAGTCACAGGATGGCAGAAGGCAGATGCATGGGATGATGGAGAAAAAAAAGTCTCTGTCTGGCATGCATACATGCACACTCACCAAGGCAGGGTAGGAGGGATATCCACTAAGTTTTGCCCAGACTAGTTTAAAGGGTTCCAGAGTTAGTGTGGTAGTATTAGGGGGCATCCATATATTGCTGTTGTCAAGTTCTATGGAAGTAGGAATAATGATAGGTTACGAGGAGTTCACCAAAAACATGAGGCAGAACACCTCAAGTGCAAGAGCCATGGCTGTGCAATTCCAAACAGCAATAAGTAGCAAGGGCCAACTCTCCAACGCAAGAGGCATGAAGCAGAGTTAGTTCACCTGGGCAGTTCCCCCCCCCACAGCTGGTATTCATCAGACCAAGAGAATTCCATCCAAAAAAATCAGGCAAAAAAACCTGCATACTAATTTTAGCACTGCTAAAAAGACATGCTTAGAATGCAAAATACCTTACTAGACTAAAACCATCATTACTTGTTAGTCCAATAAGCACTGCATCAAAATATAAAGCCTGAGAGAGCTCTGGAGAGCAAATGAAAATTCAAAAATATAAAGGAAAAAAGCTACTGGCATACATTTCAATAAATAGTATAACCAAAGATTTTTGAATGGAATTGCACTCGTCACTGCTTTGTTAGGGAACAAACATGAAACATTTAAAAGAGGATTAGCTGTGATGGCTTTAATTATGAGACAGATGCACTTGCAATTGAAATTATTCATGCAGACAGTGAAGCAAAAGCAGAAGCATCACAGAGTGTCAGCTGAAGCCATGTAGCAGAGCATTACTAAAGCAAGCAAAGAAGGATGGGGCAGCAAGCTTCCCAAAGCTGGCCTGGCAGCAGCATAGGCACAGACAACTTTTTAGCCCATGTTATTTTGTTAATACATGGCCACTATTTCGAAACAAACACTACAATTCCACATTTTCCAAAAGCAGGCAACTCACCAGCTGCCAACTTGCTTGCTTTGGAAATGTTTCCCATTTCCATGCACGCAGTCAGTTCATTTCTGTCATCCGTCGTGTTTCGCCGCGTCATTGCCTGCTTCCCTTTCCCACTCTTGGAATGACTGACAGTGCTAAGCACGCCAAGAGCAGAGCTGTTCCGAATTGATGTTGACAGAAAAACAAATCGTCAATGCGTTTGCAATATGCAACAATGTATACATTCTGCTTAGCTGCTGTTACCTCACAGTAAGTAATCGGTCAAAAGATAAGCTATTCAAATGTCATGTAATTTCTAAAAGACTTTGAAACAGAAAGAAAAATGAAATCCAGTTTAAATTCAGTGTAATTCTTAGCATTTGTACCTCATATTTCCCAGCACACTGGTGCTTCCACTAGAGGAGATGCTGGATTCAGAGGCACAGCGACGACGAGGTTCGAGCACTCTGCCACTTGGCTCTTTATGATGCTCTAGTACAAAGCCATTGGACAGTCCTTAAACACAAAACATGTCACCTCAGTGGCGGAATATTTACAATCATTTATTTAACCACATGTACTTACCCAGAATGAACCAAATATGCTCATAATGTAAGGACAATCACACAATACTCATAAAATAAGTACAAATCAACCAAAAAAAAAAAAAAAAAAAGACAAAAAACTTACATTTCCCAAAAAATTAAATACTGAAAAGGTTTTTGGCTACAAAAACTGATACCTTGGGACGCTCATAGGATAATGCTTCAGTAAGGCTCGAATACAATATCAACCCTTATTATGTACTATATTTCATTTACCACTACGCTTCACTGGGCATTCCTCCTCATCTCCATCTTGGCTGTCTCCACTGCGAGACCGCTTCCGGGGCTGGAGTAACGTCTCCAGGCGAGGAATGACCACTGACAGGAATGTCTTGGTGCCTAACTGGGGGCAGTCCACTGACGCTTGTCCAGTCTTTGCTGGTTTCTGTGGGCTAACACTCTTAGACTTCCGGAAAAGCACAGCGGTCCGCCTGTTAACTGTTCCTGCTGGTTCTGTGAGTGTGGAGGTAGCAACCACAATGTTGTTTTCAGAGGGCCGCAAATCAGGTGTAAGTCCATTTAGCAGTGAGGTAGCTTGCATCTTGCCATCAAATTTGACCTTTCTAGGGCACTTATCAGGGCTGAGCTCCATGGGTTTCAGTGCAGGGGGCTCTGAAGGGCTGTCCAAATGTGTGACAAGTGGGACAGAAACTGAAGGCTCCAGTTTGGGAGGTAATGACTTGTCAACTGTGAAATGAAAAACAAGCGAGTGTGAACACACTTCACAACATGCAGTTTAGCGTCAACATACGTGCTTGTATAAACACCAATCACACATAACTATGAAGAATAAAAACGTGATAATTCCAAATGTATTCACCTTCTTCTTCCAGACACTCTACAGCGGGTAGTGGCGTGCCTTCCCCCTGGGGCTGGCTCGGTTCTGAGGGAGGACAACTGGCCTGCTGGCTCATTTCAAGTCGCACATCACAGATGGTCTTCTTCAATAGCTTGAGACGCTTGCTCCGTGATGGACTCGTTTTCATAGCAGTGGTTAAATCCAGCATCTCTAACAATTTACTGAGCTGCTCCTCTAAAGGCATGTGCTGCCGATTTGATGGATTCAGCAGCCGGTCAACTGCAACAGTCAAAGCATCACAGAATTTTTAACATTTCCCCTATTTTCAAAGAACAACATTGTTAATCATCACCTAAGATAGACACTAATTAAAGCTAATGCACTGCGGATAAATACAAGCTTCATTACCATCTTCCCATGCCAGGGTTGGAGAAGGTTCAAATTTAGGTTGTTCTGGCAGAAGTATTCCACTAGGGAAGTCAAAGCCTATCCGCTCCACGTCTCGCCGGGCCTTCCTAAGGATAGTTCCTCCATGATCTCGCATGCGCACAGCAGCACGATAGAAGTAGTTATCCTTAGCATTGTACTTCATGCAGTTACTAATGATGAGGTTAAAGTCATCTTCAAACTCATCCAAGTTCCTGTATCCGTGGGCATTGATGCGTTTGCTCATGGTAGCGAAATCCATTGGGTGTGAGATGTGATCAAGATAATCTGGAACCTTACAGACAACAATGATCCAAAGATTAAGAGTTTATATAAAATCCAACATGGATAGCATTATCCTTTCCAGGTATAAAACAGACCCATGTTAAATTCAAACGTATAAAGAAATGGATACGTGAGCCTTACCTCCTTGATGTTAACAGGCTGGGCAAATATTTTCGCCTGGTCTTTCTCCTTTAGCTGTTCCAGCACAGCTCGCAACACAGTAATAAATGGACTGAGCTGCATCTCTAACACTGATTGCTGAAGCTTCATCTGAGGAGAGGAATCACAGAAAGTAAGCAGAACTACTACATAAAAACAAATGCTCTAAATAAAAAATTATGTTAATATGCTATGCATAGCAAAGGCCCTGAGCACTTAGCCCATCTCAGGGAGGGAAACTTGTTTGCAGAAAATGCTTGCTTTGCTCTGACCTGCTCTCTCTTGAGCTTCTCTCTTTTGCGAACAAGCTCCAGCAGTAAGCGGGTCCGCTCCAGGTCATGCCGCAAGCGATGCAGGTCCTTTAGTTGCTCCTTCAATGTCCAGCAATCATCATCACTTTGCTCCTGTGCAAACACAGAGGCTGTATATACAAATCCTCCAAAGAAATTGCTTAAATGAATATGCCTCAAACCTTAAATGTCCCTCTTTTTCTAAACAGCCACTAATTGATTTTAGGATACTTGATATAACTGAGACACAATGGTATTGATTATTAATTATATTTTTGTGAGAACTGATTTTAACTTAACATCACAGCTTCAAGCACTTACTAGTTCTGGTGCTTTTTGAGTTTGCACGGTGGTCTGCAGACGTCGAATAAGAGGCACACCATTTCTGGACTGCCTTTTGAGCATCCAGTAACTGAGAACACGCTCCACAAACAGCCTTTTCCTTTGCACAGAGACTTGGTTGAGGATAGTGTTGAAGCTGAAATACAAGAATGATCAACAATCGGTTATACTACACCATAACATCCTACTAGTATTAAAGGATTTACTATGCTCTTACCAGACAGTATGCATAGAAATGAAAAACTAACAAGCTTGCTGCTAAAAGATTTACACAACTTTTCAGATGTAATGCATGTTGATGGGTGAACTAACATTCAGTTCCAACACCACAGGAAGCTTACCTTTTAGGTGTTATACTTGGCACAGACACACCTGGAACCACTGGAGTCAGCTCTGCATCCAATTTTTTATTCTTCTTCTTCTTACACCCCTTTACCCTTGTCTTTCCACTCTGTTTGTCCTTTTGACAAAGACCGTTTTTGGGCTGGGCGTCCTCGTAGATGGCAAGGGGCCTCCTGACACAACCATTGGGAGTATGTGAACAACAATAGGCTGTTTTCTTCACTGAAAATGTTGTGGATCCTGTATCAGATACCTCTTTGATGGGCTCCATCTTCATGTACAAGCCCGCTTTCTGAGCACAGCTCACATGAAAGGCAGTATAACAATTGGCCTTGCTGCACTGAATGCAGGCACCAACACCTCTCTCTTTACAGAGGTAGCAGGTCAGTTTCCAACGAGCAAGCGGAATGTTAGCAACACCATCTATGGGCTCAATGAAGACTGTGTTGGTAAAGCCGACCTCTGGGACCCAAATGGCACAGACCACATGGCCCCAACGATCGTCATCTGTCCTCTTAAGTGCCCCACCTTTATTGGGACAAAAAATACACTCGGCAGGCTGGGAGGGAGATTGTAAACAATGTCGGCAAAGCCACTGGCCCTCTGGGATGTGTGGGACCCCGTAACACTCCTGATGCACTGCTAAGTTGCACATGTCACAAAAAAGAATAGCATTACTGTTTTGACACTCGCCATCCATGCAAATGCAGCATACAGCATCCTCATCAATGAGGGACTGTGGATCTCCTTGACCTTGGCTTTGAAAAAAGGACTCCTTCTCGAAGCGATCCATTAGGAACTCGAAAACATTCTGGGACACCTGGCTGTAGCCCTCAGTCTTTCTCTTCTCATTGATTAGTTCCAGCCATGCATAATCTTCCTCGTCCATATCATACTCCACCTCCTCATCCAGCTCATCGGATGTCTTCTCTAAGTAAGTGTAATAAGCAGAGGGTCTTCGCGGCACAGCTGGAAGATTATACTCAACTGTTCGGATTTTTGGTTCTGGTAACCTCCCCTGAGCTGGAGAACTCTGCCCTGTGGTGAGAGTGACACCCTTCTTCTGCTGGTTATTTTTGAGCCTCACAGAGCGCACCAAAACCTGTGGTGGTTTCTCCGCATTCTCCTTGTTGCTGTTGCATTCACTGATCTCCTGAGCTAAAGGATCATCACTGTTGATGACATCAAGCTTGTCAAAGATGCTGATTCGATGTACACGTCCATCAATCTCCAACTCCACCATGCGCTGGGCCTCAGCATAAGTGAGTGTCTCACGGTTTCGTGAGGGTTTGATGGGTGATGGAGGCCTCTGTGTGGTGACTGAACGATTCTGCCGTGCTTTCTTCCTCATTTTCAACACCTGGAGGAACTAACAAAGAGGCATTCATGTACAAACAAAAGTAAGACAAAGTGAGCACCAAGAATTTAATCTGACATAAAAAAATACATTTACCTAGTTAAACAGCTCAACTTGTTTTGTTCTATATACATTCTGCTTGATTACTGTAGAACCAGCAAAATATCTAACCTGCTTCATAAAGAAAACTCCCAGACAACTAAACCAGGGCTGTGTCCATAGCAACCTGAAGCCAAACTTGAAACGGTCCACTGTTCCACAGACAACAAACACCACAGACTGTTTTAACGGACTTCGATGTCCTGTAACGTATTCCTTATGAAAACAAGAACATATATAACCTCTGTATTGTTAGAAAACAAACCATGGGGATATTATACGGTTAGAATTTGCATGAAGGAATGGGGGGTGCTCAGGATAAACAAGTAAAAGGAAAGCACTGCTTAGTATCAAGCACTCGTCAGGCATACTAGACAAGTTAAGCTAGCTGTATTGCGGTGGAGCTAAACTACTACTATAACTGCTTTTATTGAATTATCCTAGATGTCCACAACTATAGTCCTGGCATGTTGGCCGTTTTTCTCTTCCTTGCTCTACAACATGCTTTCTCTGGCTCACTGAGAGCTTAATAATTAGCTCAACAGACCAGTTTCAACTCTGCAGGGCAGGGAGCCTGCAGCACTGGACTCAGCTAACGTTAGCACAACTGCACGAGTGAGAAACTAACAAGACTGAGAGCAACCTTTAGAGCTCACTTCAGGAAGGAAGGCAGGGTACAGAAACAAGGGCAGGTCTTTCCACATACACACCATTAGCCTACTAGCTCGCCTGAGCGTACAACAACAAAAAGTAGCCAAGGACAGTCCCGGAGACGGGCTCTCTGCCCCTCTATGTAGCTCTAGCAGGCTAATCCTAGCTACTAGTCCTCGAAATTAGGCAAAGATGGCGTCAGACAAAACAAACAAGGTCTAAAAAGGGGAACATATTAAAAGGTAAAGGTCTTCCACTTCCACGTCAAAGCCTCGAGGTCCTTATACGCCGAACTAGATACGTGTTCGGTGAAATTCTCTCAAACAAATAGACGGTATCCATATTTCTTACCTTTGGGGTGTAGTAGAGTAACACCAGGGCGCGCTAGCTTCTGGCTAAAGGCTGCTGCAGCAGTGGCGTGCGGGGCCTGCAGAGCCGCGGAGCCTCTTCGCACACGCTCCCCGCTACAGCAGCGTTAGCACCCGACAGGCGCCGCTCGAGCTACTACTCGGTGTAGGAGCCACAACAACCGCCTGAAATCAACCAGGAGCTCGCCAAGCCGCCTAAGCCCTCTCATTAATATAACCATTCGTCTATTGGGGCGGCTAGGCCGTCTAAGGTTCAAAACGAAGGATGTGTGTGCTAGCAGGCTAGCTTGCCTCGCCGCTCCTTCCCCCAACAACAATGCGGCTGATCGGATCCTGCCCAGCACAACGTGACTCACCACGTCCCTGCAACGAGGAAGCGGCTCGGCCAGGAACCCAGCAAAGACCCCCTCCCCCACCGCCCGAGAACACTACACAACACCCTGCATACACTCCACGCACACACGCAATGAACACCCGAATCACACCCAGCATAAACTCCACTTTTACATTAACTCAGATACTCAACCCACCCACAAACCCAACACACACTCCACTCTTACACTCACTCAAAAACGTAACACACACCCACAAATTCAACACAAACGTGTGGGGGAAAACCACCTCTTACTTGAATATATTTATTTCAGGGTGTCAAAATGAGCTGAAGGAGAAAAAAACACAGATCAACAGAGAAACACAAACTGAACAGGTCTCCAAAACATTTTACTTTCTCCAATTTCCACCTCCTCACTTCCCTTCCCCTCCCCTCACTTCCCTTCCCCTCCCCTCCCATGCCTAAACGCCTCAATCTACCCGAAATCTTTAGGGGGCAGCAAAGTCTCAGTGAACAGAACTGTGGATTTTTGTTATTGCTGCCCTAAAAGTGCACCCTCCCCTTGTGAGAAAATGATGTCGTGTTAGTTGCCTTCTCTTTACATGTTTTTTTTTTTTATTTTTAATTATATATATGATCCCGGAGGATATTACTTGAGTACTCTGCATTTAACTCATTCACCAAGTGAAGATTTGGGCCGCCAGGAACGCAGCACCTGGAGAGCATTGTGTGGGGACAGTACCTTGCTCAAGTGAACCTCAGCACCCTCACTGGTAGTCCTGGATTCAAACCCATAACCTTCTAATCATGGGGACAACTTCCTAATTACCTAATCACCAGACCACCAGCTGTTCCGCCCCACCCCCCCAAAAAAACTAAATTAAACAAATTAATAAGGAGGCTTTATTTCTGTTTAATAAAATGCAAAACATTAGGTATCAAAATTTTGCAAGATAAAACACTCTACAATGTATCATCCCACTCTAATGCAACCTGCTACACGGAACTCCCAGATATATTACACAATTAAATATCAGAAACAACACAAGAGTTTCATATTAAATGAATTTATTGTTATAAAAAATAAACTTGTTTCACAAATGCAAAAAGAATTCCACATTCACAGTGGAAGTACAAACTAGAACGCTACTTCCATCTAGTATGGAAGAAAGATGACAACTACTAGAGTCATATTACGTTAGCATTTCAGTCCCACATATATAGTATTAGACAGGCCTAGCTGACCTGTAATTCTTTAGATTGAGCTACAAGTAAGCCGGAGGGGGGAGGAATATCAACTCTAGCACTGTTTCCTTTTGCAGATGGTATAAAATGAATAAATAAATAAATAACCACAGAATGTGGAATGTTTGTTTTGTATGAATAAATAATATACATGGGAGAGAATACACATAAATATAACACATATTTGTATTCAAAAACATACAACCCATGAATATTGCATTGATTGTGCACATCACGTATGTATCTGCTAACCAGAGGCCAGTATGTGGCAACAGCAGAACTGGAGTAGTGTGTGAACACCAAAGGAGTTCTGCAACATTTGAGTCCCCGCTCTCAGAGTCTCCTGCACTGTGTTGAGAAAATGTTCCACCACAAGGGGGCGAGGGAGAGAGACCTATCAACAAGAATGTAGGTCCCACAAAAGCAGCTTTCTGGGGGAGAAAACAAGGCACTGAACTAATGTTTTAAAAGTAAAGTCCAAGTCTAAGCTCTATAAGAGCAATAAGTATGACCATAGGGTTGCTAGCATCACTGCTTGTGTAATGCCCATGAAGAGTCCGTCCCTTTAAAATGAAAAAAAGAAGACTGAAAAAATAAAGTAACTTAAAGAAGTCGACTTTTGTGAAATGAATGGCCAGTCAATATATAATCCATTCCCGTCAGAGGCTCTCTTTGCTTGAACTTGTGCTCGAGGAAGAATCTGTGCTGATCACGAGAAGAGTGATATCCCCATTCTCTGGCTTTGAGTCTTTCTTCATATGCATCCACTGATGCTCAAATATTTGTTCCAGTGTAGGTCTGTCTGAGGGCCGCAGGCTGAGGCACCACTTGATCAGATGCTGACACTCTGTGAAAGGACAAGCGACAAAGAGTTAACTTCACCATGCCATCACACACAAACAAATAAAACAGTGCTTTGATGGAGACGAAAGGCTGGCAAAAGGCTTGAAGCTTGACGTACCAGGGGAGACTCTCCTCCTGAAGAAGAGGCGGCCCTTCACAATCTCCTCATCATGTTCAAATGGTATGTCCCCACACACCATATCGTACAGTAACACGCCCAGCGACCACACCGTCGCCGAGCGCCCGTGGTACCTGTGGTAGCGAATCCACTCCGGAGGGCTGTACACTCTGGTACCTGCGCACAGAAATGGGGGAAAAGTTAGTTTAGCAGTCATGGGCAGCTGATGGCCTGGTGGTTAGGGTGTTGCCCCTGTAATCGGAAGGTTGTGGGTTTGAATCCTAGGACTACCAGTGACACAACTGTGGTTCCCTTGAGCATGATACTGTCCTGCCCACTGCTTCACTCAGGTGAATGTGTTAAATGTAGAGACTCAAGTAATTTCCTCCAAGATCAATGTAGTATATTAAAATGGTATTGAAATAAACAAAATAAAAATATACAAAAACAACTCAGTGTTGTTTCACATGCATGTCTGAATTGTTCTGAAGATTTACAAATGGAAAAAAGGTATTATCCATCACTAGTGTGAGGAAATCTTTCATAATAGGTGTGACTGGCAGTGTTCGTAAGAGATGTCTGTTCCAGTTGGACCAGGCTGCGTGTGTGTGGTGAGAGCCCCCTCAGTCAGCTGACTGGAAAAGGCGGGCGCCAGCAGCCCCTCCTCCACCACATGTGCAGCCGGCTGAGAGCACGACTCAACACCACTAAAAACCCTCTGAAACCAGAGGCCAATCTACACCCCCTGTCGCTCACACCCAGTACGGTGCATAAGCGATTCCAAATAACGCGCAGCGTGAGTCACTTCCCATAACAAAAGCCTCTTCAGCAGAGGAGCTGACACCAGCCTGGATACCAAACAAAAACACACTCACGTGGTTTCACAACTCGCCGTTCACAAAAAGCGCCTCTTTCAGGAACTCTTTATAGCGTATGGTTTTTAAATGTCATCTACACCCTTTCATATTAAAACATTATTGCTGTGTTCAGGACAGACACGACAGTCTTTGTGTGGTCTGAAAGATAAGATGACAAAGATGAGGCGCTGGAAACTTAAAGGTCGCCCAGCCTCTTTTTTTCCCGGCCTACTCTTCACAAAATATATATTTTAAATGATTTTTTTCACGGGAATACTTATTCGCTTCAAAAGAGCCATTTTCACTCACAGTAGTGTAAATGGAGGGGGGGCGGGGGGTGGAAGTCAAGGACTCACCATCGAAGTCTGTGTACACGGTGTCCTTGAGGATCGCCCCTGATCCGAAGTCGATGAGCTTCAGGTCTCCCGTACGGAGGTCCACCAGGAGGTTCTCGTCCTTGATGTCTCGGTGGACCACCCCGCAGCCGTAGCAGTGGCGGACCGCCTCAAGCACCTGGCGGAAGAAGCCGCGGGCTGTGTCCTCGTCCAGCGCGCCCTTCTCCGTTATATAGTCAAACAGGTCTTTTACCATCTCCGGTCTCTCCATGATGATCAGCCAGCCGTCCGGCCTCTCAAACCAGTCGATCAGTTTAATGACGCCCTGGAAGGCGTTCCCCACTTTCTTCAGCAGCAGAACCTCGAGAGGAACCAAGGAGCCGTTCTGGAGAGCAGACAGGAGGCTCGTAAAGTGGCGCACAGACAAAGAAAGAAAATGACTTTTAAAAATACGATCGTAGATCTAATACTCACGACTGTGCCCCATTCAGTGACTCTCTCCTTGGCCACATGTTTAATAGCGACCTGAAACAAGAGAAACACACTCTTAGTTGGAGGAGGAACGTGCGCAAAATCGTGGCCATGTGCCGCAACAACAAAGCCCGCGCGCTGAAGACTTACCGGAGATCCGTCCGCGAGACGACTGCCGGCATACACCGTGCCGAACCCCCCGCTCCCCAGCACAGACCCAACATGGTAGAGCTTTTCAAACGGCTCCCGTTCTGATTTGGCTGAAAACACACACAAACACACACGGTTTGTAAACGTGCCCACCAAGTCATCACAATGGCTTCAGATGCTCTGAGGTCAGGGAGTGTGTGCAGCTGGTCAGATGAGGACTCTGTCCTGACTTACACATGCCTTATAACACAATACTAAATCAGTAATAAACAAGAATAAATGCTAGACCAACGAGCCGTTCTCCGTAGTGAATAAATGAAGCGTGTTCAGCTTTAATATTACCTGATTGGAGTTGGATTTTCACCGGCAAGTGGTCGATGTTGGTCGTGCTGCAAATGTGAGAAAAAGATCCAAACTTGGACAGCAGCATCTTTAAAGACGTCCCAGATAAAGTCCTTTCTCTCAGACTTCCAGCAGATAAGGAAAATAGGTTTGTAAAAATATATATAATTAAAAAAAAAAATAAAACAAACACAAGTATCCTTCAGATTTTCTCAACGGTGAATGTCACACTGATGTCAACGGGACTCCAGTGAGGGAGGTTTCAGGAGTGAAACTTTGTTAAATATCCTACAGACAGAGACCTCATTCTGCATCCATGCTAGAAGAAGTTGCCTGAATCCTGCGTGTGCCCGCGCGCCGCTGCGCAGTCCGCTTATGGGAGTGTGTGAGTGTGTGTGAGAGTGTGGATGTGTATGTGTGTGTGTGCGTGTGAACCCTGTTAATCCTCATCCAGCATGCAGATCCCTCCGCGATGCCTCAACTAAGGCTTTCCCTCACACCCATCAAAAGAACATTAAAACTAAATTTGGGCTAAACAAAAAAATAAAAGCACAGATAAAACTTCGCAGTGGTCCTGATACTCGACGCAGTGCTGAAAAGCTGAACCGGCTCTTTCAAAGCTGCTGAATGATGAGAGATCTAGTCAGTTATAGTGCCCGGCGCCCAAGGATACAGCGTCTGGGAGCGTTCAGCTGCATTTTATTACTGAAACAGACTCGCCAATCTGCGCAGTCTGTGATGCGACCAACCACACACCACACACCAGTTACATTGTGAAACATACTAACTGATGTGTTGTGAATTCTCAATAATGAACAAACTGGTCTACATACATCTATAACCAGAAATATCCCATATGTTATACATGTATGTCCATTACGTGTTATGTACAGCTTTTACATGGATCATCCATAGCAGTTTCAGTCTAACACAGATTTTCTGGGCCTCGTGCGATGCGCCCCCTCGTCCTAGTGCTGGTTGTTTATGTTTGGGCATTTAGCAAGGCAATCAGAGGCTCTCAGGTGTGGACTGGGACAAAAACATGGCCCTGGACTTTCTCCACCAGCTGTACATGTAAAGGGGTGGTTGGTGCACGGAGACGTCTCGGGGGTCTCGTCTTGGCAGTGCCAGAGGTCTATCCTGGCATTTAAATATGGATTTCCACCTGATAAATGATTGTATTAGCACCCTCTGCTGTTGTTAGCTGATTTCTGAGTTAAGGAGAGACTTTTCCAGAACGCACAGACTGCCAGTCCGCCCCTGGAGTCACCTAACAGAATGAGCCTCCCCAAACATAAACAACCCAGCACAAGGACAACGGGGTGTGGCACACGAGGCCTGGACTTCACAGTCGTTTGAAAATAGCTAATCGGAGAACGCTACTTATTTCTCCTTGCTGTTGATTGACTTCTGCCCTGTGACACTGCAGTCCAGATTTCCCCCACAGTGTTCTCATGTTTTTTACTTCGTTCTTCCTAGAGCCCTGTATTAAATTAAATTAATGTATTACTGTATTTACCTACTTAAACCAAAGAAAACAACAGTGCATACCAAAGAAAATGCACATGCATGAATCACCTTTACATTTACTTTAAGGGTAGTGAGTTTAAAATGAAATTAAAGTGAATATTTGTGAGCATATTTGGGGTTATACTATAAAAATAGGCATTTAGTCACAACAACGTGGTTCACTATACATGGATGGTCTTGGAACATAACCCCTGTGATAAAGGGGGGTTTACAATATATCATTATATTCATATACATATGTGTTCATGTGTGAGGGAGGGAGAAAGAAAATTCTTTGATACAAAAGATCACTATCATCACTCAACCTCAACAGAAAACCAGAAACATCATTCTGTTCTGTTTCATGCATTAATAACATGAAACAACATAATATAATAACCATGAAACAGACCATCATCATCATCCTAACTACGGGAGGCAGTCTCTCCCTGGAGCAACTTGGGGTTGAGGGTCTTGCTCAGGGACCCAGTGGTGGTGCTGAAGGAAGGATTCGAACCCATGACCTCTTGGTCCAGAGGCAAGTATCCTACCACTGTTGTTGTTGTTGTTGTTGTTATCCAAAACATTTTGGGTCTCTTACAGTGGCGCTTTCTATAAGACTACAGCAAAATAATACAAAATTCATAACTATCACATTTTTTTGGTGTGAAACAAAAAAAGCTCATAAAAATAAGGTTGCTCTCCTAATTTCAGCTCCTCAATAACCGTTACAGTTCTACGACTCTGGTCAAAAGCATGAAACAGCGCCACCCCCATCAGCTGTGAAACAGAGAATTTCAGTGAAACGTGTTTCACAGCTTCACATTCATTTTAATGTAAATCTTCTCAGACCCTGGTGGCTCGTGGATTTTCGAGGTTTCAATGGACTATAATGGTAAATAAGTCCCGCCCATGAAACAAGCGACTACCTACTGTGATAGGGTAATGTTCCACTTCAAAATGACTGACATAACACTGTGACCAATCACCGCCTTTGTTTTCACTTTGTTCTATTCTATTTACTGAGCACTGATCTTGAGAGTGAAACTGAAGCTTCATACATAAGAAAACGCGTAACATATTATTTACAAGTATTTATTAATAGTATGTCTTTTGATTTTATAATTTATTATCATTAGTCTACAAGTGCACAGCAGGAAGGACATTAGCTTGTTAGCTTGACCGCTTGCTAACGATACCCACCACCACCCAGCCAACCTGGGCACTGGTGAAATCCCTGGAAAACAATCCTCGCTGGTATGACTGAGTGATTAACAACTTCACCAAGAAGATCAGGAAGGTAGAATTAATTTATATGGTGAGAAAGAGGTTAGATATGTTTTCTTGGGATTTAGAAATATTGTTAATTATGTACTGTTGAAATAAACATTGCTATTACGTGTTTGTAAGCTATTTTACAATAAAATACTTTTTTTTTTTTCTGAGAGAGAGAGAGAGAAAGAAAGAGAGAGAGAGAGAGAGAGAGAGAAAGTACAATAAAATACTTTTTACATTTTGTAGTGATTTAACACTGTGAGGAGATTGAGGGAGAAGATACAGGCTGCAAGAGCAGAACATGGAGGTGAGGTACTTAGGGCAAGACAATCAAGCTGCCCAGGGTGTACGGCCAGGTACTGAGTTTGTTTCACGGCGTGGGTGGTTTGTTTCACCAAGAATATTGACCAGGAGCCACCACTGGTCTCTTATCAATATGCACTGCACATTTTACTACTGTAACACAGACAAGTCTTGTCATTAGCAAATGATAGAGCCATTAATGAGCCAAATCAAGTGTGTTACAGTAAATTAGCTTAACAGTTGAAGAATAATATTAAGTTTGTTCTTTTCAGATACATTTGATTGAATTACATATGTATGGATTAAATGTAATCGGAATACCGGACACCACATGACAGCTATATTACAATATACTACTTATTTTTTATATCTTACATTTTCTAAACCTCTTCCCCAAAATAATGCTTCCACTTCATCTCATGCCAGACACATTACCTCATTCTTCCAAATGACTTCAACACTCTTTCTGCATCTTTATGAGACACCTTGGAGCAATCATGAAGAGCCCTCTCAAGGTTTTGCACGTTCAGCAGCTGGGAGGTTCAAACCAGTGTGTTGTGGATCAAAGGGCCTGTCTGGACCTGGAGGGTCAGATTTGAGTGCTCAGGTGGCACATCTATAATACACTGCTAGAATTCCTCATTTACAAATGGACCTGAGGGTAAAGAATGGCATGGAGCAGAGCTCTTTGAAGTGAATATATATTTTTTGAAGAATCTGTGAACAAGTGTTTGACAGCATAAGAGGAGAAAGACAATCAAGCCAAATATGGGAGGAAGAGGTTGGGTGGATTGGTGCCAAGAAATCAAGCAGTGTAAAGACCACAGACTGGTGCAAATCACTTAAAAGGAGTGTTATAGACTCTAAGCTGGAAGGGGATTTTATCTGCCTATATACTTTTAAGGAGAGGGTCACCAAACGACACACTGCCAGGAGTAAAAAATCTCACATCATAGAAAAGGGAACACCAGAAAACGAAATTAAATTCAAGATTCCAGATTCGTTATTTGTCACATGCATAGTCATACATGTACAACATGCAGTGAAATGTATCCTAACTTGATCTTTTTGACTGCAAACATTTCGAAGAACAGGATCATTTTGATTTTTGAATTTTAAAACAGGTCCATGGATGAAAATAGGAAATGCTTGGTAAATTTAAAAAAATCATTACATTTAATAAACCCACAAACTCGTGTCCAAAATAACTGTACATTTGTGTGCACTCAAGTCTACAATGACCATTCAACATCTAGGTGTAGCTCCCTATAGGATTAGCTCCACACAGAATGATGAACAGGTCACTAAGAACGTCTAAAAAACTCATATGATGAGTTGAGTTTAATGATTTATATGTATACCTTGTGTTTTCAGGTACTAGTATGTAATAAGTCATTGTTAGGATAGTAAGAAGCTACGAATTTGGCTGTTTAATGTAGAAAAGTCAAATGAACAGTGTCTTCATGATGAAAAATGAACTAAAGAATATTTTTGTGCCAATATGGGGGTTTTGTTCTTTATTTCAGGAGATTTAAAGGCTAATTTTACATTTCTCACTCAAAACTAAATGTAGCCCTATCTCAAGTTTCTAGTTTCAAGATTTTTTATTTGTCACATTCATTATACAAGTACAACACACAGTGAAATGTATCTGACTCTATCTGACTCTTTTCTTGTAAAAAGAAATATATCCCAGTTCCAATTTCACAGTTAATAAGACCATGACTATTTAGTACATTTGTCAAGATTATATTTGGCCACATCATTTGATCAAGAGAGAAAATAGGATGGAAGGGGGCATTTTCCCCCTTTGGCCTTCGTAGCTGGCAGAGCTGGCAAAGCTCTTTATGCAGCTGCATGATGTAATCGTTTTATAATTAACAAATGGTAACATTAAAGTAGTATTTCTTTTATACATTAAGACATTGTTTACATTCTATCATAAATATACACTGTAAAGAAAAAAAATGTATGTGCTGTTTAACCAAAGAGGAAATGAAATACCTTTACATAGCCTTCAGGGTTGTTTTTTTTTTATTGCAAAATCCAGCTGGGTCATGTTAGGTCTGACTGCCTGCCTCTGACATTTCAGGTAGTAACATGAGGAGAGCTATAAGCCCTTGATGCTGACTCATGCTGGGCCACGGAAAAAAATGCTGTTTCATGGTGAGGAAACACCACCACACTCCCACAGGCGTTTTGTTCATGGCCTCTTTATGTATTCTTAAAATTGGGAACAGTTGTGTTTGTGTGGTTGCCATGTAAAGAGTGTTGTGCTTATCAGCACTCTTCTTCCATCAGCACCTGCGAAGCATTAGAGATCAAAGCCAATCCTTTACATGCAAACATCCCGGAGACTAGCAGCCTCAGCTTCAACCCCAACCCCTGCACCTCAGCCTCTGTCTCAGTCTGCGCTCTTCATGTTATTGTTTTGACTGAGGACCCCGATCACGTGAGGCTGCAGTGTTGTGACTGGGAGACTGTGGAATCTAGGTCATAGAGGGCCCTCCTTCATCTGGATCCAGAAGAGAAAACCCACCCACCCTTGAAATCACTGCAATACTCGGAGACCTGCTCTTTTACCTCACTCCAGGGAATAATGGCATTTTCCTCATCGTCTCTCACACGTTTTTGCAGAGAGAGAGGAAAAATACGGAGGCCTAGAGTAAGAGAGACACAGAAATAGGGGAAAAAACTGTGTTGGTAACAACTTGCACCTACAACTGAATATACCACAATGAGTAATTTTGGGAGTTCACCGTTAAGATCAAGATCAGTTAAGTTAAGCTGATTGTATGGTACTTCTTACACACATCAAACTATATAGACTATATAGACACATCGGAATGTAGTTTTACAGATATCTGGAACATGTTTAAAGAGTAAGGGGGAGAAGAAAAGAGGCTGAAGGCAAAGGGAATGTGGCTAAAAATGAGACCTTGGCTTGGTATAATGTTACAGATTCACTATTTACTTCTAACTACTGATGATCATTTGGTTAATGCTATGAAACAAATATGAACATTTTGTAGTCAGAGGAAAAGAGCTGAAGTGTGGGACAACATATAAAGACCTTTAGAGGTTAAATGTCGTTAGAGAAGTTTCTGAGTAACTGAATATGAGTACATGAAAGGCCAGGAGCTCACAATAGAGGTTTGGACTTTATAAAACAGATGACTGTAATGTTTAAATTGAAAGTATTCTGTGGAGAGGACATATCAGAGGCTGGATACCATCACAGAAAAAGTATGAACAGCAAATGGGCTAGATAACAACCAAGCAGGACCACACTGGAAAGCAGAGGGTAATTGTACTGTGGAAACAATTACCCTGTTAGGATTGCTGATGTTCCATCACCAGTGCTACTACCAAAAAACACTCACTGAAAATGTATTGTAGCACTGTGGCAGCATCAGTCCAAAGCAAGAAAAGGAATAGTTGAACAATACTGACACTCTAATTTAGGAATAAATTATAGTGGAACTCATTAACTCATTTTATTTTTAAATATATGCTGTTTTTAGGAGGAAGACACATTACACACAGTAAAGCTTTAATGTTACAAGATGTTACAACCATGTAAAGGACATATGGCTGGTTAAAAGGGTGATGCTGTGATAATTATTTTTTGCAGTGCATCAACAAAGATGTTAAAAACTACAACCATTCCAACCTCTGACCCACTGGGACCGTCTGAGGTGTCTGGCATCTCACATCAGGAATTCTGTTGTTTTTTTTTTTGAGTGATGCTTTCGTGTCTGAAGCAGTCACACATTTCTTTGTTTGAACGCTTCACTTTTCTGTCAGTCAAAGACAGCCCCCACCCTTCCTAACCAGAGTGATGCGAGACATCTCAGAATCTTTAATTCATTCAACATATGGACTGACAGAGGAAACAAAGGAGACAATAGCAATGTGTTCCTTTTCAATCACTGGAATAGGAAAACACAAGGGAAACAGATTTCAAATATGTCCGTTTCAAAATAACTGGATGGGATATTAATCATGTTAATATAAGCTTTCTGACCCCTGATGATAATGAAAACATTCACTCTGTGTTGTCATTATAATGAAGGGAGGTGGGTATTATGCCACCTTTGTGAAGGCTCAGGGGGCACACTTGACATCTCCATCCCACTGAGGCATCATTCAAACTGACAGTGTTTAAAAAGCAATAATCCCCTATTTAACCTATCATTTCACTCACTAAAGCAGGAGTGTCAAGCTCTGTTCCTGGCAGGCCAGCACAGTTTGATGGTTCTCCCCCTTAAACACATTCACTAAACCTGAAAATTAACTGGTGAGGTGAACCGGGTGTTTCTGAGCAGGGAAATCACCAAAACCTGCTGGACCACGGCTCTCCAGGACTGGAGTTTGACATCTCCTGCACTAAAGAATTAAGGGTCTAAGCCATATACACGGTTTTAATGAAAGACAAAAAAATTTTTAGGGGTTTTATTAGGGGTTTTATTATGAATTTAATATTTAAGAAAAAAGGAATTTGTTTTATTTCTACTGCAAGTGTGTTAATGAACATTATTGACATATCAGGGAACAGAATACAGTCAGAGCTGTCATTCATGAATTATAACATCAAAATCTTTATGCTTCAAAAATACAATATACATTTACAAAGTGCACAGGTTTTATAAAAAGGCATGAAGAGTACACTTGACTAGTGCAAGAGCTCTATATGAATTATATAATTACATAACAGACTTTGGTGCTTTTAGACACTTCATGTTGGAGTTTAGTTTTATGTTACATGCTGAACTGATGAAAAACATTTTATTACTTTCATGGGACCTCTCTTTGTGTTCCATCCATCTATTATCTACCCCTTAGTCCTGCATTCAGGGTCGGGGGGTGCTGGAGCCTATCTCAGCTGCAATGGGCGAAGGCAGGGTACACCCTTGGACAGTCGCCAGCATGTTGCAGGGCCACATATAGAGACAGACAACCATTCACACTCACATTCACACCTATGGGCAATTTAGAGTGCTCAATTCACCTATTCCCCAAAGCACGCATGTTTTTGGTGGTGGGAGGAAACCGGAGTCCCCAGAGGAAACCCACGCAGCTCTCTTTGTGTTACGTATGCATATATGCATACTCCTTGACATATAACACACAAACACACTTGAGGTCCTGAAGGTCTGGAATCCAGTACAGTACACCTGCTGAGCTGAAGCAGGAGATTCAGGACTGAAAGTGTACAACAGCCTCTTCTTACATTGGTGCAATGCTATTACATCTATAAAGCATACATCTCTCTGCAAACATCTTCAGCTCCCCATGTTTTTGCCTTTGCTTGGTTGTAGATCACTTCTATTCTTCACCAACTGTTTGTAAGAAAATTACAAGAAGTTAATAGCAATCAACTGGGCAAAAGTCTAGTAAGGTCCTTGCTGGAATGTAGAATACAGCCATGGATAAATATATATTTTAAAATACTGAGATAATATACACTGACAAAAGAAATCACACACAGAATTTCTCACTGAGCTAAATAGGAATTTCTGAGCATTTTACGTAGTAACAATGCTGCTAGCTGCTATCTTTGGCACTAAAATAATAATATACTTCCCTTTGCTCACACACTGCCTCCACTCTTAGGGAAATTATAGGCTTCACTAAGCTGTCTGACTCAGCTATTGTAACCCACACACAGAGGCTATTTTAGACTCTCTCACAGCTACTTCTCCTCCTTTTGTCTTATATATAAGTAGGGTGAGCAAGAGAAAAGTGTCGAAGATAAAAATCCATCACTGCAAGGCACCTTTTCTTCCAAATGTAATCAGCTCTGTCTGCACTGAAATGTTACAAATGCACTAGATTCTAAATGAAACTCAGCCTCTTAATCTCCCCTCATATTCTTCTACTTATTTCTAACAAGTGACGAAAGAATTAGAACATTCTAAGAGGCGGTTGATATGTAGAGCATGCTGTTTCATAACAGCCACCTTACACAATGGACTTACGCCACAAAGGCCTCAATCTGTCTGATACCTGTTACCTGGACTGCCATGGGATTTTATGTCACATGACCAAAACAAAAAGGTGTCACGAATCACGTGGTTCTGGCCATTGCTCAGCATGACTCAGCAAGAGTGCAGTCCTATCTGATACCCCTGAACTCTATTGTGTTCCCGCCAGATTTAACATCACATGACCAAAACAAAGAATCACATGGTCCACATGACTCAGCATGACTCAGCAAGCTCAGCATAAACACACAAAGCTCCTTCCATGGGATATATTTAGATGTCATTCATCTATTCTTATCCGCACCACTGCACAGTGGTTGCATTGTACTGTATTTACTATCAGTCTCATATCTTTTTTGCCCTGCATATTAACTGCACTGTATTTGTCCTTGTGCTTTCAACCTCACAGGCACTGTTGGTTTATTGTATTGTAGTTTATATTGTCTTATTTCATTGCATGTGTAGTCTTTGTCTTGGTCACTTATGTTGTGTGGTCCTGTAAACACAAGCCATGTGCATATGTTACTGGACAAACACAGTTTTTTTACACTATATACTGTATATGGTTTAATATTGGTAAAGTCCCTGTTGCTTCTAATGTAGCACACTACATTTATGTCCTCAGTTTAAAACAGATGAAGTCAGAACTGTTCAAAGCTGGCCCACAAGAATGTATGATTTGTCCTATCAAGTAACCCCACCCCAACCCAACCCCCTCAAAAAATAAGAGAACAAAGAGCACTTTATAATGGCTTGTATTCTTATATTTTGTTTCGGTTTTTCATAATGCTTACAGTGTGCAAAATAAAGTTAGCAAGCTAGTTAGCTGTTTGTCTTTTAGGTTCCAGCCCACAGAAACACTAATATCTGGCCACATTCTCTGCTCATTTAAATCACTTGCTCTTTATGTGAATGTGTTCAAAGGATATTACTTATTGCCAACAGTGAAAGATTCAAGCTTTATAGGTTCTGTAGTCATAGCCTCTGTTTCTGGTTACTGCTTTTGCAGACCATGGGTTTCACTCATGATCTTTGCAAATGCACATGGATACATCTTAAATAGGTTTCCACTGTAACACCATGTGGTACTCATTCAGCCCCTATGACTAGGTGGCTAAGGTTAATGAATTTGGGCAATGGGGTTGGAGACAGATTTCTTGAGGCAATGTTAATGCCTCTCAGCTTGACCACTGACCCACAATTACCCCCTACCTTGCCCTTTAGAAGACTTAATTGCCTTGTATAACATGTGTTAATTTGTTAATCAGAGGGAGGCAGAGTTCCTAAATTTGTGCTCCCTCAGTGGACTCCAGCTGACTAGACAAATTATACCATTACTCTGTTAAAGCAATAAATGCCAAATAAACTGTTTTAAAAGAGTCGATTAACTCTTTTAAATCAGTTTAATTGGTGTTGTCACATGTGGTTCATCATGTGGATTTATATTTCAGTTTTACAGCTAGAAGAACTGTAAATTAGAGCAAGTGAGCTGCCAGTCAGTGTAATTTGTTGTATTTTTGTTGTATGGCTGGCATTTCAGTCCGTCCGAGAAAAGAGGCCAAACGGTGCATAAACATCCATATTAAGATATGGGTGTTTTTTCATATAGGGATAAGGCAAACCTAATCCTAAGTATAAGATTTAATCCTTGAGTTGTTTTCCCAGAAGAATGTAGTTTAATTTATTACATTCAACATCTTTATTGATTTAAAAAAAATTCAAATTAGGCAGAACGGCTTTGGCCGTCCGGCTTTGTAAAAAATTTATTTTAATATAGAAGTTATTCATATAAGCTTAACATCACCTAAAATGAACACAGAGATTAATCATATCACATTAAAAATAACGTGAATATTCTTGGATGGTCTGCTGTATTCATAGGAACATTTATTTTTTAACAATTTTTAAAAATTATTTGCAGTTTTCTTTGGTCTATTTCTTTAACTCAGTATGTGTAGAGAAGGCTTGTCAGTATGGTAAGCAATATGATGCCGGACAAAAGCAGCCTACACTGCATGTGCCAGCAATGACGCTCAATGTGACCATTCGGAGTTAATGTAGGTCAACTCAGGACAGAGTTGTTTTTTTTGCCAACCTCTTTTAAATGTCTGCTCAGTAGTGCATGTGTTTAACAGGGGACATACTGTATTACACAAATCCTGTGACTACACACAATCTAGGAGTCCTAAGCTTTTGAAGAAAGTTGCAGACGATGAAGTGGTAGCAGTAACCTGATCAGAAGAAGAATCACTAATCATTTCTAATTGCTGTGCTACTGATACAAATTCATTTCTAATTGCTGTAAGAAATAAAGGACTGTAAGAGAACATTTTGCTGCACATAATGGATCTGTCTGTTACCACTAGGGGCAGTTGGATGGCCTAGTGGTTAAGGCATCCGCCCTGCGACCAGAAAGTCCCCAAGGCACCGCTGAGGTACTCTGAGCAAGGTACCGTCCCCACACACTGCTCCCCGGGCGCCGTGTTCCTGGCTGCCCTCTGCTTCACTTGGTGAA
>JBBPDB010000128.1:10767570-10782208 GCA_037974465.1 Brachypetersius altus | reverse complement strand
AGTGATCTGGGAGAACATTTGGAGGCATATTTATGGTTTACACTATAAAAATAGGCATTTTAAGGCATTTCTTTGACAAAACACAACAACACGTCACTAGGACGGAAAGACAAGGGGGGCTTAGCCCCCAGGGCTGTAGGAACTAATTAACGTGAATAGAGGGCTGAAAACTTTTCACCAAACCTTTCCTTTCACTTAAGAAAAGAAGAAAAGTTAAGCAGTGAACAGTTATGGACACTCATAGTATTGTTCTGTTAAACTGAGTACAAACGGCGCTACCAGAAAAATATTACTGAATGGGCTCCGGTTGCTTCTCGCAGCGCTGTGTAGCTCCACCTGGGTCCTAATGCCCGACTACTACCTTCAACAGTCAGTACATCATTTGAAATACATAATGATAGCTAGACTTATTATTTTTCATTTCAATTCATAGTCTTGTTTCTATTTGTAAAGTGCGTATCTGCGCTTAGTGAAATCTTGTATGAAATGTTTGGATATATACTTTAAAAATAAAAAAAATCTCATTACAGTGAGATTAATCTAGATTTTAAAAAAGCATCTATGCCCACCCCTAATATATATATATATGCCATGTGTTCACCAGATGTGTACAAAAGGCAGTTTTCTGTAGCTGCCAGGAGTGCAATAGATCCCATTCTTCATCGGTGCTCTCCCACTGATGTACCCATGTGCAATGCAGAACACTTTCATGCTTTCCGGTCATGTCAACCTAACAGGGTTTAATTACAGTCATGGGTCGACCATCTGTGTGTGCGTGTCTTTTCCTTTCAGGGCGAGGCAGCTGGTATACTGTCTGGACAAACTGTCTGGAGGGTCTGACTAAACAGTTCCCTCTCTAAAATGATCTGTCTTCCTTAGGTCAGATACATTATGGGTCAGATTCCTGGACAGGTATTAAGCCTAGTCCTGGAATACACAGCAATCCCAGTGGTCACACACCATTAACAGAACAGATCAAGGAGACCAGGGATCCATGCAGACGTGACTATATTTACAAACGTGAACAAAACAAAATAGGCACCCAGGCCAATCAGGAACTAGAACCAAACAGGCAACAGGAATCAGATGTGGCAGGAACGGGAAAAACGAGGGTAAATGAAATGATGGACACATGAGGGAGGATTAACACAAACAGGCTTAAATACTAACAGAAATCAGGGGCAAAACACAGACAGGTGATTAAGGCACGTGACAAGCACAAAACACTGAACAGAAACAGAGTACAAAAACTGAAAAGCAGCGGCCACTAACGGGCGCCGACCGAACCGTGACATCTAGGAAACCGATTCTGTGTCTAAAATGTGTTGGATATCTTCTCATTAATGCATATTAATGCATAATGTGGCAGCAGTAGTCTCTACTATTAGATGAATTAGACTGTATTCAGACAGCACTAGGGATGATGCTTTATTACAACCAGACAAGAAGTTCACTTCAAAGATATTGGATGGAGCCACTCCAGATAATGTAGTTCCACCACTTCTTTTTTTTTTTTTTTCTTTTCGGCCTGTCAGTAACACAGATAACACAGATGTGTGTATAGCTGTGCTATCATCATTCATAGCCTTTTTTTTTTAAATATTAAACGAATTTATTTAATTATTATTGTCTCTTTTAATTAAGTAAACAGTCAGACAAGGCCGGACAGTGCAAACGGGAACATAAACATAGGGGAGGGTGAAAAGGAAAAGAAAAGAAAAAGAAAAATTTTTGGGGGTGGGGGGGAGGAGTCAACATATCAGGGGAGAGAGAGGAACAACTGACCCCTATAGGCACCCCCGTTTCCCCAAAAACTACCCAGGGCGGGGGGTCCCAGGCCCATCCAGGCCGGGGCCCGTGGCAGCAGTGCCATCCACCGCAGAGCAAAAACTACACCCACCCCCACATTTAGTCAACTATCAGACTACATAAGACAATAGACACCCAAGTTGAGCCCGTCCCCCACCTCTATTAGACCCCCTCTCCCATCTTGCAGAGTGGCTATGTCCAGATGTTAAAAACCTCCCCTCCGGCAAAAGAGACCCCGGGTCCACCGATGCATCGAAGGTCCCCGCGCCAGGACCAGACCCCCGTGCAAACACTAACCCTTGTTGCCGGCGGCACACCAAACAGGACCTAGTCCCCCAGGCCCAGCCAGAACCCCAGCCCAGAGACAGAGTGCCCCCAGAACCCCAAGCCCGCACCGGCCCTACCTCAGAGCAGCATGGCCACCAGGCCGGCAACCTACGTCCTGCGGCAGCCAGAAAGACACCACCCAAGAGCCTCCAATGTCCCATTCAGGCCAGGAACGCAGACCGAGCGCCGAATCCCCCCAAGAAAACCAACCCCAAGGGAATCCCCAGACGCCCCAAGACCAATAGGTCCCCCCTACGTCAGCAACAGAGACCAAAGCTGGACGGAATCGTGGCCCCCACCCACACTAGGTGATGGAGCCGATCAAAGAAGGCCAGAGAGATTCATCAGATGTGGCAGCAGACGCCGTGTCAAGACTAATATAGTCCAACAAATACTCTCTATATTGATTAATATTAAGGACTCTTTCAAAACTGATGTTTTTCACGGTGTCCTTGGGAAGCTTCAGGTGGGTCTTAATAAATAATTTCACTGTGGCTTCTGTGTCCTCTTCGGCACCTGTGTGACGTCAGTGAGGTGACAGTGTTGTTGTGATTTTAACACTATGGCCGAGCAGCATGGATAGCTCAATCTGATGGACTTCGGATTTAAATGGACAAAAAGTAACGTAAGTCAAGAGTCAGAAATATCAGTCATTATGCTTTGCATATACAACACAGTTGGCCTCACACTGTCTGCACTGTCATTAGCTCAAAATATGGTGATAAAAGCTCAAAATATAAACGATAAAATCCACCATCCCCCTGATTTGTTTTTACAACTCCACTACTGAGTATTTACACTGATGTTGCACAAGAAGGTCTGGATCACAATCTCCGTTCCAGTTCATTCCAAAGGTGTTGGCTCTGTGAGGGTCAGTCAAGTTCTTCCCCACTGAACTCTTCCAGCTTGCCTTGTACTCTGGCACACAGTCCTGCTGGAATAGAAAAAGTTATATCTATACACTTTTATTGATTTAGTTTCTTTAATTTCACTCTAAATTTTGAAACCTTTGGGTGCCGTTCATGATGATGACGTTATGATGATGACGTTATGATAATGACACTTTATTAATATTTTGAAAACACCTGTTTATTCTGTTATTTTCCAGTGATTCCCCCCTTCCCTTATTTTCTATTTGATCTCTTCAGAAATGTCTCTTTTTTAGGTTTTGTTGAGGTCACAGCTGTATCTAGCTGGTTTAATACTGGAAGGACTAATTTATTTTTGTTAAGATAAGATAAATCTGTATTAGTCCCACAAATGGGAACTTTGCCTTGCTATGGCAGAAAGTAATAATAGTACCCAAGAAAATTGCACATAGTTCATCAGAAAAACAAGTAAAACCGCACATAGGAGATACTGTCATGTATTGGCGGGATGTGTGTGTGTTTGTGTGTGTGCAAGGTCTTTGTTGTAAGGTACACATTTTTTTTGATGGTTGTTTTGACTGGAAAGTTAATATATATGTGAATATTATAGATATGCAATGAGATCTTAAATCATAAATATAAACCTAAGTCTACTTTTAAGCTCCGGTGTCCATGCAACTGTTTTTGTTTTTGTTCTGTAGTGAAAAAAAAATACATACAGACCTATATTCACCCACTCATCCACCCACTGACTCACCATTCCACACACACACACACACACACACACACACACACACACACACACACACACACACACACACACACACACACAATATTGGCAGCAATTACATTTTGCTCCACTGTACTGAGAAACTATTTGTATGTGGCTCCACTATCCTTTTCCATTAAGTCACTTTAAGTACTTTTCTATTAATCTTTTTTAGCTCTTTCCTTTACACACATTTATACATTATTAAAAATATTTATGTTATTTAAAATGTAAAAAGTGCTACATATTTAAATTAGTACAAATAGCAAGTAGCTATTAAGTGTTTCTAACCTACCATAGAGTGTCATCATGACAGCGATGTTGAGGCTGAGGAAACATTTTCTTTCTTCACATCTCAGCACAGTGGAGAGGGTGACGTTATGGATGTTAGTGGAATTGTTCTGGGCTTGCAGTTTCTTGCAGGGAGACAGTGACCCTGGGGCAGAAACAGAAAACATTCAAATTGTGTAATTATACTTACTGTTTTGGTTATGAGTCAGTGTGTCTGTGTGGCAGTTGATACTGTATTACTCATTTACTCACAGGAAGGTCTGGATTTACAATGAAGCCCCTGTTAGAAAAACCAAAGGGAGAGTTAGTTAGTATTAAAAGTTACAGTCATGGTGATGTGCACTATTTCAGTGTGCCAAACCATTAGTCTAAAGGAAATCTATACTAGCATTAAGGAAGGGGTTTCCATATTTGACCAAGTGGCGACTGCAGTTCCTGGTCGTGAAAAAAATGTCATGGTTGTTAAAGTTTCTTTTGGCACTCGCATAAATAATTCTATGATTGTGTTAAAAAAAAATTAATGTTCCTCTCAGATGACTGAAATTACAGTTCATTGCGTAACACTCTGCACTGAGACTTCTCTGCACTTTTCTCTGTAAAACAGAATCGACACTGACCCAAAAACTGTCTCACACAGTGGCTGCCAAATACGGCGAACCATCTGGAGAGTACTGTGACATGTAACTATTAAATAACATAGATAACATTGACTTGATTGTATTAGATGCTGAAGACAGAAACTTGCCCCATTCAAGAACTGCCAACACAGCACAATTAACCATGCATTTTGTAACAGAGAGCACAACACACATAATAATAACAATATTTAAAACGGTGTTTTAACCAAAAACATTTAAAATTTAACAAATTGAGTTTATAGTTTATAGAAAATACATTTTCCAATCTATTTTATTCTTGGATTATTTCATTTACTAACGCAAACCTTTCAAATGCCTACTCTAGTATATATCCACATACCTCAGAACAGTGAACCCCACACTGCTGGATCTGCCTGATTGAGCTGTGTAGGGGCTCAGTCTGGAGCATGTGGAGCAGAAGGAACAGAATTAATTTCATCTTCAGCCAGGTCTCGGGTGCAGAGCCCAGAACAGAGGGCTGCTGCCTGCGGTTCAGCTGAGCAGACGACCAATGAGGAAGACAGCACTCTCAGGGAAAACTGCCACACTAAATCATTCTGCAACCTGGGGACAAGTCTTCACCATTCTTTCTCACCTCAGCATCAAGATAGCAGTGCCCTCTAGTGTACTTCCTTATGCAATTCTCAGAGTAACACAATAGCTCTGTATTACCAGAATAGGCAGTGTGATGTTTTAGAAGTGGCATTTAATCAAATGTATTTATGCTGTTTTTATTCAGAGCTGAACTTTCTTTAGTATTTTCAACTCATAATACTTTAGGTATTACATACACTACATGGACAAAGGTTTTGGGACACACCCATTTTTCAGGGTTTATTCTAGGTCCCTTACTTCCAGTTAAGGGCAATCTTAATGCTTCAGCAGACCAAGACATTTTGGACAACGCCATGCTTCCAACTTTCTGGACACAGTTTGGGGAAGACCCTTTTCTATCTCAGCATGACTGTGCCACAGCGCACAAAGCAAGCTTCATAAAGACATGGATGGATGTTCAGTTGGCTTGGAAGAACTTAACTGGACCATCCAGAGCCCTGACCTCAACCCCATCCAACACCTTTGAGATTAACTGGAGCAGAGATTGTGAGCCAGGCTTTCTCGTCCAACATCAGTGTCTGGCCTCATAAATGCTCTACAGAATGAACGGGCACCAGTTCTCACAGAAACTCCAAAATCTCAATATCATTATACTTTTGTCTATATAGTGTATACCAGTTTTAGTCATTAACATTTACTTACTTATTTTTTCTTTTTTGCTGAATGTCAGACTAGTAACAATAAAAAGCATTTTTTTCTTCAAAAATAAATATTTGCTTAATACTGGACCTGGTTCCCACAAACTGCAGATTTGTGGCTTGCCAGTGGGCAAACAGCTTATCTGCACAGCTGGCCATCTGTGAAAAAGAGGATAATGAAAGCAACTTATTATGAGGGCCAGAATGTGCTACATATCATTTACAGTCCACCCAGGCTCTCTGTAGTGTCCTCCCACAGTTAAAATGAAGCAATATGACTTCTGATAAGCCCCCAACGCTCTTGCCCTGAAACAATGCTTTGTACAGTGTACTTCCCTTTATTTGAAGAATAATAATATGGACAGATTCAGCAAAATCCAGGACGCTTTCTTGAAAGTAGGTGATGACATGGCCACATTTTACACACTCTGTTAAAAATAGTTGGGTATATATTTATTTATTTTTATTAAATCATTTTTTATTATTATTATTATTATTATTATTATTATTATTATTATTATTATTATTATTATTGTTATTATTGTTGTTTTTATGATTGCCTCTGTTGTCATTTTTATGTCTCTGCAATTCCTCTTCTCTTTAAGTTTGTCTTGTGTGCTGGTTTATTTGTTTACAGTTCTGAACTCTGTCTCTGTGATTGTTGTCAATAAAACAAAATAGTGTAGTGATATTTTCCCTGACTGTACTGGTAACGTCTGGCCCTCCAGCAGTAGAAATTAGGGTCTCTGTCTTTCTCTCTCTGTAACCATCTCCCTCTCTAGTTCTCTCTTGTCTCCTTTTCTCTCTTTATCCCTTGCTCTGTTTTTCTCTCTCTCTCTCTCTATCTCTCGCAAACTCTCCTTACTCTTTCTCACATTCTCTCTCTCCCGCTATCTCTCTCTTTTTCTACTTCTCTCCCTCTATCTCTTTCTTTACTCTCTCTCTCTCTATATCTCTCTTTCTCTGTTCTCTCTGTATCCCTTCTCTCTCCTACTCTTTTCTCCCTCTCTCCCCCTCCTCTTTTGTTGCTCTGTAAAAACACACAGCAAGTCCTCCCCCTCCCCCCGCGGCCTGGCTAGCCTGGAGATGAGTGGTGGAAGATGTCGGTATCGGGGCTGAAGGCCGAATTAAAGTTTTTGGAGTCAATTTTTGACCCAAATCACGAACGATTCAGGATCATCGACTGGAAACCAGACGAGCTCAGCTGCCAGTTTAATGTGACGGGGGACAAACTGCTGATCATCCATTGCAACATCACGGTGAGGGGCAGAGGGAGCTAGCTGTGGCTCAGCTCCCGGGCTGCAGTGAGCCAGCCTCGGCCAGCTTCCACACACTATCCCCTACCCTGGAGGGCTCTTCTGTTATCGGTCGATTCCAAGTCTCCAGTTTAGCACAGATGCAAAAATTAGCTAATCTGGCTTGAGCCTTCAATGTTACATCATAAATTACTGGACCAGCCACAACTACCATGCTAACTTGGCTAACTAGGTTAAACAAGTTCTCTAAGACAGCTAGTTTTAGACTAACTCGACTCCAGTGCCATTAGCCAGTGAAGGTAGCTGGCTGGCTCATATACAAAGCGTCCAGAAAGTGTGTGTTAAAGCTGAAAAAGGCCAGTTTGTTTGTGAGTGAGCTACAGCACTTCCTTTTGTTCAGCTAACGCAGCAGCACAGTCAGTGCGACAGAATTGGCAAAAGCCAAATGCTCATAACATGGCTTTGGGGCTTCGACAGCGACATTCAACCTGTTAGAGACCTCTACCTGTCCAGCTGGTGGTCATGTAGCTCAGGCTGAGACCAGTGGTGGCCGTGTAGCTGTGTGGACAGCCTGGATTTGGGTGTTGGTGTGGTGAATCAGGGCTGTGACACGTTAGCCAGCACCTAGCCAGCCTAGCGAGCTAGCTGCTCAACGCTTGTTTGCAACGTTTTTAAAGAAAGATTTCACAAAACAGCAACAACTAGTCTTAACAACGGTGACACATACTAGCTAATACGCCCAGAATGCCCCAAGTTCTAAGAATGTCTAGTTCAAAACCGTCACAAATGAACAAATATAACATAAAAAAGTAGAGAGCTGTATCTCCGTAGCCCGTCAGTTTTACAGTTTTTGCTCAGATTTAACAGCTAGCTAGAAACATATTTTACTTTGTTCTGCACTGAGTAATACAAGGCAACGATTTTAGTGAGAAAGTTGTCTGGATCTTATCATATTATAGTATTATAGTATAAGTTTGGGATTTAAAAAAAAAATCAAATATTGATTAAATAAACATTAGATTCTTTTTGGAGCTGTTTGTTTATCTAAGTCTCTTGTTTTTTCAAATATTTATGTTTAATATACCATGATGTGACCATTGTTTGACATTAAACCTAATCTAATACTACTACTACCATCTAGCTAAGGTAGTTAGGTGGGTACCTTATTTATGCTTAGTATTAAAAGTTACTGTTTTTGGTGAATGATTTGGTAGAAAAAACAGTTTCTTGGTTGACCTTGTTTATGGTCTTGTGTAACTAGTGCAAAATGCTAAATTTGCTTAGTAGGTACATGATTAGCCACTGTAATTCAGCAATGCACAACTGTGAAATGTTGGGTAGAAGTGTGTAAGGTTAAGGTGTTCCTTATAAAATTATAGTTTTGGATCTTTTGACAGGATTACAGTTATTAAGAAGGGTGCTGTAACTTTCAATCTCTTGACTGATGTGTTGACAGCCTATGGTGAACGTTTCAACGTCATCACCCTACTTCTGGGTTTGCAGTTTGCATTGAAGTGGGAAAACAATGTAGGGAGGGGAGCAGTGGGTTTGGTGGGTGTTAGTTTAGCAGGAAGCGCAAACACGTCATTACTTCTCTGGTCTGTTCTGAAAAGCTTACTCCACAGCCTGCTTTGAAATGCTACTTACCTGGATCATACGCTGCTTATTTTAGTTTTACCACTGAAGAGGGCTCAGCAGTGTTTATTCATCCCATGCTGACCTCTTTTGTCACAATTCCTTCAACTTGTCTTGTTCCCAGGAGTCTTATCCTTCAACCCCACCTATATGGTTTGTGGAATCCGATGATCCAAGCCTCACAGAAGTGTTAGAGCGACTGGAGGATGTCCGCAAAGGCAGTACCTTGGTAAATAAGCAGTCTGTGTTATGATTTCATATATCTTGATCTGCTCTTAATTCTTCTGGTGAGAGTTGGGAGTCTACAATGAAAGAAGGGTATTTTTAGGATTAGAGGTAGAATCTGTGTTTTGGTTTGTCCCCCTCAGCTCCTCCAGCAGCTGAAAAGGCTGATCTGTGATCTTTGTCGACTCTATAACCTGCCCCAGCACCCTGATGTGGAGATGCTGGACCAGCCGCTTCCCTCTGGACCCATTACTCATGAAAGAAAGGTTGGCACTGATTCGATTATTTTTGAGGAGGGGGGGGGGGTGCCTGGATAGCCTAATTTTTTCACTCTCCCCTTTCTTCTGTTTCTTCTAGCATGTAACAACAGATGAAGTAACATCAGAAGAAGAGGAGGAGGAAGAAATGGCGGAGGTTTTTGCTTTTTTCAAACATTTAACAGTCTGATCAAATCTGTAGTCTTTTATATTTATTCCCCCTGAATTAATTGCATGTAAGTGTATTTCTCATACATTTCTGTATCTCTCTGTGGTAGCAGGACCTCGAAGATTTAGACCACTACGAGATGAAAGAGGAGGAACCCGTAGATGGCAAGAAGTCAGAAGATGATGGCATAGAGAAAGAAAACCTTGCCATATTGGAGAAAATTCGCAAGAACCAGAGGCAGGACCACTTGAACGTAAGTGTGAACTCGGTAAGGTCATTTTTTTTTCTACAATTTGTGATGTTTTATTATAAAATTTTTTCTTTTCTTTCTTAACAATTATTTAGTCCTTCACCCACAATATTCTTAAATCCTCATAATTCACTTGATCATATGACTGCCTGGATTTCAAGAAGGTTAACACATGAATTTCTTTGTTCCTTGTGTATTTTATCTCTCAGTATTTTTAAACCTGTCACAAATACTAGTGCATGAACACGTTTTCACTTTATTCTTTTTCCTTTTTCTTTTTTTTTCACTTAGCAGGGATATCAAAAACATGTTTTACAATCCTCGACTTTTGTGTAGAAGACATACTGATGCATGACGAATGTTAATAAACTGGTTCATTGTTGTGCTAAAATTGGTGGTAAAAACTAGTTTCCCTAAAATGTCTTTTTTTTAATGTTTTTTTTTCCCAGGGTGCAGTCTCTGGCTCTGTTCAGGCTTCTGACCGTCTCATGAAGGAACTCAGGGAGATCTATAGGTCGCAGAGTTATAAGACGGGTCAGTGTGCATGTATTTATGGTGTTTATATGAATGACTATCACAGGGAATTTGGATAAACTATATTTTAATTCCAAAATCTAAAGGTATAACATTATAGACTTAAGCTTTTCAGCAATGTACTGGTCAGACAGTTATCAACATTGTCAAACACAATTTTTTAATTTAACAAGCATCTTCTTGTATTGAAAGAGATTATTACTTCAGTAACTTAACAGCAATGAAGAAACATTGTAAGCATATTCATTTAAAATAAATAAAACCACCTCTGATGTTGGTGACACAATTACATAATTTAAAGTACAAAAGAAGTTAATGAAACATCACAGGTCATATTGATATTTATAGGGATCAACAATTATATTCTAGCCTGTCGAGGACCATTTGGAGATTGTCACCACCATGACAGTGAGCTTGAGTGATCTTACAGTCTGAAGTAGAGCTGAAGGTTTGAAAATGGGGTCTCCAGGAATATAGTGAGACTTGCCAATGTGTCAGCAATTTGGAGTTACTTCAGACTCAAAGAAGAAAAAGCCAAGACTGCTGAATGTATTGGGACACCTTGCCTATAAAGTATCCCAATACTTTATACCCCCTCGGAATGTGCTTGTGGCTTTTCTAGGCGAGGCAACCATCAATCTCAGTGAAACTTCACAATTAGTTAGAGCTCAATGAGACCTTTCCAAAGACCCCTTGTTTGCAATAATAGTCCCAGGAGATCTGAAGTTATATCTTTCACCTCGCCCTGGTGTCCCCTTACTTTTGTCTGAGGTAAACGGGATAGCGCCTTTTCTCCCGGGGCTATTATGGCGAATGAGGGATTGTTGGAAATATTTCACTGGAGCCCTATCAGACTATGAAGCTTCACATTTAAAGTGTGAGATATATTTAACATTTAGATTTAAGATAATTTAAGGCAAATCCTCCATGTTGGTGAGGGCATACCACAGCGCACAGTCCAGGCCCCTGATAAGTAACAGCCAATATTAATCCTGCCGTTTGTAAAAGGGCTACATTAAATCCCACAATTAGATTATTTTTTTAAAAACACATTTAGCTGTAAATGTGTAAAGATTGTGTGAAAATTGCACTAAATGATGGAAAATGACACATTACACTGTTTTTGTAAACATCACGTCATAGGGGACCTCTTACTATACCATGTTCTCATGGATTAAAGTTCTCCATCGCTATAACGGATTTCCGTCAACTGAGGGCACTAAAGGTTAATGAGATTGATGCAGATCTGAAGGAAAAAAATGGGGAACGAGGGTTGGAGCTGAACAAGCTTCGGCAGACAAAATTCTGGAAAGACTGTCTTTTTCTTTGGTTTGATTACGATTTAACTATTTTTCCTAAAAATAAACATTATGGTTTCGGCAGTTCTCTTAAACATTGACGGCTGCGGAGTAGCTACTGGCTGCGAGCTGTTTCTTGACGCTTGTTTAAGATGCCAAACTTCATAGTAAGAGAAAATAATTTCCCAGCATTTAGTGCCACATCATTCTCAAAGGCTTTTAATGTCCCAAAACAGACGAGATCTGTAAACGGGCTTCTTGTTGCCTGGTACATCCAATAATAGTAATATAATAATAATAATAATAATAATAATAATAATAATAATAGGGCACAATAATAGGTAGTAGTATATTTTAGTAGTGGTATATTTAAAAAGGTTAGAATAGAAGGGAAGTTCTAAGATTGGAAGTCAGTAGTGTGTCATGAAGGGTCTCATTTGCTAATAGTAGCTAAAACAGGTCGGAAAACAGTGGAGAAAACCCATCGCTTAAATAGATAAAGAAGCCAAAACTCGGAAACTTGATATTCAGGACAGTGGCTCCGGTGTTGCGAGTGCTGCGAGAGCTTATGCTCCGTTTTTATGTGCTTTTATGTTTGCAGATGCAGGCTAAATATGTGATTGCTGTTTCTGTTTACTTTGCATTGGAGTTAAAGCTCCACATGTAGCTTTTTATTTTTTTATATATATATAAACGCCAAGATTCCAATGAGATTAACGGCTTTAAAAAAATTAATCTATGCCCACCTCTAATATATACAATTAGGTGATGGATTCTCCTCGGGGGATGCTCTTTGTACCCAATTAGCTACTGGTGTTCCATAAGAGTGGTGGTTTTCATTAACGACCCAACGTCTCACTGCTTTTATTATATTTTAGGTATCTATTCAGTGGAGCTAGTCAATGACAGTCTATATGAATGGCATGTCAAATTAAGGACGTAAGTGCAGTCTTTTTTTGTTTGTTTATTATGTAAATACTTAAGTCTCTTTTGTTTAAAGTAGGTTATTGCCATTTTCTTTAACACTCTGGCTTTGTTACAGGGTAGATCCAGATAGTCCATTACACAGTGACTTGCAAGTCTTGAAGGAAAAAGAAGGGGTGGACTACATTCTCCTCAACTTCTCTTACAAAGTGAGTTTTGTTTTTGTTTGTTTACATATGCTCTCAAGTAAAACTGCTGCATAATTTACATGTCCTTCTTTTTCTCTTGCAGGATAACTTTCCTTTTGATCCTCCCTTTGTACGGGTAGTGTCTCCTGTACTCTCTGGAGGGTCAGTATAGTACAGTAGATTGTTTTCACAAATCTGTTTGGAACTATGTGGCTCTTTTCCAACTTTTACTCCCCTTGTTCTTATAGTTGTTTTACTCAGGTGATTTTTACTGCTTTTGCTAAAGAACATCACCTCCCAAACAGTTCAAAATGATGCTGTGCCCCAGGAATTCTTTAACTACTGTTTATTAACTGATTTTTAAAGGGGCACACCAAGTCTAGGTTTCTGCTACAACATACTTCATGCATCATTGTCACTTATTGTGAATGTTTCTTCTAGATATGTTCTTGGAGGAGGAGCCCTGTGTATGGAACTGCTTACTAAACAGGTTTGAATTGTTTGTTTTGTGGCATTTTAGATTCTCTTTAACTGTAACATATATATTATTATATATTAAACACTTTTTTTTGCACCCTCAGGGCTGGAGCAGTGCCTACTCCATAGAGTCTGTCATCATGCAGATCAATGCTACTCTAGTCAAAGGGAAAGCTAGAGTACAGTTTGGAGCAAATAAGGTTCGTGCCAGCTAAATTTGCCATGTTTTTGAAAGCTTATATACAGTATGATTTTCTACTCTTACTCATAATTCTGTTTTTTTTTTTTTAACCCTTTATAATAGAACCAGTATAATCTTGCCAGAGCACAACAGTCATATAAGTCATTGGTCCAGATCCATGAAAAGAATGGTAAGTGTAGTGTCCGTACTTTGACAAATGAATCCTTATTCGCTTTGGGTGTGGACTTATTTCATTTTCAAAATGTTTGTGTGTATCCCTGTTTTCCCCCCACAGGCTGGTACACACCCCCTAAAGAAGATGGCTAACAAGGTGGCGTTTCTTCTTGCACACTGGGAAAATGGGATTTTTGATCAGCCATTTGCTTTTTATTTTTGTAATATTAATCCTCCCCCAAATCCTCCTCTTCACCTGGAGTGCAAGGTCCCACTGGTCTCTGTGGAAGCTGTGCATGTGCGCGTGTATGTGCACTTGTCCTTTCTATGTTTCTGTCATTCTCCATTACTTGCTGTCCTTCTTGTAACCACCCTCCCCTGCTCTCATTTCTTAAATTCTCCACTTCACTGCAGGGAAAAGAGGGGTGTGTAAGAGACACAGAGACTTGGTACTAATGGGTGTCTTGCACAGAGTGATTTTAGATGCCACCAGGCGTTCAGTTTGGTTTTACTGTCTGGAGCAACAGGTATGACTCGGATTAATGCCTGAACGGATATAAAAGAAGTTACTGGATTTTTATCCCGCTTCCTGCCTTTAAAGGATTCTAATGGCCACAACTTGATTGAAATTCAAACAGGAATGGATGCAATAAGAGACAATATGAAGATGTGCCACTTCTCTTGTATCTGCTGGCACTGACCTTCTTTATTTTCTGCATTCTGTGTTCACATGTATCGGTACATATAATGCTGATATTGTTAAGGAATCCTTATTTGCCTGAGTTTTATGCTCACGCTTCTTAAGCAGCCCTAATTCCAATGATTAAAGTGAAGATAAGGGAGAGTGTGACAGTTGTGTGTAGTTTCAGTTCACGAATATTAACTGTTGATGAATACCACTCCCTTTCCTGTTTCTTGCTGTGTAGCCTGTGATTAATTTGGCCTGTAAAGGTCAAATACAGGCCTTGATTGCAATGGGCTAAAGAAGAGAATGTGTCATTGTTCTATGGTTGGACAGAGGACTGCTTGTACACTTGTAAATGGATTTGAGGTGTAAGTCATCTTTATTGTGCCGCTTATGTGAAGTACCCCCCCCCCCTTCTTTTTTTTTTTC
>JBBPDB010000128.1:10733204-10756820 GCA_037974465.1 Brachypetersius altus | reverse complement strand
TGTGTGTGTGTGTGTGTGTGTGTGTGTGTGTGTGTGTGAGTGAGTGAGAGAGAGACACTGTGTGTGAGAGTGTGGTCAGCTGATCCTGCTCCGCGCGCGTTATCAGCTCCGGTTCTCGAGACCTGCTCCAGACAGGCGACCAGTTCCTCACAGCTCCTCCGTCCTCCTCGGGAGTTCAGAGACTCCATTCCTGCTTCAGTGTTTTCCTGTTGAGAGCTAGGCAGCCCGGCGTTACCTGACGACGGAGAGGGAAGATGTCGAGTCCTGGAAACCCAGTCCTGGTGCTGCTGGGAGTCCTGGTGCTGCACTCGGTGTCTGCTCAGAACGGTAAGAGGCGCTTCTTCCGGCTTCCCCGGCTCTGATTTGGGCTCTCGTTTAAAACCCGGGCTAAGATATACCTGCTACAGTAAGCCGATACAAGAGGTTTAACTGCCGCGTTTACCTTTTTGTGTGTTTTGTTAAGACTGTCCCCCGGGCAGTAGTGATTAGGCTCAACCGTCAGACCAGTAAGGCACTAAACACTTTTATGTTAAGATGAGAACAAGCCCTTAAGGAGATTCTGCCGCCGTTTTTCACATATGGGCTTCAGACGAAGCCCCCTGTTGTGCCCCCCATCTACATTACCGTATTAACCCCCTCTGAAGTCTGAGAAAACGATGCCAGGCTCAGATAACCGCGTGTGCACCGGTCCTCCGCAGCACCCAAAATAGCCCCACTTCATTCTGCTGCATGCTTCTATTTATAGAGCCGATGCAGCAGTGGAATGCATGGCGCTGCTGTCTTCCTGGTGGTCCTGCTCAGGTCCTAGTAGTTGAGCAGGCTAGAACATTACGCCACGGGTCATGAAACACGTTCTCAATGCTAGGATGAATGAATGAATGAATGAATGCCATGAGGAGCTCGCATCTGAGCTGAACCTAAGGAATGTACTCGGGTTTACAGATCTGGGAGCAGCTCCACCTAATCCAACCCTCGCCTTAAACAGAAAAGAAATCCAATAGGCTGTTCTCAGATCAGTACGAAGCCTCCACCAGCACCCAGGAGAACATGGCCGTACGAGTGTTAAAGCCTTGCAGTAGCCTACATTTTGTACACTGTGTAACTCAAGATATTTTTTTTTTCTCCTTGCTACACCCATTTAATTGGTAAAACTTACAAGATGTTCTGTAAACCATAGAAGGAAAATAATTTATATATGGATTAATAATCAATTAATCATTTGCTTCTCTGTATTGAGACCTGGTTAAACGTTTTTGTTTAAAGTTAGGGCAGGGAGGAGGCACAGTTCCAATAGCTTTTCTGCTGACCTCAATTAGGGCGAGGGGAAAGTGACATTTTTCAGTGACATTACGTTGCAACATTGTAACAAATTATTCCCCAGCACCTTCCCTTACATTTCTTTCATGCATCTTCTCACACACGATGTGCTCAAATGCACTGACCTATTTTAGCCTCTGAGCAGGACTCTTCGCCTTGAAGGCAACAGGGTATCTGCATTCTGTTCCGCCTAAGGCTGACACCATAGATGTGTATGTGTTAGGCCCACTACAGCATGTAAACTCTGCCCACATATACAGTACTTTAACTTCAGTTGCAGATTTAAATAAGGATTCCTCAATTATTCATGTTTGACGTAGGGTTCTAGGAACTCACCTTTAATTAACAGTGACGCTTTACGTTATGCGGGGGTTCTTTGAGCTTTAAGATGACTCTTCAGGCTTGTGTTTCTCATGTGTGCTATTGGTTCTTCAAAGTAACAGTCATCAAAAGGTTCTTTAATTACCTAAAAGTGAATCTTTTCTGTAATCGTTCCAGCATTATAAGAGTGTAGCGTTATTTCACAACTGAATACGAATACAATGTTCAAGCAGATTTTAAACAGACTAATCACTTTTTTTAGTCATTTCCCAAAGATGATTTTGTTAATTAACTTCCTAATTAATGTCGATGTAGAGGTCATATACAGTGGGGATCGTCGTATGTCCTCTGATTCCTATTACGTAGTGCAGGATCTTCAATTAGTGTTGAATTTCCCATCAGTATTTAAAATGGAAGGGTAGGCATTACATTATTTGACAAGTTTAAAGCCAGACATTTAAAGAACAGCTTTGCCACTCTTTGTGTCAGATGTCCTCAATAACTTATGTGGTAATATTGAAATAATTTGACAGTGCTGGTTAACCTGTACTAAATATGCAGCCTCTGGTTTTAGTTCTTACAATCATTGGTTATTTGACTTGTCAAAAACTACCAGTAGAATAATATTTGTACCTGCTTTGGCAATATACTTTATGACTGAAATAATGCCAGGATATAATTGGAAAAAGTGATATTACATTGTTTTGTATTTACTCATAGTATGAAGAGTATCATCAAAGACATGGGTCCCTGTCATTTTTAATTCTGTGTGTGTTCTTTGGATGTTGTTAAAAATACTTATTCAAAGACGTCTGGGTGCTGTACTAATCACAGGCTGATGATACAGTTTGTTCTACTGAGTATCAAGACAAAAACCTACAAAAGTGAACAGGAAGCTTGATCTGGTGCAATGTTTTGCATGATGTCGAAATAGGTTTTAAACCTGTGCTGAGGAAAAGGTATTTCTAACAGTTTAGTTGAACTGCTGCCTTGATTTGACAAAGCCACAGTAGACATGTCCACTGAGAATATGCAGGGAAACATCAACAACAGTCCCTCAGTGCACGCAAATCAGCTTCCTGGTTTCAGCTTCCTGGTTTCTCTTCACTAATGCGTGGATGCAGACGACTTGGCTCCTGTAATTCAAATTAAAAAGACATTCTTGTTTTATAACATGGTAGTTAATTGCATGCTAGGGCTTGGTGCCGTTATCAGTCTCACTATGGTGTATTCATAGTTAATGTGGGGGTGGCAGATGTGTGTGGTGACTGTGTGGCTCCCATCCCTCCCCCAATGACACGCGTATGTACCTGCTCGGTTGCTGTAGCACGCTTCTATGGAAACAGAGTTTGCCTTTTGGAGCACACCCACACAAGAATAGCGAGATATCTCAATGAAATGTGCAACATCAAAGCATTCTGGGAACAGAAGCACCGTTCAAGGTCATTGTGCTTCATTTGCGGACTTGAATTTTAAGCACACTGTTTTCTCCTGTTTGTCTTTTCATTTCTCTGTATATTTGAGTTAAATTATTTCTTATTTATTTATTGAAGGTTGATTTCAGTTTTTGCTTTTAATCTTATTACTTTCCCCTCTTTTTAACCCGTCCCATTTCCTTTTCTTTGTATCATCTTTTGGCCTTTTCCTGTATCTCCTTACACCTCCTCCCACATCCCACCCCGCGCCTCCTCAGCGGGCTTTGTAAAGTCTCCTCTGTCTGAGACTAAACTAACGGGTGACACGTTTGAGCTGTACTGTGACGTTGTTGGAAGCCCCACCCCTGAAGTCCAGTGGTGGTATGCCGAGGTAAACAAGGCTGATGGCTTCTTCCAGCTGTGGGATGGTGCACGTGAGCGACGCGTCTCCATCAACACAGCGTATGGATCCAATGGCATAAGCGTGCTGGCTATCATGCATGTCACCACGGAAGATTCTGGGATTTATGAATGCAGAGCCAGTAACGACCCGCAGCGCAATGATCTCCATCAGAATCCATCGACTACCTGGATACGAGCCCAGGCAACAGTTACCGTGTTGCAGAGTGAGTCCATTAAGTGTAGAAGTGCTTCCAGTAGTAGCACCAGTCATATGCCCCTGACATGAAAATACCTGAGCATAGTTCTTGACCCCAGTCCTGCCCTTGTGTCCTCTTGTCTGTGAGGAAAATATCTAGATATATCCCCTTATAAACTGAATCGTAGACCTCTTGTATCCCACTCGACTTGTGACTGGAACATTCAAGAATGGTATCTGTGGCCTATCCTGTTACATTGGATCCTTATAGAGAGTAGTAGAATCCTACATTGGTCTCAAAGCAGTTCCGTGGTGATGCTGTAGCTCACTTTTATATTGAATTACCATTAGTAAATGCAAGTTTGCATATTCCCTGTGAAATTTTACATACACACACACACACACACACACACACACATGTATATATGTATGAGCTACACAACATTTGACTGGTGGTTTTAATGTGGTTGATGAGTGTTGTTATACCTATGAATACAGTACAAAATATGCCATCGTTTTAGTCAGGCTTCATTTTGTAGAGTTGGTACTTTTCATGTAGAAACAAAACATAAATGTTATTTGACCAAGCATGCCAAAAATATATACTACTATAATGATATAATTTTAGGACAAATATACACAGATCTTCAGAAGACAAGATTTCTCTTGACAAAAATTAAAACAGGCAAAATCATAGCTACATTTCAACGTTGCTGCTAGTAGGCTACATGCTAATTCAAAGTGAATATTAAACTAGTTTGACTGAGATGAAAAGCAGATGTGGAATGGCGTCTCCTTTCATCATTCAGTCATGCTATTGGCCTGGTTTCAATCATACTTGATCAGAAATGTATCTTTATTTGCCCTGAAAAAACATTCAGAACCGTTATAGTTGTATTGATGTGTCATTGTAGGACCACTGCAGTGCTGGTAGCCTTTCATATCCTGTTAACCACAACTGAATTCAGCGAGAAAGGCGTGACCTTGTGCAACACAAACACACTGATGTTGGGATATCTAGCTTTGAGGTTTCTGTTCTGCTTTTAAAGATCACTCTAGATACAAATGCACACATCTGCCCTCTTTTCTGATAAACTGTTTTAAAACGACAAAGGAAGTAATGGTTCTGTTGTTTATCTGCTTCATTTTTGCACTGAAATGAGAGAAATAAACACAACATTGACATACGTAATCGTAATACATTAAGTGATCTAGTCGTTTTCAGTCTTCTAGTACTTTAAGATATTATGAAATTGGAGCCGCTGGGGTTGTGAGAGAAGACGGAAGTGGTTTTTGCCCTTATGCTCAGTGAAGTGGATGATTAGAGAGGATCGCTCTTTTAGACAGTTGCATGGGATGGCTACATCTTGGTCACCAGTGCTTCAAATTTTCATTTGGACAAACCACAAACACAACTGCCTGCAGTTCACTGAACATTCTTGGGACTTATGGTCAGATGAGTTGGATTGGATTTTAAAAAAAATAAATAAAAAAATTCCAGAGGTGAGTTTGTCGTAAGAAGAATCCAGGCGAGGAATTCCAAATTCCCTCAGTGATATCTTCTGTTCTGTTATTAGGCAGATACATGACATCATGGCCACCACAGCCCTAAACCCCATTCAGATAGCATATCTGGGGTGTTATTATTATTATTTGAATTACTCTAGTACTGAAAGGGTGGATTTCTCTTGTCTCAGTGCAAGATTGGTCTTCGTTGCTTTTGCCATGGGTGCCAATCATTTTACACCATTGGTGTAAAACACACTCACATTTTATAAATAACTGCCACTGCTTAATTGATTAACTAACTTGTCAGTTCTTACATGTTTTCTCAATACCCACATACACTCATCAGCTGTTGAAGTGGTGCAGTGTGGACTCTTGCCTTGAATTAATTGAGTGTTTGTGTTTTCAGAGCCATCAATCAATTCGTCAGATCACATCACCCTACCCATGGACACCCATCTCCCACTAGTCACATTGCATTGTAACCTGACTACCAGCCAGTACACCCTACAGGAAAGCTACTGGATGAAGAATGGAGAGGAGCTCTCAAATACACGGACTGATCAAAGGAATACTGAATTCAGGTAGGAGCTGGAAACTGTTATTTTTTAAACTTAAGACATGTTTAATGTTTTTAGAGTGATTACCTTTGACAGTATATTTCCTGAATGAATAAAGTTGTTGCATAGATTTCAGCCATAAATAATAAACAAAACCTTCAAAAAACAAACAAAGATATGGCCCATGTATTTTATAATGCGCTGTTTTTGACTGTTCAGATTTGAGAAGACCTTACCTTTCTAAGTATCAATTGATGCTCCTTGGTAGGAGTTGAGTCAATGGCCTCCTTTAGTTCCTCATCACGTTGCTAATCTTTTGGCCTGACTCCTAATTTAATCAGACTGACCAGATACACACAGACACACGTTCTGCTAACCTGTCCTAGTGATCTGTGCCTTAGAGATCACGCTAGGGCTGGAAAAACATTGGTCTGGGCCAAACCAATAATGGAAGCCCCAGAGCAGTGAATAGCCTTGAGCGTTTTTGTGTCAGCCTTTGTTAAGAAGACTCTTCTGACATCAACATTCACAGCAGAATCAGATTTTACATTTACTACACTTCTATGATAAATAATCGAAGCATATGACCCTGATAACAGATCAGATCTTTCTTTCTATTTAGAGAACAGTCCCGAGGACAAAATAAAGCATTAAGGGAATTTTACAGTTGAGGATGAAAAAGCTTGTGACAAATGTATCTCTCCAGAAAATGGCCAACGCTGTCACTTAGTGAAACAATACCACAACACAAAGGATTTTACATGAGGAGAATGTCAAAGGTGACCTTCCTTGGGTAAATACAGGAGTCACATTTGCTTCCTATAACAAACCAACCCTTCCTCAGATGCAGGTCATCCTAAATTGTAAAACTATCTGTAATCTGTGACAAGTGTAAGTGAAGCTAAATGATCTGTACCTTTGGTTCAATTGGATACAGTCGTGTCTTGATTGGTTGTACTTTTATAATGGCAATAAAGCAGTGCCTGGTTATATGCCTTATGTTTGTATGTTAATGCTCACATGCTAATGTTTACCCAAGGCATGTGTGTTCTAGAACTTCAACCAGGTCTGTATGTTAATGCTCACATGCTAATGTTTACCCAAGGCATGTGTGTACAAGAACTTCAACCAGGTCTGAAATTTAACTCTACACTTAAATACAGACTGAAAATTTTTTTCTCGAGTCCAAACACGACCATCACGATGAACCCAACCAATGATCGTCTAACCTATAAATCTGAGAAATAAACAAAGTAAAAGCAAATAGAAGTCAGGGTTAAAATGTGGAACATCTTGGGGTCCCTGCGGACCAATTTGAGGACCACTTGTAGAGTTGTGCTGTGCGTATCCACTCTATAAAAGTAAAAAACGGACCGCTTGGGAACATCGGAAACCAAGGTCAAGTGGAATTTTATTGAAATGAATAGTCTGTGTATACATCTGAGCACTATTAATGGTGTGTAGGTGGAAGCATTTGGGTTCATGAAAGATTGCGTAGTATGGAGTTGCTAAGCAACATCACACGCCCCTGTCTGTGCCTCAACTTCGGATGACAGTGAAGGACAAGTGATGGCATCCTTAATCAGTTTTCTCCACCCCACCCTCCAGGATCACTAAACCAAGGTCAGAGGATGCGGGAGAGTACATGTGTGTCTTTACATTTGATAATTCACCTCAAGCCAATGCCACCATTGACGTGAAATGTAAGGCTCTTTATCTTTTATCTCTTATATACATCTATAAATGTTTTTTATGCTTGTTTAGTATATAATGTGTACTAACATGTTTTCCAATCCTTCACACATTGTTTTATATGAATCGTAGATTCACTGAATTAAAATAATGCACCATAGGTACATATTGTCTTTCACATCAGAACTTATGTTTTCTCTTGTTGTTTGTTCATATTAGTGCTTGTAGTTCAGAGCTGAATCAGTGCCGGAGCTTGACCACACACACAAGCGTTGCTGCCGAGCCTCAGCCACAGTTTATGTTGGAGAAATGTGTAGCATTAATTAGGTTTCCATGCATTAAATTAAAGTGAAAAGTTTTAATCGGAGTGAAAAGATTTCGTGTAATTAACCTCAAACAGTAAACCTAACTATGTGGTGGACCTAACTAAAAGTAAAACTAGGACTAGAAAAAGTTTTAGAAAAAAGTTTTAGAGAACTTACCAAGTGATCCTAGCCCCAATATATATTCTGTTTTTTAGTAGTTGTTTCCAAACAGTCTGAAGCACCAAACAGGTGACATAGGGTACCATTAACTGGCAGGTCCTGAAGACAATAAGGGTGCAAAATAAATTAAACCTAATTAAGATAAGATAAACCTTTATTAGTCCCACTAGTTAGAAATATGCATTGTCATGGCAGAAAGTGGACAGAAACAAAGAGCATCAGAAATGTGAAGCAATAGAATAAAGTAGAATAAAAATACAAATGTGCACTTTACAATCTAGGAATCTAAAAATAGGATACAATACATTAGGGACAAAGAGTAATTAATAGAACTGAATGTAAATCATGTAAAGCTGAAAATGGAAATCGGTGTTGTGTTTCAGTGTTATCATATTCTGGTAGAAATTATACGTTGCTCTATGAAACAGTGTCATGAAATCAAGCGATAAATGGAGGACAAAGCGAGACTGCAGGCGTGCAGGGCCTTATATATTCAATCTGTCTCTGTCCCCCTCTCTCTCTCGACTGGTGTCGGTGTGTTTGAAGCTGTATTTGAGGTGCTAGGCTGCATTTTGCTGCACTCTGCAGCCCATGCTGACTCAGCAATGTGAAACTTGGAATCTGAGAAAGGGCATGACGGCATGACACTCGGGATCAGTGTGACCGCATGCTTAGTTTGGCTGAAAGACCTTATTTGCTGGATCCCCTACCATTTGCAAAGTAAATTTAAGTCTTTGAAGTTGACATAAATACAATGCATTGGTAAAATGTACCAAATGGCAGAAGAATGACACATAGTAAAAAGTGTAGCAAGCACAGCTGCACATTACAGTGCAATATGTGTCCCTAAATGAAAGACTGTTTAAATTTTTGAGGAGGCAGTTGGAAAAAGGGAGGTCGAGCATAAAGGGTGTTGTTTTAGCAGAACCTGCTCACCTGGCTCTATTTTCCTTCTGCTCCTACTGAGATCTGCAGTACCAGATGGTTGCCTATCTGAGGGGTTGGGGATTAAACTTCATACAACCAATCCCCCACCCTCCCTCTTTCTCACCGTGCCTCTCAATATATGACATCAGGAATGTTCAATAATTAGTACATTTTATTTGCTAAATAAAAGAAAAGGTTTCAGTAAAATACCTCCATAAAATGATCACTTTTATGATAAAATTATTCCCAATCAGGAATTGTTGCACGTTATGGCCGTAGTATTTAGATTAAACAATCTGGAAAAAAAAGTGTACATACATTTACCAGACTATGTGCTGGCATTTTTTTTGTTTGGGTGTATGAATTAAAGAAAACTACCTGTTAATTAGATTCCAAACCACAATCTGCGCTTATCATTTTTGATGGGTCACTGTGTTCAGCTGAATGCCTTGAGCTGCAACTCCAATCTAGAGTCTGATTAGTAATGGGTCTCCTAAGCTTTTAATGCTTTGTTCTATTATTTCATGAGAACAGCATTTCCCATCTCAGAGTTAAAGAGCTTTGGGACTTGATTGCCTGCTTTTTTTACATATCTTTTTTCCTGTAAGCTTTCAAGTGCCTAGAAATGAAATATTTTCCATTGAGAGGTTAATTATTACATAAATAGTAATGTAGGTTAGGTTGTCAAAATAGCACTGAGAAAAATGACACATGATTCACGTTGAGCCACACTGAGTGTTTTAAAGCTTCACATTTTATGTAGTTTGTTCATAATGCAAATGATGTGGATGGCAATATAAAATAATTCACAGTTTGTTTGCTACATTAAAAAGCTGGAAGAAAAAAATGTATTATAGGTTCCTGAAATAGGAGTTGTTTTGCTGCCGTCAATGTCTTTATGTCCTTTCCGTTTTCTCCTTCAGCTGCTCCAGACATCGTTGGACACAAGCGCAGTGAGAATAAGAATGAGGGAGAACGCGCTGTCCTCTACTGCAAGTCCGTGGGCTACCCTCACCCTATCTGGACCTGGCGCAAACTAGACAACAGTGCCTCCTTCGTATGTTTCGGTTCTTTTCCTGAGGTTTTACTGAAATTGAAAGCTAACATTATCGTTTGACTTTTTGATGCAACTATTAGAAATGTTTTGGAATTATGTTCCTATTTGTGTTTTGCGTGCTCAGTGTATATGGGTGCTCAGCAGCTCTTAAGTGTTGACTTTGATGACTATAAAAAGGCTATAAAAATGTCTATAAAAGGCTATAAAAAGTACACACATGCTTAAAAGTGCTTGTATTCATCATGTGGGCAATATTCAAAACAACCAGAGCTGCTGTGGTCCTGTCTAGAAGTGGACCTATGTTTATTATATCCCCAAGCGTAGTAAGGAGCGTGGTTAGAGGTAAAATTGTCTTGGTAATTTGTGGTCCGACATTTGCAAAAGATCTATATTATTTTGGAAATATATTGGAACCGATAAACTGCCAGTCTTTTCTTTCTTCCAACCTCAAAGATAATGTAAACAAGTTCACTATACTTTTGAGCTTTTGTTGGGACCAGGGTTTGTGGTCAGATGAGACTAAATGAAACCATTTAATAACAAGCTCAAGTTGGGTTTGGCATAAAAAGGATAGTTTTGCAGAATAAACGTATACCCCGTTAATCGTAGTGGAAGCTCCGTCAGGTTTTGGGGCTGTTTTTTTTCCAGAAGTACCAGAAGATTTTAAATGGAAATCTGGCCACCTCTTAAAAAGTAAAAGCAGAGTCAGTTGGATTCTTTATATGGACAGTGATCCAACACATATGCCCAAATGGGCATGAAAGTGGTTCAGTGACCACAAACAAGCGTTTGAAGTTGCTATCCCAGTCTGCTGACCTAAATCCCTCTGAAAACCTGAGCTCATGAGGAGAAAAAATGATTCTGTTTAGTCCTAATTCAGCAATTGGTTTCCTCTCACAGTTATATTCCTTACAGGAAATTGACAACTCCTCTGGCCGTTTTTTCATCAGCAACAAGGACAACTATACAGAGCTGTCCATCATCAATCTGGACATCGGCTCTGACCCTGGAGAATACGAGTGCAACGCCTACAACAGTGTTGGAAACGCTACCATGACCTCAGTGCTGCGTGTCCGGAGCCACCTGGCCCCTCTCTGGCCGTTGCTCGGGGTCTTAGCTGAAATCATAGTTTTGGTCCTCATAATTGTTGTCTACGAGAAACGCAAGAAGCCTGATGAGGTACCTGACGGTGAGTTAACATTTGAAGGCTGGCACACAGTCATTAGGCAGTTGACCGCTTTTTGTGTGTCTTTCGTTTAGAGTAGAGTTGAAGTTAGGGAAAAGTAAAGGTAAGTTAACATGAAGCTTTCATTTAATTTGAAATATAACCATAAAAGTGCTAGTAGATAATATCTCTTTCTGTTGGTAATTGCTGGTAGACATTTAAATAATTAAGCGCCTTTCTTGAGATAGATTTCACAAATGTGTGATGGTCACTATATAACACCATTGTTTTTCCCCCACAGCCTCTCAGAGCAAGCTCTTTGGAACAATTTGACTGTTATCTGATACTGACTCTGTCTCACACTTAATAATTCAGTCTGTGGAAGTCCAGCCCAAACGCACACACACACACCGTCCAGTCGACCCATGTGAGGTCGGTCATCTGGCCCTAATATGATATTCAGGAGAAATATGACTCCTTAGTGTGTGTGTGTGTAGCCTGTGAAGATTCAATTATTAATGTCTACTGAGGTCTAGTCTTAAGGTAGTTTTTCACCTTTACTGTGCTGGAAGCAAAGACCAGCTCTTGTCACAACTTGGCATACTGAGGACTCGGCCATGTAGCACTCCTTACTCCGGTGATGCAGTAAATGCCAAACTTGTCTAGATTTTTAAGGAGTTTTCCTTTGCTTTGGCTATGGTCCTGTATGGAAATGTTCTAAATTTCACTGCATAAAATGTTCCTATTTAATGACTAATGGAATATGGTAATGAGTTTGGTAAATCTATACACTGTTGAACAGTGCCATCTGGTGGTCAAGATCTCCTTTCTCATATAACAATGAATTGTAACTTGTTGGTGTAGCTCTTGAATTAATTTCAGATGTTGGATTAAGTTATTTTTACAGTTTTGATTCTATAACTCACCTCTCTCTCCCTGATTTGCATAACCTTAAAAACTGGGTGGTAAGTGAGAGAACCTGCATGATCCTTAAGTCTGAATTTGCTGTCCATCTAAACATTACCCACTACATTCACGCATAATGATGATCTGCGCTATATGCTCTGTATCTCTTCTGGTTTGTTTTGGATTCATGTTTTTTCTTTGGCTCAAATGCAATACATTGCTCTCATTTAACAGTTTGAGTTTAAACAGATCTCATGGAGATTTGCTCTTTTTGTGTGTCTGTTTGCATTCGGATTTTTCTTTTATATTCACTAGCATGACATTTCTGTCTTAGAGTTAGGATATTATGATTAGAGTTAAGTTTCATAGTGTGCAGGGAATCAAAAAAGCAAGTGATGCAAATGACACTGTTTCACTGCCATTGCTTTCATTTCTTAAGCGTCATTTGATTTATTATAAAATAACAGCATTTTTTTTATGTCCTTTAATAGGAATTTTTGTGTTACTAAAAGCCCACTGTTGAATCACAATGTACAAACATGCATTGGCATTATGCATGGTAGTATTCACTGCATCAGAATGTATCTGACGTCTTGTGTGTTTTCAGAGTGTAATAGGTTTGGTAGTAAGATTAGTTGAAGTGGCTGAATGTGCTTAACTAACTTGCTCAATATTTTACTTCCTAACCTGCTCAAGATGATGAACCAGCTGGCCCAATGTAAGTATCAGCTGACTGTCTCACTACTGATTACCTTTAGGGTTCTGACTGTGTAAAATGAAACAGTTTGGTGAAAAATCAAATTTAGATTCCCACTTATATATAGTCATGTATGGTTTAAAAATATACATGCAATTTAAATATCTCTTAAAACATGCTGCTGAAGGTCTGAATGGGGTTTTGAGAGACCATTTGGTGGTGTATTTTAACAGAAGCGATTGGGACAATTTGGGTGTGTATTGAGTTCTAGTGTTTGGTAGCAACTGTATCACTGTGGCTGTAGTTCTATACAAAAGCTGTTCCTTTAAGACGGTCAGTTTTCTTACTGCTGTAGATGTACCTTGAACTAGCACAAATCTAACACACCTGATCCAACTAAACACACACTTCCCTGTCAGCTGTGTCCAATTAATGTGTCATATTGAGTCATAGTTTACAAAAAATGCGGAGCAGCAGGTAATTGAGGGAGACAGGCATGATGTGCTGTAGAGACTTTTAGCAGTACTTTGTGTAATGAACGAAAACATACATTTTATTAAATCCAAACGCACATTCTCTCTCTTTGTTGATTACTTTGCTTGAGAAACACCACATAAAGTGTTGATCTCAATGTTCAGGTCATAATGTATGTTGACACTATGTAAAGACAGAACAAAGATGGTGTTTTTTGCTCAGTGTTTAGTTTATATCATTCATGTATAGAAATCCAACACTGTTGTTGTTTTACATGGAGTGAGCCTGTTGGTCGATACCAATACCCTTCAGAGTTCTTCTCAAGACGCTTTCAGTCAAGGCCAATCGCATCTTAACGATCCATCAGGCACTCCTAAAAATAGCTGTGTGGTTTTGTTTGACCTGTTGAATGATATCATGTGTTCATCTCCCAGGAAAACTAATTCAACTAACAACCACAAAGACAAAAACCTACGTCAAAGGAATACAAACTGAACTGTCCACTAGTAAAGTAAGTATGACTGGTTAACTCAAGATACTTTATTAATAAACATAATAAATGAATAGCTTTGATATTAGTAGCTGCTGTAATTAGTGAATATCCTGTTACCCTACTGTTCATGTTTCTGTTTTCTACTAGATGAAGACATTCATATCATGACCATATGAACGTAACATGAATGGTTTAGGGAAGCATATCAGGACTAAGAAAGATGTTTCGGTGAGACAAAATGCATACGACCACTCAAGGCATGCCTTATGAATTTGACGTGAAGAGGATATCTGCTGAGAATGAAACATGATTACTAATGGTGTGAACATTTTATTGCATGACTGTGTTGCTTTATATTTATATTTTCTTCATACTGATTTTTCTTTTTCATGTCAACAAATAAAGACATGTAGTGCATGCAAGATAGTAACCTGCTGTTTGATACAGATATGGGATTTTGGTTTGTGTAGTTCAGAGTGAATTCATGGAGATAATATTTATATTTCAAACTACTTTGCAGTGTAAGCAAATCTACCACCATGTTTCTGGTATGACAGGTTTTTTGTACATTTCACTGCATACCATTTGGTGAGGTGGCTTTATAAAAATACATTTATTTATTTATGTTCTAGGCTTCAATAAAAGATAAGGGCTTTTCAATGTCCTACTATGTTTCATTTGTACATAGATATTGTTTATTTGCTTTCTGTATGTATCATGTAACGGGAGGTCCGTAGTTATCTGAATGTTATTTATTCTGAGACACTTAAGTGTTCAGATGTATCTGGAAATGTCATTTTCTAATTCTAAACCTTATCTATCTATGACTCGGCTTTTTACGAATGCATACTATACGGCATGGCTTTTACCCTATGCAATATTTGTTCATATATAGTAGAATAATAAGCATTCTTTATATTGGCTTTTGGTTGCGTAATTGAAGCTTTAATATTATAGGTTTGCCATGAATAGCAAAGTGCACTGTTCAAACCATGAATGAATGACTCCTAACAATGTCTAGACGCACACTGCTCCTCTACATCTGCATGAGTTCTCTACTAGTGCAGGGGTCTAACTGTGCAGGACTGAAAAACAGTCATAAGGCACATCCGTTTCATTTTTAACAATTAAAAATCCCAAAGTGATCATTCTGTCTCTGTGTTCTCTTTTTTCTTATTCTCCTTTGCCATCTAAATTTGATTGCTCGCTAAGATAATCACCCAAAAATGCAATCATCACACAGGCTGCACAAACAAGTCACAAAATGTACATATAAGATCCCTAATTGTGTTTGACGTGTGAACATTCTAATTCACATGTACATGCCCAGTGTCTTGAATCAGTTCAACGCAACGCTGGCCCTGATGCTCCTTAATTTACAGGTGCAGAAGCAGCCGGTGAGAGTCCAATAGCAGTTATTTCTGAATACCAGAAGGGGGCATTGCTGGCCAACAGTAAAATTACTCAAATAACTGGTTTATTCTGCTATTGCACCAAAATGACCTGCAGGGCCTGTAATATATCATGAATATTCAAAGATATTTTCACTTAAACATATCACTTATACATATAAATACATGTTTGGTTTTGGAGCACAAATAGTGCAAGCAGTCATAAATATCTGATAAATATGCCTTGAGCATTTAAAAGGGTCTTTAAGTACTATTTCAGTAATAGATGACTGAGTTGAGCACTATACTACTTTCTCTTCAATCAAATCAACCGTGCTTATATCAGGAAAGAGTAAAATTCCATTATATGTAGTACTATTATACAGATTTGTTTCTCGCATCTGCTTACAGCCGCACACACACACACACACACAAAAGAAAAATGATCTTTAAGAAGACAAACAACCAATTCCCCCTCTGAACAGACATTACAGGACAGGCTGTACTCCTGGCTCATATGCACATTGTGCTTTAAAGCCCATAGATTTGGTTGTAATGCAGATTATATCGGCATCCCTCATTTGGTGTCTATCATCCTATAGCCTTGTTAAAGCACTTGATACCATGACCTCGCCATCTGATGGGTTAAACTGCCTCCTAGTTTTCGAGGTCACAACGCAACTATATTATGTAATAGGAAGAATATGCAAGTTTGTCCATGCAGTGTTGCATCAACCATTGCTGGAATGACTTATTTGTCAATAATACAGAAGGAGACCTCTCATTTCAAAAGAAAAAATAAATCTTGGCTTTGTCTTGGCTTGAATGGGCTTGGCTTTTGATGTTGATACTACTGAATCCCACACGTGATTGCTGGAAAAAAGTACCGATAATAAGGTACAAAGTGTTCCTGTTTTGAATCTATCACTTGCATTTGCACCTTATTTATTGAATTTACTGTTTATTGTGGAGCTATAGCTAAAGTTTCCATTCATGGCAACCGCACACTTCGCACATCTAACACACCTGATAAAACTCAATAACTCCTAACAGGGTGGGACAGGTGTGTTGGGCAGAACAGGGATTGACCTTTACATACACACAGCTGCCTGAATTCAAAACACAGCGTGACAGTAAAAGAATCCGGATCTCGGAAACATTGGTTCTTCTCTAATTACTTTTTCTGTCGTTTGCTTCTGTTTTGACACCATAGTCTGTGAACGCGAGGTCTCGATCCTCTTTGTCCCACAGCAGCGTCAATGCACAGACAGGACATTTGCATCACTGCTCTGTTCCATTCTTCCATAATTTACCCCCATCCTGACCCTAGTGAACACGCGTCGTATTCAAGGACACGCTCTCTCGATCGCTCGCTTCAGTCTCAGCTTTAAGACGCGCTCCATATACTCTTCAGTCATCCTTCCCGAGTCATCGTCCCTGAGATCACCTGATGAACGTCTCCAGCTCTGAATCATGTTACTGCCACGCTGGAATGCGTCCCCGTGCAAAATATCCACCTGGCTCTGAACACATCAGCAGCATCAACTGGCCAGACGCGAGCCTGTGTCTTTTTTTTTTTTTTTTTGCAACACCACAACCGCCTCCCCCCAGTCCCATCCCTCCCCGCTCCTCTCTCCTCCCGCCCCCACCCCCCACCAGCGTTGGTTTAGGTGCTTCGAGCTTATTTGCTGTGCCACCGCGCGCGCGCCACGTCTGCCTCCTCTCCATTCAGTCGTTCACTCCGCCACGAAAAAAGCTGCGGGACCCCCTGGATTAGGCGCTGCGTGTGGCTGGCAAGCTCGCTTCGCCCTTATTGCTGTTTTTCGGAGCTTTAATTTTCGTATCGTATGCCAGAGCTGCCCTGAGATTTTTTGTGCGCGTGCGTGTGTGTTTTGGGGGTTTTTGGCTGCTGCATCGTCACATCGTTTCTCCATCCGTTTTCCAGCAACACTCGACGCTGCTCCTCTATTCATTCTTTGGCTTCCTCTCTCTTCCCCCCTCTCTCTCCACCCGTGGCGGGATGGACGGCACGCGCTGCTTTACAGTTTCTCTCCAAGATGCTGATGAGATCTGAGGCTTAAGAAGACTTAGAAGAAGAAGGAAAGGAAGAAGAAGTTATCTGTCGCTCTCGCTCTTTCTCTCTTTTTTAATTCCATTCATCTTCCAGTCCTTGGTCGACATGGAGAGGCTGCACGCGTCCATGCGCAAGCGCCTCTACAGCCACGGGGACGCGGCGGAGGAGGGCGAGCAAGACGCGCGCAGGAAGAGCGTGAGGATGAAGCAGCTGTTGCCCTCCGCCTCCCCGACCGGCAGCAGCGGAGAGAGAGAAAGGGCAGGAGGTGAAAGAGGAGGAGGAGGCGGGGGAGGAGGCGAGGCTGAGACGGACGTGGGCAGCAGAGCGTTCAGCAGGGCCAATGGAGACTGCCGGAGGTTCAGGGGCAGCAGCAACATACCAGAGGGAGACGCAGCAGAGCAGAGGCGCCTCATAGGCGAGGAGGAGGCCAGTCCTGAGGAGGAGGAAGAGGAGGAGGAGAGGAGGCAGAGAGATAGGAAGAGGGGGAGGGATGAGGAGGAGGAGGAGGTGGTGGTGGAGGTGGAGGTGGAGGAGGAGATGGACAGGGAGAGGGAGAGACAAAGATCACCCAGTTTGGTGAAGTTGGAGAGTGGAGAGATAGATGAGGAGAGACTGTACCAGGCTGGCTTCATGCACAGGCAACTGGGGGCCATGCTGCAGCCCGGGGTCAACAAGTTCTCCCTGCGCATGTTTGGCAGTGAGAAGGCAGTGGAGAGAGAGCAGGAGAGGGTCAAGTCAGCCGGCTTCTGGATCATCCACCCCTACAGTGATTTCAGGTCACTCTCTTCTGAATGTCTGTTCCTTGAGCCCATACACTGAGTTGAGTGCCAGTCACTCCAGGGTTGATTTGCTAATGAGGCTGTTTTAGTCTATTATAGGCCAAAGCATATCTTCCATTCTTTTCTAAGGTGCTTTACTGTTTAAACCAGCTCATTCAACGTGCATTAAGTTATGTTCTGTTTTAGGGGATAATTTAGCATATTAAAATATGTTCCTAAGAGAGTTAACTTCATTTAATACTATAGGCGTACCTTCACATTCTGTTCAAGTTCTAAGGATTTGCCATATAAAGTAGCTAATTAAAATATAGACCTAAACATATACTTTGTTTATTTCTAAGGGATTTTACAATATACCTTTTTGTGTTTAAAAGTACAGGCCTAAGCACATCCTATTCAGTTCTAAAGTTTGTGTATAAATCAGCTATTTAAAAATATAGGCCTAAGCACATATTCCGTTCAGGTTTGGGGGATTTTATGTGATTTACTATGTTGAGGATTTTGTTGGAAATAGCTCATTAACAAATAGATCTAAGCTCATCTTCTAATCAGTTCTATGTGTGTTAAAGGTTTACTATATACATGAGATTATTCACAATATAGATATAAACACAACTTCCATTGAGGTGTTTTTGTGTAAATAAAAAAAATACTTGCTAAATATTAAGTAATACTATTATGATTGATAGAGGGGCAATAGCCATGCTTGTCGTTCTTCAGTGGACCAATAATGGAAGAGCAGAGGACTGGATTGGATCTTATTTAAACCCTTTTGATCTGAATGGAAGTGTTTATATAAGTTTATATAAGCTGAATGAGCTTTAAAAACCACTAGATTCTAAAGTCTAAATTATATAGTGGCAATACAGTGACTGTTGGGGGCCAAATAGGGTAGTTTGGTGAGAAAATTTGCTTTGAATGAGCTCTGCACCACTAGGTATCAATCAACTCAAATTGCTGCAGATATAAAGGAAAATTACCCATTCCTCCTTACACTTACACACTTGTGCGAGTTGAGCATGGCACTCTATGACTTCTAAAAAACTAGCAGGCTAGCAGTGCTTGTCATGGGTTATGGAGCCTGGAAATGGGGTAATCAAAATGGGTTAACATAACCACGGAGGTTATTAGGAGCCAACATCAGAGGAGATTATAACAACACAATTTATTTAATGGATCTCTCCCGGCGTGGATGAGGAGACAGGGATAGAAGGGGCAATAGTAACAGTGGGTTGATTGAAATGGACCACATGGCCTTGGCACGGTTGTGATGCAGGGCCTAAAATAGGCCGCACAACTTGTGATGCTGTCATTAATGCACTGTTTATGGGTGATTGCTTCATTGTTTGTTTGGATATCACTTTGAGCATAAGATTCAGGATTATGCTGACGGTAACAGTGGAGTTGAATTCGAACGGGGTGAATCTCATTTACGCCGCACTAATATACTGTGTGTGATTGATGCGCCAGTAATGAGAGAATATTACAGCCTTTTTTGTCCCATGCTTTTTTCAGTCACACTGCTGTGTGTAATGGGGCTTTTGTTCCAACCTGCCATTCTAGGACTTTATGAGCAAGTTACTGTACAAACATTTTATACAGACATTTGCTATTAATGCACAGATCTGATTTTTGACGCAAGGGAACTCAATGGATCAGCCAATGCAAATTCTTGTGGTGACAAAGTAAATAAATGAAACAGTAGAAGTGAATCTACCCTAATGAGGAACCCTATGCATGTTAGGATTATACTATTCTAAAAGGAGAAAAAATTGCACTGTTACTGTTTCATGACAACCATAATTAATAAAACAGAATTGATCTGGCTGATATCTAATGTAAGTAATCAAATTAGTACTCTTATGATCTAGTTTTTTACATTTAAAATGTATGTGACATCACTGCCCTTCATTTTCACTAATTCCTTTCCTATCCGCATTCTCTTCATCTCATGCTCTATGACCTTTCCTTCTCCACCACATGGAGTGGGATGGATGTGCTTTTCCAGAGACATCCATTTGCTGATTTCATTACCTGCAGTGATCGTGGGTTGTTGGCAGAGTAAAGAGACTAGAGTATGTGGCACGTGAATTTAGGCTGCGTGTACAGGCTGTTTGATTCCAGCTGCTCACTAAACATCTGGGTGACAGAGATGATGACTGATGCTGGCAACCAGAGATGACACACTTTCCCGAGAGAGCTCATCACAAGCACTGGAATGGGGATTGGCAAAGACAATTAGGACCCATAAAATGCTTAGCAGTAACAGATAGAGATGGAGAATGAGAGTGCATTTTTGGCAGATGAACAATAGAAAGCTGATTATCGCAAAGGCTTTAGTTTGCCTGAGCTGTAGTCATATTCTAGAGTTTGTACTAGTTTTTTTCCTCATCATATAGCCTTGTTTGACATTCTTAATGCGGATGGCCAGTAATAAAATAGTATAAAGGTTTTATCAAGAGTTTACATCACTATATCTCTGTTGTTCGGCATCCAAAAAGGTTGTTTTGTTCATTTCTGAAAACTTGCCCACAACAGGAATCCTTCTTCAGTTGGCTATATTTAACCATTTTCATTGGATAGTCTCACTTGTATAGAATTGTATAGATTTCATAATGAGTGAATCTTTATAAATGGTTGAAAATAACTTGAAATAATTACTTAAAGAATGTATGCACACTCACAAACACACCGTCATGGCATGTCCCCTTCTCCTGGCATGAAAGGCAGGCACACACACCAGTGTCAAAGCGCTTCATTTTCTTTCTTTATTTCTTCACTACAGATATAAAACAAAACTGGTCCGAGAGCCAAACTCAAAAACATCCTGGACGTGGCTTCGCATGACCAAGACGGTCTGGGTGGGTCTCATGGGACGCTCCCCTTTGAGAGTCCCAATACATACCTGGGACGCTCCCACTAGGGAGCCCCTCACTGTCCTCCATAGCGTCGCCCTCCACTGGGAGTCCCTTGCTATCCCTTGGGGCGGAGCCCCTTACCAATAGCCCCTTTGTGTCCTTAGGAGCAGAGCCCTTTACCCAGAGCTCCTTGCTGTCCTTAAAGGCAGAACCTCTTCCTAATAATCCCTTTGCAGGGCGCCCCTCCTTGTCCTTGGAGGCGGAGCCTCTGCCTGTTGGTCCCTCTGCAGGGCGCCCCTCCTTGTCCTTGGAGGCGGAGCCAGGAGCCTCACACAGGAGCCTCACACAGTCCCTGCCAGGAGTGGCGCCCTCTACCAAGAGCCCCTCACTGTTGTCATGGGTCAAGCCCCTCCAGGGAGCCTCAGCTTGGAGCCCATTGCTATCCACATATGCAGAGGCCCCTATGGAGATCCCCTCTCCCTGACCTCCAAGGCGGAGGCCCCTCCGGGACGTCACTTGCTGTTTCCTCTGGACAGGCCTCCTTTGGGAAGCCCCGCCATGTGACTTGACACAGAACCCCCTCCTGAGAGCTCTGCTGTGTCCTACCTCATGGAGATCCCAGCTCCACGGCTATACCTCAGGCAAGGAACGCCCATGCCTCGGCACAGGCACGGGACGCAGAAGCCTCTCTCGCTCCGCGTCGACTGTGCCTTCTCGCTCCGCGGTGATGGCGAGAGGGCTCTGGCTCGCACTCCACTCGGGCAGTGCTAGAATGGCCAGAGCTTGCAGGACCCCTGGACCCTCCAGCCTTTGTTGCAGAGGCTGGGAGGCTTGATCCTGAAGTATCAACACAAGCTGCAGGAATTTCTCCCTCAGCTCCTGCTCCTGCCATTGTTGCTCTCTTTCTTTCAGAAGCTGGATGTTGTTCATGGCTACAGGCTGGCCAGACCACGTTGTTGAGCCGTGCATCAACTCTCGGCTTTCTACGGCTTTCTCATGTCCCCTTCTCCTGGCATGAAAGGCAGACACACACACACCATTCATTGTCGAAGTGCTCAATTTTCTTTCTTTATTTCTTCACTACAGATATAAAACAAAACTAGCCTGAGATCCAAACTCAAAAACTAGATATTTCTTTAAACCCAGGAGACAGGAGGAATTCAAGATAAAGATGAAGGGTTGACCGACAATGCAGGTCGGTCTCAAACCAAACTAAATATAAAACTACACAAACACAAAACCCAATCACCAAACATAAGCACTTAACACAAACACAAAACAGCTGAAACTAATAACATAGTTACAGCTGTAAGATGTAAGCTTTTTCAGGATATATTTGTTGCTGTCAATAAATGAGTAACAATCTGAAGAGCACTATGAGCGTATAATAAACACAGTATTGTGATCATCATCCGTCTATGAGAGCAGCAGTGACTAGATGTTCCAGCCAGTGTGTGTGTAGCTGGAATTCAGGCTGGGACTACAGATGGTTTGAAAGAAAATGTTTAAAAAATATGTTAATAATTCATTATATTAATAGAATATTTCCATGAAATTGACACCACTGATATGAAGTAAAATTAAGTGAATGTATGTAAAGAAAAGCATATGTTCGCGATTAGACATGCATATGCAGTAAAAAAAAATCAGTTGTCTTGGCTGAACAGATTAGAAGACTGCTAATGTAATGTTCAGAGTCAGATTCTCTGTATATGCCACTTGAAATTTTGTTTGTGCCAGCTCCAACTGCTTCAGATGTTTAAGTACAGCTGCTCAAAGCAGTATTCAACCCTGTTAGAAAGGAATGTGCACTGCTACGAACTTGATATTAATAAACTTAAACATACTATTTAGACCAGAGGTCCATGGAATGATACAGATATGGTGAAAGAACATGCCTCTATCACATATGCATTAAGATGGTAATGTACGATATTATTCAACCAGTTACAGTGTGTTGTCGGAAACTAACCACAGTACAAATTAGCGTCTACTGCATTTGTGTAGTTTGGGCAGCTTTGTATATATTATGTGTGTCACTGGACTGAAAACTGAATGCCAGTATCCCTGTAGAGAATTTGTAGATATGTAGTGGTGTAGATATAATGAGGTGCAGTGATGCTACTTAAGTCCTCAGGTTACCTACAGTCTTTCACTGCAGAATTTAAATGTGCTGTATGTGATACATTTGATCAGCCCGGTTATAGTGACTGTAGAGTACAGAGTAATATATGTGACACAAGCTCTTAACTGTAGAAAGTTTTGTAACTGTAGTACATTTGCTTGCTTGTTTTCTCATGGCATGTTGTAGTACTCAGCACAAAGAAACTTTAACTTTATAGCTTTAACTTTATCACCTTTAAATTTATCAACTTTATAGCTTGCAATTAAAACGTGAGGTGAAAATTGGCTACTCTTTATAGTATCAGTTTACTGTCTGTTAAATCAGAAACCTGAAGAGATTGCATTAATGATATAGTCTAGTTGATATTTTTTAAGGTGTATCCTTGCATACAGAATAAGCCATACACACTTCACCAAAAGGAGACTGCATGTGGTTATGCTAACTATTCTAAATATATTGTAACTGAATGAATGTTAACTGTAAAATCCCTGATTTTCCCATAATCCCACAGACATATACAGTCATGGCCAACATTGTTGGCACCCCTGAATTTTTTCCAGAAAATCAAGCATTTCTCACAGAAAAGTATTGCATTAACACGTGTTTTGCTATACGCATGTTTATTCTCTTTGTGTGTATTGGAACAAAACAAAAACAGGGAAAAAAAGCAAATTTGACATAATGTCACACAAAACTCCAAAAATGGGCTGGACAAAATTATTGGCACCCTTTCAAAATTGTGGATAAATAAGATTGTTTCAAGCATGTGATGCTCC
>JBBPDB010000128.1:10721357-10733104 GCA_037974465.1 Brachypetersius altus | reverse complement strand
AGTTCTGAAGTGGCCAGCAATGAGCCCAGATCTAAATCCCATTGAACACCTGTGGAGAGATCTTAAAATTGCTGTTGAGAAAAGACGCCCTTCCTGAGAGACTTGGAGCAGTTTGCAAAGTAAAAGTGGCCCAAAATCCGGGGGAGAGGTGTAAGAAGCTTATTGATGGTTATAGGAAGCGACTAATTTCAGTCTTTTTTTTCCAAAGGGTGTGCAACCAAATATTAAGTTAAGGGTGCCAATAATTTTGTCCAGCCTATTTTTGTTTTTGTTTTGTTCCACTACACACAAAGAGAATAAAGATGTTTATAGCAAAACATGTGTTAATGCAACACTTTTCTGTGAGAAATACTTTAGGGGTGCAAACTATTTCGGCCAAGACTGTAGATGCGTAGACACGTACTGGTATTTAATAATAAGGTGATACCATGATATTCAACATATGCACAAAATTATGATGGACAAAGACTATCACTTCATTCTGTTTTATATTTGTTCAGATATGTGCAGTAGTTCTTACAGTCTCTCACTGTGCTTCACATTGTGACCCCATGCTTTGTTTGATGTTTTTGCAGCTGTTTAAGTGAGTTATTGGTCTGAGCCCTTTCACAGCCCCGATAAGGGTTGCAGTGTTACACTTTCGTGCTCTGTGTGCTGTCTGAGAAAAAGACTAGTGGAAACCAGCACATGATGCTCATTTAGACTGTCACAGCACAGTAAAAGCAGGATTATAGAAATGAATGAAGACTGTGTTGTTATACAAAGAGCCCTCAGGGAAGTGTACAATCACCACCACCACAATCTTGCTAGTAAAAATGACTAAAGCTTTTACATGTGGAATTTCTTATTAATATAATATCATGATAGCAGCATTGTGCTGTAAAGGTAATTAACATGATGGGTTTTTTTCTGTTGGCACAAGACCAGTCACAGGTTACAGTTTAAGGACAGACTAGCATTAGCAGTGCTGCTTTGACAAATACCACAAAATGAACAAGGGATTATGTTAGAATGTTTTCTGTCCACCTGTTAGCATGAAACAAAATGTTTGCTCATGCTTGCTCAAGCGATGTTATGTACAGTTTTTCGGATGAATTGTTTCTGCGCAATTACAGCTTCACTTGTGCTCTTTCTGCTGGCTGTTCCGACCACTGTAGCATCTGCCAGAGGGCAAATGTCAATGGCAAATCCTTTATAATCTGAAAACTGAGAATAAGCTGACAGCTTTACTGACACTTTGTATAGATGGTTTGTTCTTGGGTAATCTCCTCCAGAGCTCAAGTCAAGCAATGCTGAAAAGAACTCAGCTTCAGTGGAGAGAAATGTTTGGAACGTGGTATAGTGTTATTTAATGGAGCACAGAGAACATTAGTAACAGTATATAAGATAGTATGGAAACAGCTGGCTGTGTTGATGGATGCATATGTGGATTTCATGAGAGCTTTCCGTCATACGCAGATTTCCCCCACCAGCTGACCACTAATGTTAAATACAAGTCCCAGTATAATTACAGCTGGATTCCGAATGTAGTAAAAACAGCTTGGACCAAATATTTCTGAACGTTTGCTATTTCCACTAGCTTTTTTTTTTTTAATTCACTCAAAAATATCAGGGGCATTTAGAACATTTGAGGTTTTGCATCTTGTTTTTATTAACCACTTATCCGATAAATCTCTAAAAGGATTTCATCATTTTGATTGGGATGGATTGATAATCTCCAACAGATTGTTTCAAATGGCTGGGCATCGCTTTCTCTCAATGCAATCCATACTAATCTATGGGACATATCAAACCCTGGATGTGGTCGAAGCCTGTTTAATTACAACAGAGCACAGGACTATAATTTATTATTCACACGTATCGGCTGAAAAGAAAATCAGTGTGTTCTCCCAAGATAGAAATGAGCAAGAGGAATTTCAACACCAAGCACCAAAAAAATTGCACTCTTTTCTCTGGTCCTGAGCAGGGCTGGACTGGGACCAAAAAATCATACTGGGCATTTTGAGCCGAGACCGGCCCACCAGGCTGTCGTTCTGGGGGGGGGTTTGCCCGAGGGCAGTCCAGCACTGATCCTGAGCTGCAACTGGATTACTTTCTAAATGATAAAAGTACATTAGAGGCCACTAAACAAGGGGGCGGGAAAAAGAGACATGAAATGTCAAAGTATCAGGATGTTTATCACTTTGTATGAGTCATGAGCTGAGGAAACCAAAAGAGCTTAAAATCTTGGAGGCCTGTCAAGGCCAGTGAGGTAATTAATGCTGGGGAACAGCAATTACACTGTCTTCCTTGTAAATGTTTCACCCAGCAGCAGATCTTTTAATGATGAAACGGCAGGCTTGCCTGAGGTCTCCTGGTCGGCTTAAATGTCTTTCATTTACATATGCCCTGTACATGCTGTTACTGAGGAGAGGATTTACTGCAAATGATAGAGGAAAAAAATGACCAAGCTGCCTTCAGACACTGTCTGGCCTCCTGGAGCATTTCAGAGAGCAGTTTATGATTAGCATTTTTAAGCATGACTGTGTCATATTCATAATTATTGTCTCATACTTTCTCCTTTTGGGCTGTTTAGTAATTCCAAAAGCACTTTAAAGAGGACTTATCACACATTTTCTTTCTTCCTTTGAGATCTATGACTGGGTTTATAATTTTCAGTTGATATATTCCTGTTTTTTTGCTGTTTAGCCTGACAGTGTGGTGTTTCATTCCCAGTGGAGAGTTGAGTTGAGTTGAGTTTTCAACTTGCTACCATAAATCGTCTCCTTATTTTGTCCTGTCCAGGTTCTACTGGGACCTGATAATGCTGCTCTTGATGGTGGGAAATCTGATCATCATCCCTGTGGGCATCACCTTCTTCAAGGACGAGCACACTCCAGCCTGGATCGTCTTTAACGTGGTCTCTGACACCTTTTTCCTAGTGGACCTGGTCCTGAACTTCCGGACTGGTATTGTGAAAGAGGACAGTACCGAGATTATTCTGGACCCTCAGCTGATAAAGGTGAGATACCTGCGCAGCTGGTTTGCTGTGGACTTCCTCTCCTCCATCCCTGTGGATTATATCTTCCTTATTGTCGAGACGCGGATTGACTCGGACTTCTACAAGACTGCAAGAGCTCTGAGGATAGTCCGCTTTACCAAAATCCTCAGTTTGCTTAGACTGCTGCGGCTGTCCCGCCTAATCAGATACATTCATCAGTGGGAGGAGGTAGGTACTACTGCCACAAGAGTTTGAACACTAGTAGAACAAACTAGCCATTTTATTTTAATAATGATGCTAATAAGACAAAAGAAAAACATATCTGATCCAGTGGGCTCCCCTTTCTGTTTTCTTGCTCATTAACTGTCTGTTGCATAAAACAGCTTTAGCTAAAGATGTGCAACAGACATGTGGCTGCAGAAATGTGGTCAAACTAACCATTCATTAAAATTCCTGACTTTTAGCAAATACAGTTAGATGCAGGTAATTGGCATATTTGGAAAACGACTTCTGTTTACTGATGGTTTTTAGGATTTTAATTTTAGAAAAGACACAAATCTAAGAAGTGACTGAATTATTGAGCCTAATTAAAACTAGCATCATAAAACTAAATACACCAGTTTTGTGCAATATTTTGATTTCAGGTGATTAAGCGACCAGTGTCATTGTCTATTATTGTTTGAACGGCAGAGTGCACATTTTATTAGTGTTTTATTAAAGGGTGTGTAAACTAAAATTGTTTGACAGACTTATGTAGGAAAATGTTAAAGAGAGAAACTGCAGCTTTTATATAAATGCCACACTAAAGTCCTTTAATGGATTCCCTAAGGAAGATTTAGACTCTGGATCTGTATATCTTTAAAACTGTTTTGTGACAATGGCTGTCATTAGTATATCAATGCTATACTGACCTTTATAAAAGAAAGTAGCTCCTCTTAAGTGTAATTTAGGCTTTGTAAAAAGATTATGCTAGTTTCTTAAAAGAGGTGAAAAAAGCTTTACAAAACCAACCCTCGCTGTCCCAGCCCCCATCCAAGCACCTCACTGTTGTTAAACGTGTGCACTTTGACATTTTAATTGTCCAGATCAATCAATCCTAGCTCATGAAGTAAAGGAAATCTATAGGAGAGAGGGGGGTGGGGGGTTTATACATCACTGTCTGTGTGGATTGCGTTAAACGTCATGTATCTAGGCGATCTTTTTTCCTGTGTCACTGATCTCCAACAGACCATTAGTAACATTAGCAGAAAAGCTATACGGTACATTATGTAACACATCACATCCACAAGTATTTCCCTAGCCTAAACCAGCTTAAGAGCGGCATGGCCCAGAACTGAGCTTGGATTAAGCCTTAAATGTGACCCGCAGCATACTGCAGCTCCGCCATCACAATCGCAATCTCTATCCCCATTCTTCCGTTCCTTTAGATTTTCCACATGACCTATGACCTGGCCAGCGCTATGGTGCGTATAGTAAACCTGATTGGCATGATGCTGCTGCTGTGCCACTGGGACGGTTGCCTGCAGTTCCTCGTGCCTATGCTGCAGGACTTCCCCTCCGACTGCTGGGTTTCTAAAAACAAAATGGTGGTAAGTAGAAACCAAGGATCATCTTAAGAGACAGTTTCACTTCAGGCTAAGAAGCTTCACGATACTTTCTGTGCCCTGGTTCAATGTCTTGCTGGTCATAAAGGGAATAATAATCATCAAACACATGACGACTAAAACTTCTGGAAAGAAGAAAAAGAACCTTAAATTTGGCTAAACATCTCAAATGAAGTTTCATTACGTAGCACATGAATGTTTAATTTATTTCAAATATGCAAATACAACAAAAAAATGGGACACTGTTTAAAATCATATAAATCCACATTTAATCAAAAGTAGTGCACGGACAACATGTCAAATGCTGAAATGTTTTTTTGAGAATATTTGCTCATTTTGAAATTCATGCCAGCAATTCATTTAAAAAAAGCTAGAACAGTGGAATGTTTACCACTATGTTGCATCACCTTAACACCACTCTGCAAATATGTGGGAACTAATAAGACCAATTGCTGGAGTTTTGAAAGTGAAATGTTGTCTCATTCTTGCCTGATTTAGGATTTTAACTGCTCAACAGTTCAGGGTCTTCTTTGTTATATTTTTGGGTTTTAATGAGAAAATTGTTTTCAGTGGGTGACAGGTCTGGAAAGCAGGTTAGTCTAGAACCTGAGCTCTTATATTACAGAGCTACACAATATGAACAAAAGTATTGGGATGCTTGACTATTACACCAACAGGAACTTTAATAGGCCTTTTTTGGATAAAAGCATCTGATAAAAGCCGTAACGGTGTCCATTCATTCTATAGAGCATTTACGAGGTCAGACACTGATGTTGGATGAGAAGGTCTGGCTCACAATCTCTGTTCCAGTTCATCCTAAAGATGGATGGGGTTGAGGTCAGGGCTGGTCATTTCTCTCCTCTGTAGCCCAGAGGCTTAGAATGCTTTTAAGATATGTACTATAGATTATGAAATCCTCAAATTCATTGAAATGTTATTATGTGGAATATTATTCTTAAATTGCCCTTACTTTCCATGCACCCTTTTAGAGAGTGGTGAGCCCCTTCTTTGTCTTTGAAAACCACTGCCTTTCTGGGATGCTCTTTTATAAACCCTGTCATTGTACTGACTTGTTGCCAGTCAACTTAATTGGTTGTGGGATATTCCATCAGTTTTTTCTAGATTTTGTTTCCTCTCTCCCAGCTTTTTTGGGAACGGGTTTGCATGATCAGCCTCATATGTCTTAAATTCAGAGAAAAAAAATGACAGTTCATGAAACTCGTTTCCTTTCTGATATTTCTACTGGTCCATTAGTGAATGAAATATCCACACAATGTCCAAGAAAAATGCTTGAAGCAGAAGTTGCCCACAAATCCCACATTTGCTGAAGATATTATCAAATACACAGAAAATCCTACATTTTCACCCGTTTGGCTTCCTCTCCCTTTCCTCCTGGATATCATCTTTATCAAAGTGATGTCCCAATGCACTTGAAGCACATGTAATGCCTCCCTCTGCTGTCAGTGAAGACATGATATTTCACTCTCTTTATGCCCTTACCTTACCCTTCTTCTGCAGACCTATCAGCAAAGACGTCTTTCAATCTCTCTCTCTCTCTCTCTCTCTCTCTCTCTCTCACACACACACACACACTGTGTTGCTCTCTATCAAACTGCTTAATCACCCTTTATTCTTTGTTCTTTGTACCTTTTTCATGCTTCATCAATGTTCTTTCTTTTTCTTTTTTATGCTTCACCACCATTCTTTCTTTCTTTCTCCACTTTATCTATTTCTCTTTGTATATTTCTGTTGTCTTTCATATTCAAGATGGTGTGCATAGAATAATGTTCTTTCCCTCTGTGTTCTTTCTTCTGTGTATTTCTCTCTTCCACCTCTCACACTCTTTTACTCCCCCGCATTATCTTTTAACTCTCCCTCTTTCTCTTTCCTCCTCTGCAGAATGATACATGGGGTCAGCAGTACTCCTATGCTCTGTTTAAGGCTATGAGCCACATGCTGTGTATTGGCTATGGCATGTACCCACCCGTGGGCATGACGGACGTTTGGCTTACCATCCTCAGCATGATCGTAGGTGCCACCTGCTATGCCATGTTTGTGGGTCACGCCACCGCCCTCATTCAATCACTGGACTCCTCACGAAGGCAATACCAGGAGAAGGTTAGTGAGAGAGCCGGAATGGATGATGGTGTTATTATGTTAGTTCGAATTATAAAATCAGCTGTTTAATCATATTGAGGTGCCAAGCCATTATATCAGCAAATGTGTGTATCATTACACTCAAGCGTTTTTAATGCTTATCGTGAAAAGCAAAGTTGTCTAATTGCCTGCATGTAAAATTGCTTATATGTATGTATAGCAAACAGCTAAAAATTGCAAAGTTACATTTGCTCATTCTGTTACATTAGTCTAATCGTACTGGTTAATGACCTTCGGGGTGATATTGGTGCACTATTTGGTCTTCCATGTCCAGTGCATTTTGAGTGTTAATTGAACTGTTGCCATTGTTAATGAGGAGGAGACACAAGAGTTTTGACCTCTGCTGTGTCAAAAGACTCGAGTCAATTCAGCCTTGCTGCAGTTGCTATGGAAACATGCATTGTTGATACAGGATGGTTTTATTGATGGAGCTGCGACGGTTTTCGTTGCAAATTCTTCAGCTCTTCAGCTGTCCTCTAGGTGCGCTTAGCAAAGTATCACAGCGCAATATCGTATGACATATATCATTCTTTCCATTTCATTTCATGCAGAAGGGGAATGATGTTCTTGTTCATGTACTAAGACAGAGCCTTGACACCAGCGACTTTGATCCCAGGCTCAGAATGCAGAACTCAGTTTCCCCAGCACATAGAGCGAGCTGCAGGGGTTCGCAAGGCTTTGACAAGGGCCTAATGCTTAGTGAAGTTAGCCGTTTATTTCATTACCTGCTGTAGCCGGTCTTTTCACACTTTGATTGGATATCCTTCCTTGATGGCAATGCGATTACCAGCAACCTGCTGACAACAGCATTATTCATTTCCTGAAAAGGACAAATTCCAATGACACTCAGGTTTTTTTTTTCTCTCTCTCTCTTTCTCTTTTTTGACACCATGACTCATGCTTAGCCTACTTTATCCTGACAGTTTTCTATGTGCCTTTGCTCCCTCCTCGCTCTCCAGTGTGGAGTCCCACAGTATTGTTTGACATTATTTCCTGTTGTCTGAAGTCATCCCTGCTGGCTTTGTCTCCTGTCCTTGAGTATGATAATAGCCGGCTCACTTGGAGAATCAGCGGCGGTACATGTTGGCAGGCGGCGGGGCTTCATACAGCACAGCTAAAACGGTCGCAGCTGACATGGAAGGGGCATTAGCATGTGGTTAAGGGCGCAGGAGTCAGGCTGCAGTCAACAGACGGCACAAGAGTTCATGAAGGAGAGAGGATGGTGGGGGGAGGGGGAGGTTTACTTTGGAGAAAGCGTATGAAAATGCTGTAAGAGAGACAAGGGGCAGGAAAGTGAAAATAGGGATAAAAAGTGTTTGTTCTGTGTGGGAAGTTTGTACGTTAGAGAGAGGAAGAGAAAGCAGCGAGCAGAGAAAGGCAGAGTGAGGAGGAGGACTTGCGGAGGTGGGCTGAACGTTTCAGGGCTCTGTCTTGCTCAGGGACATGAATAAAATAACAAAAGAGACAGCAAGAAGGGAAAGTGGGTAAAACAAACACTATCAATACTATATGCCCTTCCTAGAAGGCAAACAGGCAGAAAGAGAGGGGGAAGAAAGAGAGAGAGAGAGAGAGAGAGAGAGAGAGAGAGAGAGAGAGAGAGAAAGGGATGGAGAAAAATAGAGAGATGATCAGTGAAGTGAAAACACTGTCAAGAAGCAATATGGGAAGTCACATAAACACCCTCGCCACCCACATTCCTCAATCTGTTGTTTGCTATTAAAATATTAATCAGTATTAACAGTAGTAAACAGTGGAGCAATGGAATTTGCACCTTCTGTGCATCTAAAGATTTTGTTTAGCCTATTTTGCTCTTTTATTCACTACTGTTTTCTTTGGCCTGCAGTACAAACAGGTGGAGCAGTACATGTCCTTCCACAAGCTTCCTGCAGACATGCGCCAAAGGATCCATGACTACTACGAGCACCGTTACCAGGGCAAGATGTTTGATGAGGAGAGCATTCTCGGAGAGCTAAATGAACCACTCAGAGAGGTAAAGCTACAACAGCTTGTATTTCACATGTCTGCATCCTCACCACGAGATAATATCCTAAATAATCATCTTAATCGAAGAGTCTGTTCACATTATATTTCTTCTTTGCTGTATCTTCCTGTCCTGCTTTCCTCTTGAAGGAGATCATCAGTTTCAACTGTCGAAAGTTGGTGGCCACCATGCCCCTGTTTGCCAACGCAGATCCTAACTTTGTGACCTCCATGTTAACCAAGTTACGGTTTGAGGTCTTCCAGCCAGGAGACTACATCATTCGAGAAGGCACAGTGGGCAAGAAGATGTATTTCATCCAGCATGGGGTGCTAACAGTTCTGACCAAGGGCAGCAAAGAGACAAAGATTTCGGACGGATCTTACTTTGGAGGTATTACAGCTGAAGTACTTGATCCAGGCCTCACAGATTAAGTGATTGGGGCAAAATCTATCAGCCTATAACCCATGAATTAGATGCATTAGGTTGTGGCTTTAAGGCTTCCAGTGTTTTACTTAAATCTGTAGAACCAATGTGGTGCCCCAAGGACCACATGAGTAGCCCGCGGCCCTTTTCTAAAAATCACCAGTGAGCAACGTCTAACATTTTATTTGATCCTGTTGCTATTCTTCTTTAGTCACATTCGCATTCATACAGATTTGAAAAAGACAATATCTAAAAAAAAAAAAGCATTTAAAACATTAATATAATATATAATTTAATATAATATATAATCAAGTTTTGATTAGTTTAGGTGAACTCTGTTTGAGTGTATCAAACTGGAAGCCCTTCATGTGGCGCAGTACTTGTGAAGTAGCTGTCAGTTTCAAAAAGGTTGGCGACCCCTGGTGTGGAATCACTGTGATCACAAATGTACAATTTCACACAGCGAATAGTTCTGAGTGTATAATCTGATTTGATTAAACATTGTTATACCTTAATTTCCATCATACCATAGGCACATCATGTGGTGGGACAACATTTTTTGTGAAACACACTGCCAGTATTCAAAATGTTTCAAACAAACGTCAGGGCTCCATTGCTTTTCTTTACTTTGCAAAGTCAGAGTGTCACGAGCCGGGCCGCAAAGCCCGAGCTCGGAGCTACCTGGAAGGTTACACGAACGAGGAGGCAGGCAGTAATCCATCTCTGGGTCTTTATTCTCCAAGCAGGACAGAACAGAACAGAACAGAACTGAAACACCTTGTACATCAGGTGATGGGCTCATGGTGACTGTCACCATGAGCCAAACTTAAATACAGCCCAAATCAGGCACTAAACCAGGAACAGATGGAAAACAAACCACGTGACACAACAAAGGAAACCTATCAAAATAAAAGACCAATACAGGAAACAAAAAAGCAGCGGCATAACGATGGCCGCTGGCCAGACCGTCACACAGAGTCAGAAAATGATATTGATCCTGGAGGAAATTGCTAATGCAATGACTGCACAGTCATACAGAGACACAAAGACAAGAACAACACAAAATATAATATAAAGTATAATAGTATAAGTTTAATATTAAGTGTAGAAATACTAGAGATAAATAAAATCACTGATCAAACAGTTTACTTGTTAACACAAATAGTGGTTTGGAGTTGTCTCTATACAAAGTGTAATATAAAAGCATTAGAACATGAACAGCATCGCTGGTGCCCACAACCGATACACAGTCATGATGTCACGCACAATAACAACACCCCTCCCCACCGCTAGTGTATAATGTGTATATTATGGTCATCACAGGATGGGCCACAGAATTCATCATTATGACACAGGAACATGCATGTTTACAGAACTGCAGAACAAACAGCTAAAACAAGCCAACAAGTTCACAGTTCTCAGCAGGAGTAGAACTGAAAACATAATGACTCATTGATTGTCATGTTGAAGAACTTGCTGTCTACTGCAATTTAAACCCACTACACCTCAAGTGGATGAAGTCATGTGTCATTTTTTCAGTTCATTGTGGCAACATGCTCCATTTTATTTACACGTAGGTATTAGCATCAAGCACATCAAGCCCCAACTAGTCACAAAGCAAAGTCTGAACCGCAGGTTTAGTTAGTGATGCATTCCAGTCAAATACTGCAGGATTCGACATATTATGTATAAGATTGTGAGTAGAGGTGCTCTTTAAGTGAGCTTGGTTGTTTTTTTAACTGCAGTGATTGTAATGAGCTTAACTGCGCAGTCCAGCACTGCAGTGTTCCAGCAGTGTTATCAGCTAGTTCTCGAGGGGAACAGAGGCAGCAAATGAGCGCATTTCAGGAGCCCAGGGAAATTCCTCACCCAACATCAGTTACCCATTCATGAAATTAATTTTCCTCCACTGTCAATCAGTGGAACTCGCAACGATGGCTCAGTGGGACAGTGCAGTGCCTTATATTCCAGACAATAGATAAAGAAAGAAGAGAAAAAATAATGAATGGCTGATAATGGGTATCTGATGTGGGGGTCTGTTATCAGGCTGTCCATTGCAGCTTTTCATTAGAGCTCAAGCTTATGATTATTTTAAACTCTGCTAAAATGTCTGCAGAGGTTTTAGCAAACATTTGGAAAAGCATCACTTTTTTTTGAATGTCAGCTGTTGAATGGATTTTAAAGTAGCCATGCTTGGCAGTAAATGTGACACTACTGAGGCCTCGCAGATGGGGAAGGTAGCGGATAGAGAAACTTGCACCATTTCAAAAGGGCGATGTTCATAAAATAACTCCTGGCAAATCCTAGCCCACCTGCTCTGGAAATGTAACACAGACTCATTTTTAGCATTCTATGCTGTGTGAAGCTCTGTCACCGTCTCCTCTGTGGTTTCAGGATCCCAGCTAAGTAGACCCCGTTATCAGCAAGCTGCAGATTTATTCAAGAAAAAAGTCATATTTTTGCAAAAACCCTTCCTTCTGCCCGGACTCATTTGAGGTCATTACATGTTCAACAAGCCGCTCATAATCTCTCTCCCCATAAACCCTGTGTGTGTGTGTGTGTGTGTGTGTGTGTGTGTGTGTGTGTGTGTGTGTGTGGAAGA
>JBBPDB010000128.1:10701315-10720676 GCA_037974465.1 Brachypetersius altus | reverse complement strand
TGTGTGTGTGTGTGTGTGTGTGTGTGTGTGTGTGTGTGTGTGTGTGTGTGTGTGTGTGTGTGTGTGTGTGACAGAGAATTTTGGCTCAGTCTTTCTCTCCTCTCTCTACTTCTCTCTCTGTGTCTTTTTCTTTCCACCTCTCCTCCCCTCTCTTACCTTGCTCCTTTCAGTTCCTTCCCTTTCTCCCTATATCTCCTCTCTCTTGCTTGCCCTTCCTTTCTGCCTTCTTTTTCTCTCCTTTCCTTTGTCCCTCGCAGTGTGTTTCTCATCTCTCTCTCTCTCACTCTCTCTCTCACTCTCTCTCTCTTTTGCCCCCGACTCCCTCCCCACCCTCCGTGTGTGATAGTGGGTGTGTGTGCTCCAGTGGAGTGGCTCTTGGTTGCTTGTTGTTTATGACTCTGGCCATGACGGATGGAGAGAGAGAGTAATCCCTTCGGCCATGTCTGCTGTCCTATCTTATCCAAACATCCGCACTCCATCTTGCTCCAGGGCCCTAAAGGCCCACAGGCACCTTATTTACTGCCCTACTGTAGTTTTATTCATAAACGTACAGGCTTGTACCAATCAGCAACATCAATCAGGGACCTGCAGGGTTCAATCACACCAAGGTTTTCATTTGTGAGGAGCGGCTAATTTTGTACCATACATGCGTGCGCTGCAGTCTCATGGCTGCAGGCTTTTATTTTTTGGACGAGCACCACAGATGGTGAAGAAGTCACCCGCTGCACCCTTTCGAAACAAAGGTTAACTGAGGACCCCAATTACAGTGCTGGAGCTGATGAGTACTGTGCAGCTGAGGCTTCCCTCTGCACTCCCTCCCACGCCACAATTTAGAAATCCTCCTTAATTTTACTCTGTTCTTTTTTTTTTACACTGTGATTTCTTCTGTAACCTGCCTTAACGGATGATGCTTTAGTAACTCTAAGCTTTGAAAATGGCATTTTAGTGCTCTGATTATGGATTTACCAAAAGCAGGGGAAAAAAAACATTTCCATGACTTTGCTGTTTGGCCTCTGGATACAGTTGTTTTTCTTACTCACTGTGTGATACTCATTGAGTCAAACATTGAGTTATTATTGTGTGTCCTCACGTCACGTGATCTTGCTGATGTTCACATATTTAATATCCTGTGCAGAGATCTGTTTGCTGACCCGGGGCAGGAGAACAGCCAGTGTGAGGGCGGAGACCTACTGCCGTTTGTACTCCCTGTCTGTGGACCACTTTAATGAAGTGCTGGAAGAGTATCCAATGATGCGGCGTGCTTTCGAGACAGTAGCTCTCGATCGTCTCGACCGCATTGGTGAGAGATGCTGGTCATAGAAACAGTTATTAAAGATTAGAATGCCTTTGTTTTCACCAAGAATGGGGGGCTTAGCAGAATGTACCTTCAAAACACTAAGGAGTGCTAATCACTGCCTCAAGTGCAGTGCCATACTCTGATCAGTGTGAAAGATTTTTTCCTGTAATAGATGGTGAACGTCAAGTCAGTTCACTGAAGAACATGAGCAAAAATATTTGTATTTTAATATTCTGTATTTTAATATCTTTGTTATGGTCCCAAAGCTGCCAAGTGAAATCTCAAGTAATTTTTTTCTTGCTGAAAACATAAAGGCTGAGGAGCAGCAGCAATATGTTTAGTTGCAGTAATATTAACACACTTTGAAATGTCTCACTCTACTCCACTAGACACTTATGTCATTCCATTTTAGAAGACTATAGGAATAAACAAGTAGAAAATACATGAATACCATATTTTCTCAGTAGCACTAGTAGCAAAAAATGCCTATAATTTAACAACAAATTGAATATGCAATTTACAATGGCATAGTGTTTTCTTTAATGTTATTGCAAATTTGTTGTGAATTCTGTTTACTATATAATTCAGGTTATGTTAGAAATAACCTCAAAATTAGCTGGAATGTTTGTAGAGGTCAAATGGGAATGTCAAACTTTCATCAAGCTTTTCAGAATCTAACACAAACGATGGAAGATTGAATCGAATTATTATGTTTCGATGCATTAAAAATGCATACAAATGACAGTAAAAAGTAGAATAAGTATGGAGGTTGTGTCAAAGAATCAGAAGATAAATTATCAGAAGGATGTAATAGCTTCAGCATCTGTGGAGTGTAGACCCCAAAAATTAAGTGGGTAGCGGGCCTATTGCTGTAAGTGTTTGATTGCATTTAACTATAAGAGCATTGGTAAGGTTAGGTACTTGTGTTGAATGGCTGGTTCTGGAGCTCAAACGCCACTCCAACTCAACCCAATGGTACTGGAAGGAACTCCACCAATTCAGAGAACACAGTCCCATTACTCCATAGCCCAATGTTTCAAGGGCTTTATGACCGTCTGGTAGATGCTTAGCATTTTACATGGAGTTTTTCTATGGAGATTACACAAGCTGTGTATGTATATGCAGAAGATATGTCTGGATACAGTTTGACATGTAATGTATTTGTATAAAACATGTCCCAAATTACTGTACCTATACAGGAACATATCATGTGATTACATCAGTTACCGTTATTTGAACACAGTGCATTTTTAGTGGATAAGGTAATGCAGTGTAATGCTCAGTTTCATAATGCTAATCAAGAAAATGTTTGCTGTTTATCTTCATAGGAAAAAGAAACTCAGTTCTTCAACACAAAGTGCAGCGGGATCTCAACTCAGGTGTGCTGAACTACCAGGAAAACGAGATAATCCAGCAGATTGTGCAGCACGACAGGGACATGGCTCATTGTGCCCACCTAATGCAGACTCCTCCCCCAGCTCCCCACATAGCCCACACTCCGTCCTCACACACTCCAGTCATCTGGGCTCCTCTAATCCAGGCTCCTCTCCAAGCTGCTGCTGCCACAACCTCTGTGGCCATTGCCCTTACTCGCCATCCACATCTGCCCCACACACTCTTCCGACCTCCAGTGCCCTTGCTAGGTTCACTCAAAGACCCACCAGGCCATTTTAAAAGGTTCCCTATGCCAACTATGGCTTCAGGTGCAAAGGGTGGCTCCTCCTCTGGAGCTAGTTCTCATCTTGGCTCTGGTGTGGAAACACCTATTCTAGATTCTCTCAGAGCCAAAAGTTCTGCAACAGCCTCTCCACCTCCCCCACCTTCTGCTTCCAGTTCTCTGCTGTCTTCTACCACAACCACAGTCACCACCACCACATCCAGCATCACTGAAGCCTCCATCATGCACCACAGTCCTCTCACCTCCTGTGTTTCTAGAGACGCCAGTGTGGCTCAGCTCCATCCTCAACCTCAGTTTCCACCAGTTTCCTTCCCCAACATCACCGCTCCACTGCCTGGCTTCTTCCAGCAGGGGGCAGTAGGTGGAGAGGCGGCTCATTTTGTAATTCCCCCAGCTTCTACTCTCACCCCTCTCATAGCCCACTCCATTAGTCCTATTTTGACCCAGCTGCAGTCCACTCAGCCCAAACCTCTTCGAGCCAAATGCAGTCAGGAGTTTAGCAAGCCAGTCAGGACAACAACTTCATCACCATCTATAGGATCTCCACTTCGCTCGAATAATCTTTTAGAGCAGTCTTCCCCAAAGCCCCAGACTCAGGACCCTCAGAGCAGTTTCCAGCCTGATCATCTCCCTCAGCCGTCCCGTGAACCATCGGCCTTGGCTTCACTTGCCCAGTATGGGTCTGGAAATGCCTCCCCATGTAGTACCCCACCTGCGTGGAGCCCTATATCCCAGAGTCCCTTGGTGCAGAAGAAGAGGACACCCCTTCATAGTAACCCCTCCAGTACTTCTGGATCCCAAAGTTCTCTACTGTGCCCTCAGACTCTCTGTCCACCACCCTCTCAAACGCGAGAGAGAGGCGGGTCCCTAGTTGATCTTCCCTCTCAGGACGTCAGCACCATCTCCATATCAATTCCTTCTCCACGACCTCTTGAAAGGCCTAAGCTGGTAAGACAGGTCTCCCATGTCCCAGATCAGTCTTACCTGGTTTCATCATCAGATCTCCCCAAGACCCCCTCACCCACTCCAGTGACTAAACCATACAGTTCAATACCAGGCCATGTGGCCCTATCAAGACAAACTTCTAAAGTGTCCCTAGTACAGACTGGCTCTTCTACTGGGTCCTCAGCCCCTGGGTCTAGGGACAGATCCAGTCCAGGGACGCCAAGCTTACACCCCAAACTCCCATCAAACTTATGAAACCGGATTGTACCCTTGTCTATTGTACAGACTGCATTTTTTTATCATCCAGTAAAACCTGTCAATGACAAATAACTTTTAATGCTCTGAGAAGAGGATCTTTGTCTACCTGCATTTATAACCATGCAATGACTACTTTTCAACTCATGATGCCAAATCGAGGAATAGGTAGTTGACTGATGATTGAATGAGTGTACGAGAGTGACTAAGTTGAAGCATAAAAACTGACTGTGTCTTCCAAGTTCTTTTAGCAATTTTTGCAATACTAATGTCTGGCAGTGAGATTATGTAGGGATATGCAACAAATAGCAGTTTCCAAAAAATGAAGTCATCACAGGAATAACAGAATGATGGGGGTTACTAGACCAATTTAGAAAAAAAGAAATAAATAAACAACGCCCCTATCATTGGAGGGAAATATGCTGGGGAAAGATGCAAATATACTCCGTGCAATTCATCAAGTCGTCTATTGTAAAAGAACATTTATTACAGATCTCACTTATCAGGTTGCACACACACACACACACACACACACACACACACACACACACACATCCAAATGCACACAATTACACCGACATACACCTAATCCTGATCATCTTAATTATCAGACACAGAGTGATTATTCCACTAGACCTTGCCCCAACCATACCTCCTTGTTGACCAAGGCGCACTGCTCAGTATCTATGGCCTTTCCTTTTTTTAACTAAACTGCCTTAGAGCCTGAAAGACCAGGGAACTATCCCCTCACTTCCACTACAAAAGAGATAAGATAAAGAATGTATGGCAATCATTTTGTATGTGCTTTCTATGTGTACTTGTGCGGTACCTAAGCAATAAAACTGTATGCTTGATTTTGTACATGCACAGAGGTTTGTACATTGCAGCTTTCTTCCTAGCAAACAAATGATATTGGTCCATAAAGATGATTACGTACTAATAGGACACAGAGATATGAGCCCATTTGGTATGCCAAAGCTTGTGTTTTCTGAACTGCAATTGTAAATTTCTGTTGTAAAATTATTTTTCTTTTCCATTTTTAAAAAAATTAGAATTACTTGCACATTTTGTAAAATAGTTTAGTGTTTGGTTTAGTTAAGTGAAAGGTGTATTCCATTGCTATTTATAAAGAAAGTATCATTTTGACCCCACGATATCTCACAGGAAGTGGATAGAAAGCCTTTGTAGCCATAGTCTTTAACAATTTGCCTAGACTTTGCAATGACCTGGCAAGTCTAATTGCTACAGTATTGAGTGAAGGGATGTGTTTTTCTAAGTGTCCTTCCTTTTGACTAACTATGTACAAGTTCATAATGAGTATTCCCATGCAAATGCTGAGCTTTCCAAAAACCTTGTGAACCCAGTGTCATCTGAACATGTTCTAAGGGTGCAGATGATTCTCAGCCTACAAGGCTTTAAGGAACCTCAATCTGAGATAATTCATTCACGTTATAAAGTTTTATTTCTGTTAAATTATTTTGATGTTCATGGATGTGTTTATTTGTGTACTTGTTTGTTTGCTTGTTTATCTAGTTTTTGCTCCAGGTGTTGTAAGAAAGGTGTATGTCATTGAGAGCACACAGTCAATTTTGCTTTATATGTTTAAGACTCTTCTGCATTTTGCATTTGAAAAGCATAGTGTCGTTGAAGTATTCATACTATGATTACCTTTACACTACCTCAAGTCCCCACGTTTCCATTCAGATGACTAAATGGGAAATGGAAATGTAGGGGAGTGGAATATTGAATATTCATGGTTTAACTATTCCAGCATCAAAGAGCCTGTGCGTCACAGCTAGAGAGTACTGCATTTAACTAAAATACTACTCCTCATTATATGTGCATCGTAGTTTGTGTGTGTGTGTGTGTGTGTGTGTGTGTGTGTGTGTGCTTGTGTGAGAGAGAGAATTTCTGTGTATGTCATTTTGTGCAATATTTTTGTGCATCTAATTTTTTTCTCCTTAGAAGGTTTAACGTTGTTAATGTTATAGTAGCAGCATTAATGGCTATAACTACACAGATTTTTTTTACAGTTTCATCCCCATTAAGGGTCTTATTCCAGACTGGCTTTAATATTGACAAAACCATTTGCATCAGAATTAATTTTTAAATGTTTGTGTCTCTGCTGCAGTTTACACACCACATTCTAATGGTAAGGACAAAAAAAACCAGATGAATTACATAAACCTATATGATTATGTCATTCCAGAGACGAAGTAAAGTTGATTTAATTAAATGTGTTTAAACACTGAGAAATTGTAAGAATTAAATTTTTGTGTTCGCATCATTTAGTCAGTTCTTTCTTCTGCCTTATAATGTTTTGTTTTTCCCTTGTGTGCTTTTTTATCTCTCCCCTGTTTATTTTTCTCTTTCTTATTTTCACTATCTTTCAATTTCTTTCTTTCTTTCTTTCGTTCTTTCTGACTTTCTTTTTTGTATTTTTTCTATGTTTCTTTCTCAAACCGTGTCTCTCTCTCTCTCTCTCTCTCTCCCTCTCTCTCTCGCTCTCTCTCTCTCTCTCTCTCTACATCATATTTGTCCATGTGTGGTTAAACCCTGTGTCGGCTTTCATGACTTGTTCCTTTAGGCATTCACATGCAGGCAGCAAGTCAGAAGGTCGTGTCCTTGAGAATTCAATTCAATGCACTTGTTCAGTTATTGGGCCTTTATATTGAGCCTTTAGGGCATGTTCTGGAGCCTCCGACTCCTTCTGATGTTGCTCCAATAAGGGATAGAGATAACATCGTCCACTTCCCAGACACAGCGGACGCAGTGCTGGATCAATCTCTCGCTGCCTCCCTCTCCATCCCCCGTGCTGAGCCCACTAACTGACATACTTGGATGTTTAGCCTACACTTCAAATCATAGAACCACGAGAACACTGTCATACAGTGGGGCAGGGGGGTTCTGAGCAAATGTGTTTTGGAAAAGAGAGATTGCTGTTAAAAAACGGGTAACATACTGGATTCTTAATTCAGTGTACAGTATGACACCTGTGTTAACATGTTCAAAATGGGGCAATGTGTGTGTGTGTGTGTGTGTGTGTGTGTGTGTTTTCCCATGTCTCTTCTTTAGTGTCTAGATTTTTGGCTGAGAATATTTCTGAAAATAGCTCCCTTCCTGGGAGAAGGGCTGTACAGTGCTAGCCAGGCTAAGCCTCACCCTATTTGCATACAAATTGACCAGCTGATCCCTGCCATCCTGACAATGCAGTCTGTGAATATGCACAGTGTTATTTCTGCTAATTATGGCATGATCAAACATTTCTCCTCTTATGACCAAGATGTTCACATCTCCGAGCATTTGCACTAAATGCGGATCCTTGTCTCCTCCTTGTTATATGAGTGTGTAGAACCATGCCCACGGAGAAGCGCTGGAGAATTCAGTTACCATTGATTTATTGGTGGTTGCTGTGGAAGTTTGCAAAGTTTGAATGTTCCTAGTACATTCTTAGTGCTGTGAATATTAATGGGAAATCAGAGTGCTGACTCATTCTGCATCTGAAACTGGCTGCTTGAAGGCTCATACATGAGTTAAGGTGAGAAGCGGGCCTTAACCCATTAGTGCCATTTTAAATTCTCAAACTGAAAAATGATCAGCTTCCAATTTAGGATCTCAGCCTATGACTGGGTTAAGAAAAAATGGGGGAAAAAATGTTTATTTTGAAGTGCTGCATTGGGGTTTGTGTTTAATTACACACTGCCATCTAGAGTCCATTTGATGCTGACTACAATGAAATGTTGCTGTTTGGTGATGCTCTTGGCTGAGAAGCTGCTGTGCTTTCAAACTCTGGGCCCGAGAATATAATGCCACAAAAGCACAATAGTAATAAAGTAATATAAATTAAATTGTTTGTTTTTTTTGCTAAGAGCAGTGTTATTATCTTACTGTCAAATGAAACATGTAACAAATGCACATATGCTGCTTATATTCATGTCTGCAAGCTTATGAATCGCTAGACTTTTCATTATACAGACACAGAAAAGAGGAGTTTAAACATATTAACCATAAACAATTGCCTGCAGAAGCAGTGACATTGGGCTGGTATGAATGTCAACACTGTGTTTCCAGAATGATCCACTAGATGGTGATACTAAGCAGTGTGAAATTAATTCTTTGTCCTATTCCAGCCTTACAAAGACCTTTAATGCCCACTACCTTAAAGACAAAACGATTTCAGACATGTTTGGCAATTCTAGTCAGTGATGTTAGTTCTTCGCTCCTAAGAATGACCACATTGCACTGGCACCCAAGGAACTCACACATTTCATGTAATCATCAGTTTAATGGATGGAAATCCAGCTTCAAAGCACGTTTATACACCGGAGTGTGTGTTTGTGTGCGGGGGTTGTTTAGGGTGGGGGTTCATGTGCTTTCTGAAGTTTCAAAATCCCTCATCACACCACATAAGAAAGGACTTTGTGTTAATCTACAGCCAACTGCCAACCACAGAGAAACAAATGGCACCCTAAGCTTCATTACAGCCCTTTTCATAATGGAATTTCAGCACAGCTTACCAAAAAGTACAAAAAACAAAACCTAGCATAGAAATCGAAGAGTTCAATTCTGGGTCAGGGCTGTTAGAAAGTGCACTGAGAGGCTGAATGTGGAGGGATGATATACCAAATCATAAAGAATTGCAAAGAACAGTTACAGTGTGAACGGTGGTACGTGTGAAATGTCATCTGGAAAATTGCTAGATATAAGGGGCATTGTTTGTTACTTTTATTTATATATATCCACATGGAAGATGGGGAATGAGGGTAAGGGCCAGAGGTACAGTTCTTGAGGTGGAGCTCAAGGCACCAGAACGACACGCATGGTGTTAGTGTACCCAGAGCCAGGACGCCAGCCGGTGACAACAATCACTACATCACCAGACTTGAAGAACTTCCTGGCTTTGCCTGAAAAACAAAAAAAATAGTCATGGTTAACTTTAAGAACTAAGAACCAGGCAGGACGAGGAGAAATGACTCAACAAAAACAGATGAAGCTATATCTTCTACTTAAATAGAAAGAAACACCAGAAAACTATCTAAAGCAGGTATTTACATTTACAGCATTTACCAGACGCTTTTATACAAAGCGACTTCTATACCCTAACTACAGGGGACAGTCTCTCCCTGGAGCAAGGTGGGGTTAAGGGTCTTGCTCAAGAACCCAGTGGTGGTGCTGAAGGTAAGAAGCGAAACCATGACCTCTTGGTCCAGAGGCAAGTATCCTACCCACTAGGCCACCACCTTGTACTAAATGTCAACTAAACCTGGTACTGAAGTGCTTGGCTGAAATAGGAATGTCACAAACTCTGCTGGACTATTCCCCTCCACCTCTGGTTCTGAGGCAACAGGTAATTATTCCCTGCCTACACCAACATTACTTCACCCAAATTGTAGTGTTGTCTGCAATTGAATGGTTGAGGAGTCAAGATCACACTCGATGATGAAACCACAGCACCAGCATGACAACCCTGCACCGGACAGTTAATTATATCTGAAGGAGGCCCCATGCTCTTACCCATCTCCATGGCAAAGTTGACACGCAAGTCCACATCTTCAGCCCACACATCGTTGGCAGGCTTGTTGTACAAGATGGGGAAGATGCCGCGGTACAGATGGCTTTGACGTGCTGTCTGCTCATTACGGGTCACGGCCAAAATGGGGGCACGGGGTCTGTATTTAGACAGCAGATGAGCTGACCTAACGAGGAGAGGGACAGAAGACACGCTTAGCAAAATAGCTAGGCTACAAAAGAGAAATCAGCGATATTTTAAATAGAAACCCATATGGAAATCATCTATATACAATTTACAATGTTTAAATGTGCTCTATTAGAACCTCATGTGTAGTTTATAGGGTCAAACTGCATGTAAAATGCATATTAAATGCATACAACATGAAACTTAGTTTGAAAGGTTTGGTATAAGACTTTTAGAAGTTTTATGTATTTCTTTTTCATATGGGTAGTAAGCAACAATATTTCAAGTTGAACTAAAGCAGTGGAATCGGGAAACACTGTACATAAAGGATAAACCTGCAAAACCAAACAATAATGCGCCCTCTGAACAGAAAATGTTTATATATTTAAAAAAATTTAGCAAAAAATGTTTTAATACTGTAATATAGATAAATGTGCATCTCAATGTCCATCATCAAGTAGAGAGAGCAAATGTAACTGACTGTACTGCCCACACTGCAGCAGCTGAGTTTAAATTAGCCTGCAAAATGTCAGGGTTCAGGCCAGCAAAGGTCAAGCTTAGCATGTGGGAGCACATTACAGCCTGGCATGAAACAACACAGGGGACATGTGTATGTTATCATGTACAAATATTTGTGTGCGTGCGTGCGTGCGTGCGTGCGTGCGTGCGTGTGTGTTCACTATATATGTGACAAATAAATTATATTTAAGCTGGTTGTGGTTTACATATACACTGTACATTAAACACTGGATTTAAAAAGATCTACCTCTATTCTGTGTGTGTGTGTGTGTGTGTGTGTGTGTGTGTGTGTGTGCTCATGAACACACCGCGCTTCTGCTAGTACCTGCCAGATTTGGTGAGAACAATGATGGAGCTGGCACAGCACTTGAAGGAAGCTTCCACAGCTCCGATGGCCACAGACTCGCAGGGGTCACGGGTCAAATGGGTGGTGCGTCGCAGCTCCTCAAACACCTGCCTGTGGAACATGGCTGCCTCGGCCTCACGGGCAATCTGAAAATGAACACACACCCCATGGAGAAAAGAGGAGGAGGTTAGGATGCAATATGTATGACACTTCCATGGCTCTTCATTTAAGAACTGCAGCTTTCTCTGTATGCAACATGGATGTAATAATGAGATGATTTTTTACAGGTAAAGATATGCAAGCCTACAGTCACAGTGTTTGTCATGTTTAAACATGAAGTTGTGGCAAATAAAGAAAAACCTTTGATAGCTTGCCAGGCAGTGAGTGAAGCACTCGGTGTGGTGGGGCCTGTTTTGTGGTAGCTCCTTAAAAGCATGCGAGATCAGTACCACCTCTGCCTAACGGACAGTCTGAGCACATGTTCCACAGAGGACAGCAAGACACACTGATAAGAGGACAAGGCATGGACAGATAAAAGAGGCAGCAAGATAGACACACATACAACAAAAAATTATGAACATGAGAAGTTAGTAGACACTCTGCACTGACGATAGCATTTTATGTCATTCTCAACATTGGTATTGTGTTAATCAATTTTTTTTTGTACAGGATGTCTCAGTGGCACTAGAAGAAATAGCAATGGCAAATAATTGTAGCTACATTCTATGCTGGTCTTTCTGTAATCTGTTCTAAAAGCATTAGTAAACTGATCAAGATGCAGACAGGCTCAGTGTCAGGGAGGCATGATCGCTCTTACCAGGTGCTGCATCCTCACAGATTCCACAGGGTACTCTCCCTTGGCCGTCTCTCCACTCAGCATGATGCAGTCAGCACCATCCAGCACAGCGTTGGCCACATCACTGCTTTCAGCACGGGTGGGACGTGGTTTCTTAATCATGCTCTCCAACATCTGCCATACAGAAAGACCAAGTATTTGCACAAACACATAGTGTAAAACATTACCTTGTGGGAAATAAGCAATACTGATTAAGGAATATTTGACACTGTATTGATTATGAGATATTTAGGAAGCAGGAGACTTTGAAGTAGAGGTGGAGTTTTAAATGTATAAAGTGGCAATGGTCTGGAAAAGTCCATAAATCTATAAAGTCTATGTTTTTTTGGGTCTCGGCCTTAGAGCAAGCCTCGGGCCCCTCGCTCTCACAACCATGAAGCTGTATTTAATAAAACAGCATTGCCTCAGCTCTCTGACTGCCTTTGATTAAAAACTGTCTACTACAAAAGCTTCTAATTTTATTTAATCATCCAAAGATTTTCACCTGTGTGGCACAAGTGATTGGTTTGCCAATCCTGTTGCAGCGGCTAATCATCATCTTCTGAGCCAGAAACACCTTTTCTGTCGGGATCTCGATACCCATGTCTCCACGAGCTACCATGATACCGTCACTAGCCTCCAGAATCTCATCAAACCTGGGGAAACAGATACATCTTACTCATCAACAACACAAAAAGAAACACTCTTATTTATTTGGTTGTCAGAAGATGAATGCAAGAAACTCTCAAAGGGACAATGCCATGGAGGAGCTAACGCTCACCTGCGTACGCCCTCATGGTTCTCTAGTTTGCTGATGAGCCTGATATCCTTGCCCTTTTCTCCCAGCACTTTCCTGACAGCTTGTACGTCAGCAGCCTTGCGGATGAAGGAGGCAAACACCATGTCCACTCCCTGTTCCACACCAAACTGCAGGTCCTGGATGTCCTTCTCTGACACAGCAGGCAGGTCAGTGTTGGCACCAGGCAGGTTCACACCTTTCTTACTGCCCAACATGCCTCCATTCTCAATTTCACAGGTCAAGTAGTCACCACCTGGAACAAAGTCATGGAATGCACTGAATTTTACACAGCGAGAGAAAATCTCAGCAAGCCAGGAACAAAGTCCATCCACACTAAACTCCAAATCTTATTATTTTTAAGGTCATGTAGCATCTCATTCCTTTAGCTTCTCATTCTTCGGCTAATCTGCTCCAGTAGCTTACACCTACCGATTTCCACAACCTTGAGAGAAATGAGGCCATCATCAATGTAGACCTTGCTGCCCTGCTGAACCACCTTGGTGATGTTCTTGTAATCCAACCACAGAGTTTTCTCGTCACAGTTGTTCTGGAATTTGTCATCCAGTGTCAGCTTGATTTTATCACCCTTGTTCAGCTTCACTTCCTCAGTACCACTCTAGAGAAGGAAATATGTACAGAGGTTTAAATACCAGCACCAAAACCACCATTCCTGTACTACTTTTAGATTGAATCCTTTATTAAAGCTATCCTTAGACTGGAAAGTTTGTACGAGAGACATTGTGTTAGTAATAATTATAAACCAAAAAGCTGACAGGATACTTGGGGTACTTAAAGAACTTGAGGTGGTGGGTGCTAAAGAAAATATTCACACCCTCAGTGTCTGGTCAGTGGTGTAGTTGGGAAGTAGTGTGCTTCCACCAGCGAGGGACCTCACCTTAGTGGTGACACTAGCACTTTTCATTCCACCTTTTTCAAACTCCTGCAACTTTTGAAACATCATCCCAATTTGGTTGGTCATAAATGTTTTACACATAATTTTGATCGGTTCCATTCCATTCTTTTCTAGGAAAACTAACAATGGATACCGTGATGATTACCATCATGTTTATCAGATAAACATGTTTTTATATAGGATGTCAGTAATAATGATAAGCCAAATGACAGTAAAATAGTTAGAGGTGGGTGCTAAGAGCTAAAAGAAACACTCACGCCCTTGATGAGTCCGGTCCTGATCTCAGGACCTTTGGTGTCCAGTGCAATGGCTACAGGTCTGTACTCAAGGCTGCCTTGTCCAAAGCTCTCAGAGGCTTCACGCACATTCTTGATGGTTTCAGCATGGTACTGAGGAACAGAGAAGAAAGTCTCACTGAAATGCTAAACCAGGCGCCGACAACTTTTTATATCTGTCAGTCTGACTACACTGTCCTATACTGGCCATATGCAAAGCTAGGCAAAACTATTTATATATTAATAAACAAACAGTCAAGAAGGTATAGCTGTAGTCATTACATCATCTACAGTGACTTTGTCTTAATGTTACAAGCCAGAAGTTCTTTAGGAGGCAGTATATTTATGACTGCTATTTGAGAGCACATTTGAACTAAGCATGTTTGTCCCCTCTCCCCTGTTGCTTTTACTGCTCAGTCTATAAATAACATCTGATGTCAGTACAATGTCGGAGATTAAATCAGGAATATTAGTAATTTTAATGACAGCAGGAATATAGCAGGTGTACAAACACTGAACAAAAGACCAGAAATGCAGCCTTCAGATCTGGAGACAAGGCTGCTCTCAGGGTGGCCAGAGTCAACCTGTCCCATGCTATAAGAAGAGTAAAGCAGGCATTTGCACACAGGATCAATGAACACTACCTTGCTCAAGGCTACCTCAGTGGTGACACAAGGCTACCCCACTAGTCCAGGGGTAGGCAACTCCGGTCCTGGAGGGTCCAGCACAGTTTAATGGTAATTCTCCTCAAACACATTCACCAAACCAGACATTTAACTGGTGAGGTGAATCAGATGTTTCTGAGCAGGGACATCATCAAAACTGGACTAGGGCCCTCCAGGACCGGAGTTGCCTACCCCTGCACTAGATCATCCATCTGCCAACCGTTGCACATTTTTGTGTTACTTATATGCACAGTGAGCTGTCAAAGCACTCAGGACAGGTTACATTTGAATATGATGATCTGTAAAGTGATCAGGGCTAGCCTGACCAGTCCTATATCAGAGGACAAGCTGAGAAATGGATCTTGGGTGTATATGTGTAGCAGTGAGGTTTGCCTGTAAAGGTCATTTTTATATGCTATAAATAACCAACCAGCTGACCTGCCCCGCTACAAAGATTTTTTATAGCTCTCTGTATCCATACCCATGCCTAGGACACAAAGTCCTAATCATAAATAGTTCTCACTGTAATAAGTTTCTGTTCCACTTTTTTCTTTGTTTAGCCCTCTAGATTTCAGTATTAAGTTATATAACTAATGTACATACAGTATGTCACAGTATATACTGGACATCTCTGACACAAAGAACATCACTTTCCCCAGTTTAATACTTGCTATTCCTCCTAATCAATGCATTAGGGCGGGTAAGTGGGTCATTACGTTGATAAGATTCAACTTTAGAATCTCAGGATTTAAAGTTTAGTTTTGCATTATTACTATACAGGTGTCCACAAAACAGACATATGGAGAATACATGAATGTATGGGAGAAACGGGTTATGACCCAGGATGATGAGATAATGAGTGCTCATGATGTTTCCAAGACCTTGAACTAAAATACCAAAAGTATCACGTGAAGGCAGTGAAGAAATGTAAAAATGGCAAAAGTCACAGCTTTTAAAAGCAACAAGTCAGAACTCTACACCACAGTCCAATCCGGAGCTCAAGTCCTGCATACTATTCTGGAGAGTAAAGGCACTGTAAGTTGCTCCCAGATCAGAGGGTGAGAACGCAGATAAACTTACAGGCACTGACACTTCTAAAGGTGGAAGGGAAATGTCACAATTAAGGCGGCTCTACTGCAGAGGGCTTGGGCCCAGGCTTCTGACCTCGCCTGTGGTAAAAAGTGCTATGCTAATACATTTGAATTGAACTGAATATGAAAAGTAAGCAAAGGCTTGGTAATGAGGCAGAGGAGAACTTTTCATTTCCTGAATGCACCAACCTCGTGAGTTCCATGAGAGAAGTTCAGACGTGCAATGTTCATGCCAGCTTTGATCATCTCCTTCAGCTTCTCCACAGAGCGAGAGGCCGGCCCTGAAGGAAGACACGAAGCCACAGTATGGACACAACATTTGCTTTGGAAGCTGCATCATACGATTCAAATCTAACAATCTTTCTAATCTATTATAAGAAAAGCGTATTTGCATGGAAAAGGGTAATAACTGTAATTAAGTCGCAGGCAACCACTGACCGATTGTGCAGATAATGCCAGTGTTGCGGGACACTGCGGGCTCGGAGTCGATGTCCAGCAGACACATGTGCTCCAGTAAGGTGTCAGCCATCGCAGCCTGGAGCTGCTGGGTGTGGATGATGGAGGAACCTGTGTCTTTAGACTTTGACATGTTTGGACCTGTGTCTGCTGGAACAGTCCTAGAAGGTGGGGAAGAAGAAGGAGAGTAAAACTCGGGATGAGTGCACCTAATGGTAAACAAAACCCAAGATAATTTTATTTCTGACTACTTAAAAGTAAAGTAATAGGATCATATTTATTGCTACATGGTACAGCTCAATGTGCTTTACTGAACATGTCAAGATATTGTCAACACTTAAGGAACACTCACCAACTAACTGCTTGTTTCACTACAAAGTGAGTTCACTCAGTCTTATTTACATATCTCTAAAATATGTATATTGATAGACTGCAAACAGTAAATTAAAGTCACCATCCAGCATCAGTTCCCATAGCCAGCCTCTTGTTCCTCTACCCAATCAGAGTGCTGCCTGACCCAATCCAGCCGACAAAATGTAATATTGTGTACATTGTTATAAAGACAAGGGACAAACTCAAATGGCCAACACAGCTCACATATTTGTCTTGTGCTAGAAGTATTATTTTTATGTAAATAAATATTGAGTTGATAATAAATGAGAAAAAATCAGTCCATTTCCATCCCACAGCCATGTCCAGTTAACAAAAACGAACAACTTTAGAATGAGGAAAGGCTTTTCACTCAAACTGACTTGAAGTTAAATCTGATTAGCTAAGTATTATATCTTTGATTTAACTAAACGATAGAACAGCTATGAACTCATGTAACACCCTAGCAAAACTGCATGCCTAGAAGCTTGTGGCCAGTTGAATGGGAAACCCCTCAGCACCTGGTGGGCTACAAATATCTTACCACATTATGATACAGTCTATGGCCTTCTTTGATCATAAGTGAAGCAAACTGAATAACCTGGCACTGAAGTAACAAGAGGGCAGTGGCAGTACTATGTAAACAGGGGGGATAGACAGGGAGTGTGTTTAAATGCATGACTGCACAAATACTCACTCTCGCATTCAAATCCCAGCACAGCCAACATGTACATGCTCTATTATTTGAGCTAATATTTAAACATATCATTATGTCAACTGGTGAGGTTAATTTTCTCTCTGAAGCATCAGAAAAGTTCTGATTAGACTGTAATGATTTCTGCAGTGTCTATCACACCATAAATCACAAATGTCACGTGTCACAGCTTGATTTACTGTAAGCCACACCACGATGTGAAATCTATCAGTGTAATTAATAGTACTAAGGAAGATACTACAGCGAGTCAGTTTAAAGGGTCTATTAATGACATGTATGATACACCTGAAACATTTAACTGTAATCAAAGAATTTCAACAATCACTGTCTTAACATTCATTCTGAAGTATTAATACTAATGTTATATTCTGTTCCTATTATTTTCCCACAGTGACATGCACACTAAACGTACAATCATGCCACAGTTGTATTAGAGAAACACCACTAAAACTATATTGGTGTAGCACAACTGACACCTGTCTTAAATGTTAAAGCATTCAGGAGCAAGTCCGGATGAAACGTGATGTGCACGTGACAGCACGTTTTATGTAGTTAGCTGAAGTAAGAACACGAAATAGTTGCTCATCACTTACCGTACCGACGAGAGATAGTGGGACGTGTGCGTCCTCCCCTCGGGCGCCGGCCTAAATTAATCCCTAAACTGACCGGCACTACTTCCCAGAGAGGGACTACGCTGTGTACCTCCGACAGTGTTCAGAACTGTGTGCGCCGTTTAATGCACCAACAGTTAGTGCCTAACATGCATGCATTCCACTATCCTTTAAAACGTGTCAGTTGCAATAAGATAGCTTAGCTTAAAATAAGGCAGTGCGTTACAACGATAGTTATATTGGATTCATTTGTTGGAATGATATGCTCAAGGTTAAATGTGTTATGAGGCCTCAGACAACTCACAGACCGGCATGTGACATTTCAGTCAGGGGATGGAAGGGAGTTATTTGGAGATCAGTGTAGGACCCTGCAAGTGCTGGTAGTAAATTTGCTGCATGTCTGAATGTCTATGGATTTCTCTTAACTGTGTGCATGGCCAAGGCAGTAGTTCAATCTTCTTGAACTACTGTAAATTACCTAATAACTTAATTACTTGTTCAAAACAGCATTCTGTTTAATTACATATGTATACATGTAATTTGAAACACACACACACATTTATCATTTATATATATATACACAGTGTATTACTTATTTTAATAATTATAATAAAAATGTCTTTCTTTGTTCACCTTAAGCTTTGTGTTTTAAATAAAAAGTTCTTTGACATGCTGAAGACATGCTGACACTACAAGACACAGTAATACAGGATGATTGCTGAAAGACAAGAAAGATCACTTTTCTTTAAAAGCTCAGCCTGTACCATGCCTGAGATTCTAAGAATGTTTTAGAAACACAGGACAAATTTCATTTGGACTAAACCTGGAAATAAAACTGTTGGCCAGAATTGTGTATTACACCCATTGCATTTATTCATAATAAACATTACTCTGAAATATTGCAATTACTGATATCTCCTCATTTAGTATTTTGTGCAGCCTAAGGTGATCCTAAGCCTAAGGTCCTAAAATTATCCTGCTAGGCGTGGCAGCAGCCTTTTTTGGTTTGCTGGAGAATTATATGGTAGTTATGGGTTAAGAGAGAAATCTGGGCAACTGTTTGTAAATCAGCTGCAGACCCAAAGCAAAACCATTGTTGTTTCTAAAGTATATGCCCTGCTTTGGTTGGTACTTTATGTTCCCAAAACTGGAATAAGAAATAAAGTAAAAACTTATGCATGGTATTGTGAAACTATGCAGTATAAAGCTGCATTGATCACTTTGTTAAAGGTGTTCTTATGGTGTCCATGAAAGTTTGACGATTTCACTCTATTGGCTGCAGTTAAGTTGGTGTATTACAGGAAACAGGGAAATGCCAAACTAGGCACTTGTACTGGTGGTCCCCTATTACTGAAATGTAATTCTCCCCTTGACAACTGCACTAAACCTCTAAAAAGCATATATAGTATTATGCAAATGCCTTTTGTAATTTGTGCATTGCTTGCAAAATGTGATATCATGCTTTAATACTTAAAGGTGGATTGCTCCTGTTATCAGTGTAATTGCAGTGCAAATTGTTTTGTGCTAAACTTATAGTGTATGACTATATTGCTTTCACAGAGGTTAGCGATCTAACCTTGGTGACTCTGCATGTCAAGGGAGATTTGAGAATGCAAGTGCTAAACACGGACGGGAGTTCAGTTATTTGGAGATCAGTGTAGGACCTTATAAGTCCTGGTAGTACACGTGTAAAAATTTTTTTAAAAACATCGTAGTTGATCTATTCACAAAGTTGGGTTGGGAGCTGGGTCTATAATACGCAAGCTATGATGACATTCACCTTGATATTTTAGCGCGGAATTACTCTCTTTCTCTCTGTCTGTTTCTCTTTCTCTCTCTGTATCTCTCTCTCATTCGTGACTTTTCCGGAGCGTGCGGATCATCTCTCTCTCTCTCT
>JBBPDB010000128.1:10690231-10700776 GCA_037974465.1 Brachypetersius altus | reverse complement strand
GAATGCATCCTCGGACTGGATGCACTGGTCAAGCTTGGAGCCACGGTGGACGTTGGGGCAGGTCAGTTGTACGTGGCTGCACCGGACAGGCCCACACCGCAGCAGAGAGGCAGCGACGCAGACGCCGAGGTGAGAGCGGGCCAGCAAGCTTTGCGCCCGTCCTGCGAGATGCGACAGGCCATGAAGGAACTGCTGGAGAGAGACAGCAAGGGGCTGGACATGGGACAGTGGGCAGAGTTGGAGCTACTCCTCGTGCAGAATGAGGACCCGTTCGCGAAGGACGAAGAGTGTATGCGGACGGGGCTCGTGCAGCATGGCATCGAGACGGGCAATGCCGTCTCGATGCCATGCCATGGGCACGGCCTATGGCAATTTAAAGTTATGCCGTTCGGGTTTTGTAACAGTCCAGCCACATTTGAGAGGCTGATGGAGCGCGTATTAGAGTGTATACCATGGACAAAATGTGTGGTATACCTGGATGATTTGTTGGTGCACGCAAAAACGTTCGAGGGGGCAGTGAGAAACCTGAGAGAGGTGTTGGGGGCTATTCGAGCGGCTGGGCTGAACCTGAACCCGAAGAAATGCGCGACCCAGTTATTAGGCAGGTCCGGGCCTGGCTCAAGCGGGCACAGCGGGCACAGCGGCCGGAGTGGGAGGAAATCGCAGCTGCCAAGACCGAATTGAAAGCATATAGGTCTCAGTGGGAGAACTTAGCAATGAAACAGGGACTGTGTTATCGTTGTTGGCGACTGCTGGTGCCGCAGCTGCTGGTGCCCCGTGGGCTGTGTCGGGACGTCCTGCGCTCAGTCAACGGCATCACAGGAGTTGGCCATTTTGGGACCTCAAAAACATTAGCACAGCTGCGCGGATGTTTCTACTGGCCAGGTTGTAGACAGGACGTAGAACTGTTTGTGCACTGTTGCGACGCCTGCACAGCGAAAAAGGTGCTGAGGGAACAATCATGCTCGCCGATGCAGACGTACGTTGTGGCGGCTCCCATGGAGAGGGTGGGGGTCGACGTATTAGGGCCGTTTCCACAAACGGAGGCCGGCAATCGCTAGTGGCCATCGACTATTTTATGAAGTGGCCCGAGGTATATGCGATTGCCGACCAGAGTGCGGGCACCGTCGCTAGTAAACTCGTAGAGGAGTTTTTCTGTCGGTTTGGTGCGCCGGAGGAGCTCCACAGCGACCAGGGTCGCAACTTTGAGGCACAGCTGTTCGCCGAGGTGTGCGAGAGGCTCCACATCCACAAGACCCAGACGACGCCACTGCATCCACAGAGCGATGGCCTTGTGGAACGTTTCAACCACACCCTGGCCACACATCTGGCGATCCTGGTGGCCGACCACCAGAGGGACTGGGACTGCCATCTGCCTCTGGTACTGTGGGCATATCGCACAGCGGTGCAGGCGAGCACCGCGCCCTCATGTTTGGCTAGGAACTGTGGACGCCGGTGGACTTGACGTTCTTACCCCCCCCCAGAACCTGAACTCGTGGGGCCACCCAGGCCGGACTGTTCCCAGCGGTTGCGGGAGCGACTCCATGTGGTCCACGCGCTGGCGAGAGAGAACCAAGGGGGGGCCACCGCCCGACAGAAGGGCGCGTACGACCTGTGCAGCCGGGGCCGTGATTTCCCGGTAGGAGCACGTATCTGGGTTTACTGCACCTCCCGGAAAAAGGGGTGGAGTCCGAAATTGGACGCGCACTGGCAGGGACCGGGAGAGGTGCTTGAACGTGTTGGGGAGGTGGTATACAGGGTTGGGGGGGACGGCCACCGAAAGGCGGTGGTTGTCCACAGATACAGACTGGCACCGTAACGCCCGAGGGACTCTGAGGAGCCGGATGGTGGGGCGGTCGGGTCGCCCGGACAGGTGTGTGCGCATGACCAGAGGGCGGGTGCTAGGGGCAACGATGGGTCCCCCAGGGGTTCCCCAAGAGCCAGGAGGAGACGCAACCTGCCAGCTCGCCTACAAGACTATTTTGTGGCCTCGGTGGGTGGCCGTGGGCGGCTCACCCCCTCGGAGGGGGCCGTGTGGCAAGCTGGCAGGTCAGGACTGGCTCCCGTGAGCCTTTGCGGCACTGTTTAGAGATGTTTTAGTGGGTAAACGGGGGTGTACAGTTTGTGTGGGGCATTTAGGGATGTTGGGGTGTGTTTGTGTGTGTGTGTGAGTCTGTGTGTGTGTGTGGGAGCTGTGCCTTGGTGGTCACCCCGATCGTGAGTGCGGTGTAAGGGGGTGGGGTGGCCAGCAGGCACAGCTCATTTTAAGAGTCATCTCTCTTGGTTGAGTAATTCCATGCAAGACCAATAGGAGCAGTGTACCCATTGTTGTTGTGGAGAGAAATAAATGCTGAAGAAATGTAAGATCCAAGTCATCTGGCGTCTTCCTCTGCTGCTCCTCACAATACATATATATATATATATATATATATATATAAACATATGGGTTTTGGTACATAAGCTCAAATATCACCTTAATAAGTGTTTTTACAAACTTGAGCTTATGAGTAGTGTTTGATGATATAAATATAATAGAAACTGTAGGTGACTTGTGATAGCACCTCACCAACAACACACTGTCACACATACAGGATGTAAATATAACCAGGAAAATATTTTTATTATATTGTGACATATGACGTATTTTATATTATTGGTTTATCCATGTGGTACAAACCACTGTATCATTAATCTCCTTTCATTTCTGCTACTGCAGAATCAAGTGGACTACATTCAAAAGTGGTATTAGAAACAGGCAGATTGTGCATCCTTTACTGTACATATACACTCACTCCAAAATAAATATGCACCCACAGGTTTATGTATTTGAGATCACAGTGGGTTGTTTTTCTCAGCTATTCTGGTTACTCAGTGTCCTTATCCTAAGATCTATTGTGATTGACCTGTCTTAAACCTGTGCCATTTATCTTATTAATCCATAGGTATAAATACTTATTTGTTTACCATTTTCTGTTTGAGAAATAAAACATACATTTGTATATCTATTACTCTTCCACCCATACTCACAAACTAGATCACTTCAACACAATCAAAAGTATTTAGGTCCATTCTGAAGAGATGATGTTAATGTAGTTGGATAGAGTGTATAGTGAAGCTGAATGAAGTGCATAGCAACCCCACCAATTGGATTAAAAGAAAGCAATGGTGACACTTCTATAATTAGCAGGAGCAAATGTAATCACACAGCCTCTGGCATCTGCAGTGCTGCAGGGCACTGATGACCTGACCTATCAAAACTCCATGAATGCTTCCAAATAAATGACAATGCACAGAGTGTATGACAGAAATTTGCTTTTGTTTGCTCCTAGAATGGAAGGATTTAAAAACCCACATTCTCCCTTTGTCTCCAAAGTTTGTTTATTCAGTTTTGCAGCAAAGCCAAAAGGTAGTACTTTATTTGCTACATTTGCTTCATGATTCCAGTGCAAAAATAAAGAAGCAAATTTGTCATACTGTCTTGGCTGATCAGCTGTAATCTGGGCAACTGTTTGTAAACCAGCTGCAGTCCCAAAGCATAATCCTTGTTGTTTCTAAAGTATATGTCCTGCTTTTGTTGGTGCTTTATGTTGTTTATGTTGCTGGCCCTGCAGTTCATTCCAAAACTGGAATAAGATGTAATGTAAAAACGTATGCATTGTAGTGTGCACCTACGGTATAAAGCTGTATTGATATCAATTTCTTAAAGGTGTTCTTATGGTCTCCATGAAAGTTTGATAATTTCCCTGTTTAAACACTCTCTTGGCTGCAGTTAAGTTGGTGTTTTACAACAGGGAAACCCCAAACTAGGCACTTGTACTGGTGGTCCCCTATTGCTTAAATCTAATACTCCCCTTGGCAACTGCACTATACCTCCAAAAAGCATATATATGTCACATCCCCCTACTCTTTCCCAAATAGGGCAGGCAGACAGGCAGGCTTCCATTTTAGTTTTTGACTTTTATTTGTAAAGAAAGAAAACATAAACTGGCGCAAGGGCCAACATAGACTTTTAACCAAAAAAGGAACCAGCATACATACACACAGCCTTAGTAACGTTAGTGTAACAACCTAGGTAACGGTATTGCAATGGTGGACCGACAACCATGGTCCACCCCAACCGAACTTAAATACTTTTTCTTCCCACCTATTACAAAACACATGTATTGAACCCCCAAACTAAACACAGGTGTCTATGGTAAACCAGTTCCCACACAAATAAACTGAAATCCCAGGACGACCCCTACTGGCCGTCCACATAACCCCTCTGACCCTTACTATAGAGTGTTATGCAAATGCCTTCTGTAATTTGTGCATTGCTTGTAAAACGTTATATGATGCTTTAATAACACAAGTCAACAGGTCAAAATCATCAGAGATAAGTGTCTGTGAGTTTTGTAATGTTTTTCATGCTGGTTTCAAGTCTGTGTTTAGTTTTTTCCCGCACACAGTTTTTGTAATGAAGCTTGTTATATATTGCATGATAGTTGGTATAATTGGAATATAATGATCATATTGTAAACGTTTTTAAAGAAACAGTGGTAGCTGACTGACACTGTTCATTATATCTATGCCACAGTGTGCACCTGTCTGACTTTACACTGATAATATAACATTTTGCTCCATTTTAATTTACTGCTTAATGTACAACTAACTATTCAATAATTAAATGTTCACTTCAGGGAGAGAAATTAAGAAATGTTAGAAATCTTAAGTCAGACATTTGAAGCATTTCTTTCGTAGTCACATGAGAGCTCAGTTGTGGCTAAGCTCGAAGCAGCATATGACACTGATAAGTCAGGGCAAGTTAGGCTGTTAACAGGCAGTGTGCCTCTCCTCTTCTCAGCCACTTTGGCTACCTCAGTTGCACTGAACCCCAGTGTTCCCTGCAGCCTCAAACATCTCTCCACATCTCTGTTTACTGCATTCAGATATCGGTCACATTTAAGACACTGAACAAAATTTATAATTAATTGAACAAAGACTGGTAAGACTTGCAGATAAGATATTATGTGAACCATAATATCAAGGAGGCAAAATGGAATAAAACAAAACAAAACACAATACAATGCAACACAACCAAGTAGAACAGAACAGAACCAAATGGAACATAATAGAATATAATAGGGTGGAACAGTACAAAAACAAGCAGAGTGGAGCTGAACAAAACAGAATGTAACACAATAGAATAGAATAGAATAGAATAGAATAGGATAGAATAGAATGCACACTACACCTTTTATGCATACATTCACATACATGTAGTATATGTTCATAGTTTTATATTTTTGCCTTATACTTTTTACTTTACTGTTTCCTTTTGCACTATGTTTGTTTCTTATGCTGCCAATAGAGAGCTGCTAAACAGTGTTTCATTGTTCCTGTGACAGTGACAATAAGGATCTTATCTCATCTGAATAGAATAGAACAAGGCTGAGAAAATAGTGCATTAGAACCAAACAGAATAGGTAAGACTAGAAAAACATAGACTAGAATAGACTATAATTGAATAGAATAGATTAAATAAAAATTTGACACAACAGAATATAATAGAACAAGACAGAGCAAAACAGAATTGTATAGATTGGCACACAAATAGTAAAACAGAACCGGACAGAATAAACTGAATACAACACAGTACAACAGAATAGAAGAGAATGAGATGAAACAGAACAGAACCAAACAGAATTGTACAGAGTAGAATAAAAAAGAGTAGAACAGAACTGAACAAAATAGAATGCAGTACAAAACAGTACAATAGAATACAGCAGAATAGAGCACAACACAATAAAACACAATAAAACACAATGTAATAAAATACAATGTAATATGATAACATGGAATAGAATACAGTAGATAGAACAAAAAATTACAATAGAATACCTTGGAAGACAATGAGAAGACAACGGAACAGAAAACAACAGAATACAATACAATACAGTACAACGGAATAGAATATTAAACAGCACGATAGAGAAACATATAATACAATAATACACAATAGAATAAAATACAATACAATATGATTGATTGGAATAGAATTCAGAACAGTAGAATCGAATAGAGCAAAACAGCACGGAATAGAAAAATATACCCATCAGATCGTTTGATTAATTTGAGAGACTGATGAATAAAATTTGGCCAAAGCTGCATGTTTTTCTAGAATTCGAACTTCCATCTTCTCGCGCTGCGATCCTCCTGCGGCCCGCACTACTGTGCGCATGCTCGTCGGTGCTCTGTCAGATGGCGGTCTCGTGACCCGGCGGCGCGGTGTGCGCATGCTCGAATCGTGCAGTGTTGTCAGGGAGAAAGCAGGCAGTCAGACAGAGCAAGAGGAGATAAACATAGACTACTGCCAGACACGGACACACACAGGAGCCAAAACGAGCACACACACACACAAGCTGTTATTAAAGTGTTTTTCTTACAATGCCAACCTTAGTAATCACCGCTGTGTTCTGCCATTCCTGTCCTGGCACTTTGAACAGGTAAATGTAAACAAAATACGAAGAAGCGTCCCTGTCCTGTACAGAGGTAAGACTGAACATTCACCTACATGGGGCTGAAACGCTCCCAGCGCTTGGGTAGAGAAAGGCACTGCTATTGTCAGAGGTGGATATTATTTTTAGAAAGCAACTGAAAAGGCTAAGCAAAGGGAATGCACAGTTTTACAGACAGCCCGAATAAACGTGATATAGTTGATATCCGTCGAGGCTCCCTTAACAGCGGCATTGTTCTCGTCTGCCTAAGCCAGTCCAGGCAGTCCACGTGAAAAAGAGAAACAACCATCTGACAAACAGCTCAATAAGCACCTAATACATTATAAACATTGATTTATAATTGACTTGTAGGGAAAATACATAGAGGATTTCATTTTTAATTTGTGTGTCCTGTTGTGTACTCTGGATTTAATTGTCTCATAGTCTGAGGAAAATTTTAACATTTAATCAGAATCGAGAGATTTTTTTTCCAATTTCATTATTTTCTTGTTCCATTTCCACAGGTTGTTTTGGGCTCGGCTTTACTGTGTGGACTTCTGAACAAGAATACTCTTCATCTGAACGTTTTTTGAGTTTTTGTTTTGGTTGGGGTTTTTGTTTGTTTGTTTTTTCTTGTTGTTTTTTTGCAAACTTATTTATTCTCTTTCTTTACTGGAATAAATGGGAAGAGAGCCAGAAACTAACTGGAGCCAAAGTGAATGAACACAGCATGGTAAAAAATCCAATAATTATTTAACATATGAAATATTAATTGCATGCATTTCATTTCATTTACTAACTTCATTTGCAGTTTATTTCTATTTGTTGTTTATTTGTGTCTTAAAGGTATGTGAACAGTTGTGTGAGAATTATTTGGATAACTAAGATCCCAGACCTACTTAGCCTACTGACACACTCGCCTCACTGAGTAGATTACTCAGGCTGGCTGATACAGGCCAACAGGCATGTACGGAAGGGTTGGATATAGTAGGGAAGAAGAAGACACACGCAAATCACTGACTAAAAAAGACAGAAAAGGTCATAGGTGCGGTGACCGGTCTGTGACCTGTGTTAACCTGTCTGTTCACAGAGTGTCAGTGAGCAGTGCTGGAGTGATGAGGATTCAGATGGGGACAGTGACTGTGAGGAGTTATTTCATGGGGCACAGGTATAGGATTTATTTTTTAACAAATTTATTAACAAAATAAATTTATTTATTAACAAAATGCAAAACATAACCCAACCCTTAACAAAAATGTATACGTGCGTCACGGCTGTCTGTTCATACGTTCATATAGTTATGGTGTAAATGAAAGCATATGGCTCTTTCCGTACTTGTTAAACATATTCAGGGAAAAAAAACACCTGTGTACTGGTTGCCATCCCAGATACAAATTATTCTCAGAGCTTTACTCCAAAAGTTGAGAAACCATGCTGATGGTGTAATTTTTCTCAAAGGAAGGTTTTTTTTTTCTTTTTGAACCTGTTTCTCAGACCATGATTAAGCCTAAAACAAGAAATTACATTATAGGGTTGCAATTTTGTCCAAAACCAGGTTATGTTTGTGTCTGAGAAACTGACCCCATTTGTTACACACGCATCCCTCGTATGAAGGCCATTCCCTTTTGTATTTTGTATACTTCACTAACATGCAGAGCTTTATAACAGATAAATATTTAATGCAGGGACATTATGTTGCTGACCTGTATTGCCACCCTCAGTTGGACACAGATGTTGGAGCTGTGAAAGACATCTACTCTGAGAGTGCCGTTTCTGTAAGGTACTGAAAGCATTTATAGTATTATAGTATAGTTTTATTGGTTGCTAATAAAAAGCTGTTATCACAGTAACATTATACATCCAACACATTTAAATCATAATTGTTGTTATTTTGAAAACAATGTGTTCAAGTTGACCCCTTTTTTCAGGGAATATGAGACAATTGATGATGTGGACATTGACTTGCACATCAACATCAGCTTTCTGGATGTGAGAGTCGATTTCACTTGTTTCATTAGATTTTATACTTCTAAATGTTTCTGTAAGAAACCTGGTGCTAATTGAGAAAATGTTCTCACTGTCTTCAATGAACTTGGTATTCTCTGTGTTATTCAATAGGAGGAAGTAGCCTCAGCATGGAAAGTAAACAGAACAGAACCTGTTGTTTTACGCCTTCGCTTCTCGTTGTCTCAGTACCTGGATGGACCAGGTAAAAGGCACACCTAAATTTAAAATGAACTATTAAAATCTGTTGGAAATATTAATAATAATAAATGAGGCCAAAAAGGCACTAGGCTACACGGGGTGGAGGTAGCTCAGAGGGTAGGATACTTGCCTCCGGACCAAGAGGTCATGGGTTCGAATCCTACCTTCAGCACCACCACTGGGTCCCTGAGCAAGACCCTTAACCCCAAGTTGCCCAGGCAGAGACTGCCCCCTGTAGGTAGGGAATGGAAGTCTCTTTGAATAAATGCATCTGCAAAATGGATATAAATGCTATAGTTAAATAAATACAATTTCTGCAGAGCTATAGATAAAGGAAATGATTCATGCTTGCAGGTCTCAAAGTGTTTCCATGCTTGAGTGAAGTACATTTTTGTCCTTAGGATGTAATAATCCTGGGAGCTTAATGCAGCTGTTCTGCTACAATGACCATCTCAACACACCGTCAGTTATTTATTGTTTTCTCGTTGATGTGAACAGTGTCACAGGTGCATCGGTGCAAATTCCACGACAAAAAGATCATTGTGAGGTACAACACAAACAGCGGAGCGACATCGAGGGACTTTTTCACCTGAAATGGCATTGTCTCGAGTCCTTCAACCAGAAAGTCGCAGCTGTTTCTATCTTCCTCATCCACATTTACGTCCCATCCCAACCCCCCCGCCCAGTTCACCCATTGTGTTATCATCCAGTCCCCCCAGCTGCTCCCTCATTCATCCGTTTCCTCTCAGTGGCTTTTACTAGAGAGTGATAAAAATGACTCATTCTCTCGCTGCATGAAGAGAAAGGGGAACTCGCGCCTGGCGCGGCGTCAGCGCTGGTGCTGTGCCATGCTGTGGCCGGGTATTCAGGCCTCGCTCTTCCGACACATGTTTCTTGCCTTTGGGGGCTTCAGGAATGTGGAATTTGAATCATCCAGAAACGACACAGCTGTCAGCAATCGACAGAAATGATCATGACAGACAGAAGGGACTCAAGAGAGAAGCTCCTAAAAATAAATGTGCAGTAAATAAAGGACTTTGGGGCGCGATGCCACAGAAGAAACACTTTGAATTCCCCAAAGTTTGCCTCATCACTTCAGAAAATAAGATTTCTGAGAATTTGTATGAAGAAAAAAGTTAGATAAAGTCACATAATGCAAAAAACACTCTGCAAAAAATAATCGTGAAAAAATACCTCCATGGAGGCAAAAGTGCGTGCTTCTCACCTCCTTCAACAGAGGAGAAAGGCTTTCCTCACTCGCACTGAATTTCAGTTTATTTGTTCTGATGTGGAATGCTTTATGCAAAGAATGAAAGTAAATGAGTCAGAATTGTTCACAGCATAGAAACCCGACATCTGGAGAGTGTAACGCCTCTAAAAGCTGAAAGCATGAAATGGTAATGAACCCTCTGACTGATGGTCGAGATACGATTTTGGCCTAAAACACATTAGAGGGACACATGGAGGCGGTTCTTTACTGTTGTGAGGCAAAATAGTCCAAACGCAGATTATTTGATAAGATTTTCCTCAATTTTAAGATTATCCATATCCATACAACACTCAAAATGTTCCAAATAGTTTAGTTCTTCATTTTAGTAAATGCCATTCGTGTGAGTTAGTGCTCCTAACAGTCAAAACATTGTAAAAAAATCAAGTAAAACAAAAATAAATAAGAAAAGAGGTTCTAGAATTGAGCACCTCTCGCAATGAAGTGAGAAATATTCACGTGTTCTTAAAACAAGAAAAGGTTTCTAAAAATAGATCCGTATGTAATAAGGATGAGTATCAATGAGGATGAGTGTTAATGAGGATGAGTTAATGAGGATGAGTGTTAATGAGGATGAGTGTTAATGAGGATGAGTTA
>JBBPDB010000128.1:10677466-10690131 GCA_037974465.1 Brachypetersius altus | reverse complement strand
TTCGAATCCTACCTTCAGCACCACCACTGGGTCCCTGAGCAAGACCCTTAACCCCAAGTTGCCCCAGGGAGAGACTGACCCCTGTAGTTAGAGAATGGAAGTCGCTTTGGATAAAAGTGTCTGCTAAATGCCATAAATGTAAATGTAAACAAGTCCCACAATGACATGTCAGTTTTCCACTGCTGTTTAAACCATTCATCCAGCCTCATTTGTAAATTCAATAAGTAACTAGTTCAACTCAACTAGTAATTCAACCACCCAAGTCTAAGAGAGCACAACTGATCTTGCTCTCTCTGAGTGGGTAAGATGTCCCTTCCTCTCCCCATCACTTAGTGTGATGTTTGTCTATGCACACTGCTAACATAGATTTATTGGGAGTTAATGTTCTCCAAGTGTATTGAGCTGTCCAGTGGTGCTGTACTATCAGATCAAAAATGCTGGCTTGGTAGCAGCATGTAATAGGTTATGACAAACGCAGCAGGTGGAGAATGGCCACAATTAAAATAGGATGAAAGCTTTACTAAATTGTGCCAAAGGATAAAGCTGAACTGAATCATGATGAATTGATTAAACTTAATTCTTTGAACCAATCTTAAGTAAATCAGATTGTGGGCTCAGAGATTTCTAATGTTTCTAATCAATGCGTTAAAAATACATCAAATATACACTACTCTTTATGTCTAGTTTCATTTTTGTAACTAGATATCTTACATCTCTGCTGCTGTGTGCATGTTTGCGTCTATTTCTTTTAGAGCCAACAGTAGACGTGTTCCAGCCTTCCTGTAAAGATGGCTTTAATCTTGGTGTACAGCTCAAGAGGTAAACATCTCTACTACAATTTGTTTTTCCTCTCAGTTTGTCTTACTAATAAAGTTACAAATAGTAACTCTAATACGTTTTTTTTTTTTTACTTTTTTCTTTCTAGAATTCTTTCTGCATTCATATCTAATCAATGGCAGCACCTCAGCAATGAATTTCTAAGGACACAGCAGAAGAAGCGGCATAGCTGGTTCAAGGCTGGAGGAACAATCAAGAAGTTCCGCGCTGGTCTTAGCATCTTTACCCCAATAGCCAAGTACTATTAGAAAAGCATATTTACTCTCATTTTGGCACAGTATTGTAAAGATTAACGCTATGCCAGTATGGTCTAAAACATGTCTCATTTTAAATGTTTTGCTTGCAGATCTATTAATTGTACACTGACAGTCAAAACAATTACATGCAGCTTTTGACATGCTTGTAGAGATATGCCACAACTGTATCTATAAAGAAAAAAGCATGAAAGATTATTGGACATTTGAACAAAATGCTAGAGACTGGTTTAAAGTTGAACAAATGAAGCTGATGACATTACCAGTAGAAGCAACCCATAATTATCACATTGAAAAGTACTTTGAAAAATAAATGGAGAAGAAATATCCAATCACAGTAAACTATCTATGGACAGCATTGGGAACATCTGCATTTGTGAATTAATAAGTTCATGGATAAATTATTACAATTAATTTATTTTGATTTGTTTATTAAAATTGACACAAAGACAGTGCATTGGATACATTACAATTAAAACCTGTGGATAAAAACACAAAAAGAGAGTCCTAGATTGTTTTTAGGCCATGAATGAAAAAATACTTTATGAAAGCAAGACTTGACTTCTCATGTTCTTGCATGCAGATAACTGCCTGATACTTTCTTGTATTTTTTATTTTTTTTAACCAGTATATGAAGAAATCTCTCACATTTTGTCTGTTTCTGCAGGTGTCCCAATGTTCCTCTAATCCAGGGCCCTGGGGAGAAGGGTAGAGCTTCAGGGCCGGAGCCGAGAGTGACTCGCCTGATGAACCGCTCAGTCTCCTGCACCATGAAGGTGCCCAAAGGAGAGTTACTCACATATGCACCTAATGGACAGGTGGGCTTTTCAGATAATCCTAACTAAATTCAGAAAAACAGTTTGCTGAATAAAAAGTAGAACTATGGCATTTTAGATTGTCTTAATGACTTAATGACTCTAACATTTGATAGGACACACACTGTATTTACTAACCTACTTTATGTTAGTTACAGTGAGGTCCAAAGGTCTGAGACCACCTTGAAAATCTGGATTTTTTTCTTTTAAATCTGTAGATAAATTACAGACATGTTTGTAGGTAACACCTTTGTCAGATGTGTCAAAGAGGTCAGATTTTATTCTTATCCCTTTGAAGCTCATGTTCAGGGGGCTCTTTGATCTACTCACCAGAGGTTTTACAAAGACTTTTGGAGTCCATGACAGCTCGATTCATTAAAGGGAAATGGGACCTTTCTATATACCGAGAAACTAAAAATGCTGTAAAACTTTTTGAAATTGCTTTGTGTATAATTTGTAAGGGAAAAACACTGAATTAGATAAGGAAAGCATGTAACAGAAGCATTTTGATTTCAAATAATACTCCACTATATACACTGATCAGCATACTGTTAAAACCGCCTGTGTATTATATAGGTTCATTTTGAGTTGCCAAAATAGCTCTGACTCACTGAGGAGTACTGTAAATTGTGAGGTGGGGCCTCACCTTGATTTGATTCAGACACATTGAAGTCTTTGTCATGTTCCTCAAACCATTCCTAAACAATGTTTGCAGTGTGGCAGGGCACATTATTAGTGCTGTGCACCCAAACACTGTAGCACTGCTTGTGCCCAAGAAAGGTCTTTCTTCGTCTGTAATTGTTTTTGCCATCGGTCACAGACCAAACAAGTCCTGCAGCTTAAACATGTCCGACAGCTTAAGCAGTGCAGCCACTCTGCAGTGCTGGCGTTAGCCATGTTAGTTAGCTGTGCCATTTCAGATGCAGTGCAGAACGCCGGTACAGTTACTGTACTTTAACATGAAGGGACAATAATTGGTTAAGTCAAGAAACGCATGTCAACGTCAGCCAATCAGAGGCAGAGACTGCATTGTGTACACAAGCGCTCACAGAGAGGAAAAAAAACACAACTAGTCGACTTGTACCTCTTAAGTCGATTTTTCTGTTAATGCCCTAGTGCAATATGATAAGAATGGGGCACAGTAGAAGTCAATACCAAACGCTGTTGCGATGTATATTGCAAAAGATATGGTGCCCATACAAACAGTGGAAAAGCCAGGATTCATTAACATGCTAAAAATTTTAGACCCAAAGTAAGTGTCAGATTGAACTTTTTAACTTTAACTTTAAAAAAAAACCAAAACTTAAAGTTAAAGCTTGTTTTGAACAATGTATTTGTCATCTGTAGTTTGATTTGGAGAATTGATTAATATCCAAAGTGGGATTAATTGTGAAAAAATAGGAGATTTTATTTTTAGGCCAGATCGCCCAGCTCTAGTGGTACGTGTAAAATCCATATAAATGCCAGGAGCCAAGGTTTCCAAGCAAACCTAGGAAACCAGAACACCACCTTGCCTCAAGCATCACTTTTCCATCAGTTTGTGCTACAGTAGCTCCTCTGTGGGTTCAGACAAGACAAGTTAGTCTTTTCTCTCCATGTAGATCAGTAGATCCGTGGGTTCCCATGACTCTGTTGCTAGTTCAACTGTTTGCCCTTCCTTGGACCACTTTTGGTTGGTTTTACAGCATACCAGTAACATCCCACACCTGCTGTTTTTGAAGATGCTCTGACCCTACAATTTGTTTCACAGTTTTTAGTAGATTTATAAGTTGAGAGGGGAGATCATACAAGTTACCTTTACGGAATGTTGAATGACTGTTATTGAGTGATTGTGGAAAAAGGCACATTTTTGAAAATGCTTTTGTTAAAAAGCTAATTTAAAGGACAGTTTTGCTGTTTGTTTGTTGCAGAATCTTATCCAGCAATAGATCACATAATGTCAAGCTATCATTAAGCAGGGTGTGCCTTGTATAAGTTGGTTAGATCTCTACACTTGGTTGGTTAGGGGATGCTATAGCCGACCTGGAAGTACTTTCGTATTTCACACTAGGGTTGAGCCCCTGCACTCCAAGCACAATTTGTCTGTGGTGTAGGGACTCAGGCACTTCACACTCAACAGTTTGATTGGTCTCCAGGAGATCTTGCCAACAAACCCTCATTTGTATTTGTAGACCCAGTAGATCAGGGGTTAGTCCCCGAAAACCATTTATCTCGTTGCGGTGTCCCAATACTTTTGTCCCATTGTGGGGAATTGAAATTTTTTCTATAAAAATGTAATTAAACTGAGTTTAAAATGAAACTAGTCTGGGAGCATATTTGGGGTTATATTTAGGGTTTACACTATAAAAATATGCATTTTAGCCATTTAAAAAAATAATAAATAAATAAAAAAAACAGAACAATGATGCGTTTTTTCACTATATGCAGGTGCTCTTGGAATGTTACTGTACTGTATTTCCATATAGTCGCATTTAAGGAGCAAGATGTAGCCATCTTAATTGCATTGTTCCTCCAGAGTGTTGCAGTCCCTGGCTCCAAGTCCACAGTGCAGATCACCACCAAGCAGCTTATTGAGCTCTTCTTCTCTTCACAAGCTCTCCTCCACTGCAAAAGTATACCTACTCTAGAATATGGCTTTCTTGTACAGGTACATTACCATTTTTCCTTTTTATTATATGTATGTGTATGCGCGTGTAAACAGCAAATGCAGTATGTATGTTTCTTTGTCTAGATCATGAAATACTCAGAGCAGAGAATTCCCACTCTGAACGAGTATTGTGTGGTCTGTGATGAGCAACATGTCTTTCAGAATGGCTCCATGCTTAAGGTATCCACTTTTAAGTTCAATGTACAGTTTACATACTGTATTTTTAAGTGTTATTCCTACATCAATTACTCATATTAATCGGAATAGTAAATCAATCAAACATTCCATTTTCTATATATAACTGTGTAGTTTGGCCATAGACTGTACACTGCTGTACAGTAGATATGTTGTATTTATGGTCTGCACGGTCTATATTTATCTCTGTGTTCTGGAGATGGCGTCATATAATTTAAATATGTTTCTGTGTGTTTGCAGCCAGCAGTGTGCACAAGAGAGTTGTGTGTGTTTTCTTATTACACTTTGGGAGTCATGTCAGGCGCTGTTGAAGATGTGGCAACAGGGGCAGAGGTAACACACATGCAAACATAGAAAAACCCTAGAATATTTTTATTGTTCCTGTCTTGAAGCTGATGCAAGTGACCAGACAAATGCGAGTGACCGTCTGTTGACTTTTGCGCAGGTGGTTGACTTGCTGGTAGCAATGTGCAGAGCTGCCCTGGAGTCATCTCGTAAAAGCATTATCTTTGATCCTTATCCATCTGTGGTTGACCCATTTGACCCCAAAGCTTTGGCCTTTAACCCTAAGGTATAGAATGTCACCTGAAGTCATAATATCATGACAGGTTTACTCAAGATGAACCAAATCGATTTCAGTCTCTTTTTTTTTTTCCCATGTGAAACCCTGTCTGCCCTTTCATTTGCTGTTTACAGAAGAGAAGCTATGATAGACTGCAAAAAGCACTGGACAGCATTATGTCAATACGAGAAATAACACAAGTAAGTAATGCAGAATACAGTCCTGTCAACATCATATATATTTATCATTGTCTTCTGTTCTGAAACAATAACTGATATTATATTGGCAATATCTCCAAAGGGCTCATATGTAGAGATTAAGAAGCAGATGGACAAATTAGATCCACTTGCACATCCTCTTTTACAGTGGTGAGTAAACCATTGAACAGTGGCTTCTGTAAGCATGATTGTCTTTTTGCCAGTGGTAGTATATTTCTTTGAGCTCAGGAAGTTACTTGCAGAGTGAACAGGTGTTTGCGAGTAAAATGTGCCATCCTTGATTTGTTCAGCAGGGATTTTACATGGATCTTTTGTCAAGAGTTTTGATACTGGAGACTTTTTTGTTTGTTTTTAGCAGTATTTATACATTGAACGGAGAGACTATAAAAGTAATCTCAATGCCGTGTTGAATGAGTTATTGAACAATTGTTAAATAAGCACAAAAAAAAAACATGCCAAAGAGCCAATTTAAAGGTCAGTTTTTGCTCTTTATTTGTTGCAGGATCATATCCAGCAATAGATCACATATTGTCAAGCTGTCGATAAGCAAGGTGAGCACATTTCTTACAGCACAACATTGCATCCCTTTAGTTTTTCTCCTGTAACATGAACAAAAAAAAAAATTAATTTCTTCTGTTGGGTTTTTTTTTTTTTTTACAGCAACTCAAGTTTATGCACACTACCCACCAGTTCTTGTTGCTCAGTAGTCCTCCTGCCAAAGAGGCTCGATTCCGCACAGCTAGGAAACTGTATGGCAGCGCATTTGCCTTTCAGTGAGTGTGTTCATTCAAAAAATAAAAATGCATATCACGTTCAGTATCATGATTTGAATTAACATTAGTTTTGTGCTTTTCTTTCTTTTTCTGTCCATTGCTTTTCTGTACCAGTGGTTCCCACATAGAAAACTGGCACTCTATTCTACGAAATGGACTAGTAAACGCATCCTACACAAAGCTGCAGGTACAGTACATCCTACTTTTGACACTGATTAAGTGGGTGTAGTAAGTCATCGCATGATGACCCCTTAAATTCTACAGACTGTGTGTATTGGTGAATGTGAATTCCTGTTCTCTCTAACACAAGCTGCATGGGGCAGCCTATGGGAAGGGCATCTACCTCAGCCCCATCTCCAGTATCTCTTTTGGATACTCAGGTAGGAAAGACTTTGCCCATGGATACATGTGATGAGTCACATCTGCACTGTGTACTTAAATGGATAGTTTGGCCAAAAATGCTACTGTGGAGACAATAAATAAAAGGTAATGGAGACAAATAATGACTAAGAGAGTGAAAATGCTTCAGATTGAAAGTGATGACTATAATCAATTATGTGAATTATGTTCACTAAAGCTGTTTTCCCAACCCTGGTCCCAGAGGCCCCCTGCACTGTATATTTTAGTGTTTTAACTGCACCCAACACACCTGATCCATCTAATCAGGTGCCCTTACTGAATTGTTATGGGTTTTAAAGCAAATAACCTTAAGATGTGCAGGGATGTGGGCAAGAGTGCAGGAAACACTGTAATAAGGTGTGCTCTCGTTTTTAACTAAAACAAATTCTCAGGAGGCATAAAAGTTGTCCCCTATAAAACAAATTGGAGTGTATTTTTAAAGTTAAGACTGAGCCTGTTTCAGCTGTGGTGAAATCTGAGATTTATTTTGCATGGGCTCTACTGTACAGAGTGAGGTTTGCAACCGCTAACGTTTATGTGTTTTCATGGCAAAATCTTTACAGCCACAGCAGTCAATCAACAAATTGAGCCCTTAAATGCCTGCAACACTCTAGAAAACGAGCCAAAGAAGGCCATATCCTCATGCTATACCTCTTGATCTTGAGTTGATGGCATTTTTGGTTGAACTGTGTATATACAAATAATAATGTGCTGCATGGTTTATAGCAGGTATTTCATTTTGGATTGTGCATTGTATATGTACAGAGCATTCCTGGGCGGCTCTAAGTCTGGGTGTGATTGTTTTTGTTTAGGGATGGGGAAAGGACAGCACCACATGCCCACAAAAGAGGAGCTAGTACAGCACCATAACAGAGTCAACAGCATCTCACAGGTATGATTATTTGTGCAGATGTTATACCACCATGCAGTATTTTCCTTGTTATAACCTGTAATTACACTTATTGATTGAGTTTTCAGTGCCTAGCTGCAGCCGAGTTCACCCACAGTTGATAATGGACTGATGTTATTTGATAATGGACTGATGTTATTTTACAACTATACCCCTTACATTTCATTGCACTTTTGTGCAGAGTCGCCCAGTGCCATCGAGGTTTCTCCAGAGTCGGAATCTAAACTGTGTGGCTCTTTGTGAGGGTAAGAACGAGAAAGCAAGGGCTACCGTTTTGTCTTTGAACCAAACTAGAATTTTATATTTACCTGTTCGATATTTATTTATACAGTAATAACATCCAAAGACCTCCAGAAACATGGGAACATATGGGTGTGCCCAGTGCCTGACCATGTCTGCACACGGTTCTTTTTTGTGTAAGTCACATTTTAATATTCTCTATAAACAAATGAACTAATTGTTTACACATTCATAAGTTCTAATCATACTGACTGCCATGTCTGATATACAGGTATGAGGATGGTCAGGTGGGAGATGCCAACATTAACACGCAGGAGCCCCGAATTCAGAGGGAGATTTTGCGGGTGATTGGGACGCAGGCAAGCTGAACACAATGCTCTAACACTGTGATGGATTCAAATCTGAGGAAACTGAGAAGAAAGTGAGAAACTGACCCCATGATTTCTTGTCATTTTGATGTCATATTGGCCAAATTACAAAGTGATTATGACAGGGACCAATTTTGAGAGTTTTTTCATGCTTCTTATGTTCTCCATTTCATTTACATCCTCTGTTTCTGTACAAATCCATGGCGCAGTGTTTACAGCCACTGGGGGGCTCTCTTTCCATGTTTGTGTGAATAAGACCAATGGTTTATTTACTTCATTCATTGTTCTGTTAACCTTTGCTACCTTCTCAAGATGTCAGTTGATGAAAAGGGTGTCATATAAGATGTCCGCGCAAAATTGGTGCTAACGTTTGTATTTTTGGAAGAGGCCTGCTAGGAGCAAGAAATATTCTGTAGAAGTTAACCATAAAATCTTATAAAGCCTGTCAAAGAACATATGAGGCTAATCATATAAACTGCAAGAAGGAAGATACTTTAATACAGTATATTTATAAAAATGTCAAATATGCTGTATAAATATTCTCAGTGTATTTGGTTAACTCTGCTCTCTAGTAATTAAATCTCACCAGAATGGTGGTGTTCTTTATCATCATCTTACGTTAATTTCATTACCACAATTTATTTAAAACGTTTTTCCATTTGTTTGCCGGTTTAGACTAAAACTGATTTAAGGTGATTTAAGCAACATTCCTGAAAGCCTGGTGTTTTGGAGGTCTGGTTTTCTTAATGATGATGAAAGAAGGACTTGAAAGCAGAGTAGGGGTCTCCTCTGCTGTTTACAGTGATCACTGAAACCTGCTGCACACGTCATAATAGACCAGAAGCTGAAAATTATGCAATATGTGTAGCATCAAACACCTACCACTTAAAACCTTAATCCAGACTGTGCAGTAAAGAGACATGCAGTGTTTGTGTCGTCTTAACATTCTCTTTATGGATATGAAAATACAGTAAATGTGATTAATAATTATGTGCTTTACCTTTGAGGTGAGGTTATGTTTGTTAGTTATGGCCCACATTTGTATGGAAACATTTTTCAATAAAATAACAGCATGTTACTGAAAATTGCACTGTGTGATTTTACACTAACCCATGTGTTGTCCCAAGGGGTTTTGTCCTTCTTCATTACTGATGTGCATTGGGTTCAGTTTCGTTTCTCCTGAGGGAGAAACATCATTTTTAACAGTCCATTTCCCCCCATATGAGCCCTACATCTGCGTTAACAGAACCCTTTCTGCTTAGTTCTTCACACTTAACACTTCACAGTTCTCTTCAGTTTACATTTACTCTTGCTGTAGGAACCATCCATTTTGATCTATGTAGAATGTATTTTACTTTTTATCAATTGTTTGCTTCGAAGTTCTCCATTTGGTTTTTCCTGTTGGATGAGCAGTGAATGACCAAACCAAACGAGTTGTGTCTACAACCATTAAATCTGGATGTAAAAATATTCTATTAATATTTCATGGACCAACATCTCAGAGGAATGTTTCCAGCACCTTGTTGAATCTAAGTCATGAAAAATTAAGGCCAAAATTGCCCAGATTAATGTATATATATATATTAGTGCTGGGCCGTTAAGGCGAGACTCTTATCGCGCGATAAAAAAAAAAATATCTCTGTTAATCTATTTACAAAGTTGGGTTGGGAGCTGGGTCTATAATACACAAGCTATGATGACTTTCACCTTGATATTTTAGCGCGGATTTACTCTCTTTCTGTCTGTCTGTCTCTCTCTCTCTCTCGTTCCTGACTTTTCCGTATTTAAACCTCGGGTTAATATTTACATTTTCTTTAAGGGTAATGTATTAAACTGAGTTCAAAATGAAATTAAAGTGATCTGGGAGAACATTTGGAGGCATATTTATGGTTTACACTATAAAAATAGGCATTGGATCAATTAAGATTAATCTAGATTAAAAAAATTAATCTATGCCCACCCCTAATACACACACATACATACATACGGCTCTGAAGAATAATAAGAGAGCGCTGCAGGTTTTTTTTAAATCAGCATCTCTACAAGTATGACAATCATTCCATGCCAGTGTCTGTAATCGACTCTCTCCTCTCACAATGAGACGGTTGAATGGTGGAACACTACTAGAAGTTCCTCAAAGGTTATGATTGCCATTTTGTTTAAGAGAGAACCAGAGATTAGTTTCCTTTCTTTCTGTAAACGCTGCATCGTTTCTCTTATTTCGATGTTTTGTCATTTTCTTTAAAATTATACTTTAAAAAACAATATTTTAATTTGGAAATGGGCCGAAATATTGTCAGCAGCTCTTAAAACTAAGGCAAAGCTGTTTAGTTCAGTACTTGCAGCTATAACAGATCAAAACCTGAGAAACTGAACATTTTTGCAGTGCTCTCTTATTTTTTCTCCAGAGATGGACATATGTATATATGGGACGGATGGATAGATGTTTGGAATAACTGCACTATAGTAAACTGGGCTGTGTTTCTCTGCAGGCTGCGTGTTCGTTTAAAGACATGACCTTAAACTGTAGCTGCCCGGAGGGTTATGATGGAGACGGGGCCACATGCTATGGCAATATACTCATGGTACGTTTCCTTGTGTAGCAACCAAGACGTATCCTTTGTGTTGGGACGCCTGACATTTCCACCAATAATGACACTGGATTCAAATCTAATCAACTTTAATATGGAGTTGGTCCCCCTTAACAGCTATAACAGCTTCCATTCTAAATAAATCACTGTCCATCTGCTCTCTAATCTGTATACAAGTGCACTGCGCTGGAACGAATCTCAAAATCACAAACCGGTCATAAACGGGAATAAAGATAAAAATGAATTGCTGCTAATAGTGTTTACTTTCTTTTCTTTTTCTTGCAGGAACTGGACGGAAATTCGGATTTCTACAAATTTAACTACTATCTACAAGTATGTACAGAATACACCCTACGTTCCAAGAGTACTGTGAATTGTTAAAAACCGCAACTTTGTGATGTGATAAACATGCCTACATGTGTTTATTTTTATAGTGTAAACCCTAAATATGCCCCTAAAACACTCAAATTTCATTTTAAACTCAGCTTAATAAGCCAAAATAACCCGAGCCAAAAAAATCCACATGGGAAACTGTTTTGATGCTGAATTCTGGACTGAATCTGCCAGAGTTGCTTCACAGGGCAGCAGCCAATCAGCAGGAATGAGAAATAAATAGCGATGGCTACTTCACCAAACCTCGCCTTTCTGAGTACAGCGGTATTTCACCATTCCAAGACGCACTTTCTTTGTGTCCTCTGGACAGCACCAAACAAGATAGGCAGTTATATTTTATGTAGGATTGTAGCTGAATTTACATTAATATTTATGTTACAAAAGTAGTCAATTATATTTTTCTTAATAGTTAAGCACTAAAATGCATGAAAATTATATGCTGCAATAAAAAAGCATAAAAAATGTGGAGGATATTTGCGGTTTCTGGGAACGATTATTAGTTCGGTTCTAAGAAAAATCCTTGAAGGACTGAAGCCGCCGACTCTGAACCGTGACGCCGCGTGGGGAACACTGTATTGTCTTTTTTTTTTTTTTACTTTAATTACGGCAGCACTGCAACAGCCCCATTACAGTAAATCACCTGTTTTTAACCGTCCTCACTTGCAGAAACACCCAGTGATCAGCGCTGACAGCAACGTGACTGCCCTCGTTCCCTCGAAGGACGCCTTCAGAAACATGAGTAATGAAGATGAAGCGTTTTGGCTTGACTTTTATCGAGCGCCCCACCTCCTCCGGTGAGATCTCGACTTCTTGTAGTGAAGAGAAAAGAATGAAATCGGTCAGAGATCAGGCCTTTAGCGTTCGCTGTGCTCTCTTTCAGAGCTCATTTTCTGGACGGGATCTACTCCTATGAAGACTTGAGGAAGCAGGTCAACAAAGAGGTCCCAACTAAAATGAAGACAAAATGGCAGATCACTACAACTAAAGATGGGGTAACTTCTCCAGACATGAAACACGATGCCTTTACACCTCCTGCTTGATCTTTGAGAAGAGAGTTTTGCTATCTTTTTTTTCCAGGAGCTCATGATTGGAAGTGCTGCCATTCTCATCTCAGACATCAAGGCAATCAACGGATACATTCACATCATCAATATGGTAACTGGGCACTTTAGTCTATTTACTTTGTCAAAATCAGTCCCAAATGATTCCTCTGTGAACATTCAGAAAAGTCTCTCAAACAGAAAAAGAGTGAAATATTTCTGCTATCATGAATACTGAAGTGTACGGCGATGGTTATTATAATGAAACAGTGTTTCAACCTTAGAATAACATTAGAATTCTAACTTTAGAATGAGTGAAAAAATCAAGATTAGTTTTGTGTGTAAAAGTAGTTGATACTGTGTGAGCTGGTGAGGAGAACACGGGTTCGGTTCCAGGTTCCTCCAGCCGTTGTTTGGATTGTG
>JBBPDB010000128.1:10662604-10674864 GCA_037974465.1 Brachypetersius altus | reverse complement strand
CCCTACTCTCAGTTCCACACTCTTGCCTTTCCTCTTCTCTCTCTGCCTACGTACACGCCTTCCTCCTCTCCTCCGGCTAACAACAGTAGCCCAGTTTCCATCAGCACCCTGTCGGGTGCCCGTCCTGACACAACCCTCTGCATTTATCCGTACTTGGGACCTTCACAAGGAATCACTGGCTGGTGACTTCTTATGGTTGCATTTTCTGCCTTTTGGTGTAGCTGTGGACTTTCTAAAGATGTGGCATGGATGGCAAAAACCTCTCCACTGATCAAAACAAGCCATGGATGACCCATATATAATGAGTGTTTTAGGGCATTGAATAACTAATAATTCTATATTTTCCAAACAGTTCTAAATGCACTGACAGTAACTATTTTTTCTCCAAATGCCAGACCACTTATAGCATGTATTCTGAGCAGGCAAGAACTTTTACTTGGTATACCTAGAGGATATTTTCTGCAGTGTCTGAGTCTAAAATAGCAGAGAGGGAGATATATTGTGAGTGACACTTAAATTCCACTTGAATCTTAAACAACTATATATAAGGTTCTTAATGTTCTCGTCTGCACTTGACTTTTTGCTTTTCTGATGAGGACGAGAGGGGCATCGCTGAATGTGGTGGTCAGCTTTTCCGCAGCAGAAGCATTGTCATTGGTTTCTCCTTTGCTGTCTTTCCTCATTGCTACTGATGTTTCCGGTATGCCTAGGTTCTCTTTGATCAGTGGGACGTAATATCACATGATGCCTGAGAGGAAAATTTCCGCTCTCCTTGAAGATTATCCAGTCATATAAATGATTTGTTCTAAATTGAGCTCATCATCCCAAAAAGCAATTTCAGTTTTCAGTTCACCTTGAAAGTACATGCTCTTTAAAGTGGGTTCATTAAATCCACCGACTGTTGCAAGTGTACAAACGGCAGTCAAACACTCCCTTGCTGTAATCTTTCACCTTCTCCCTTCCCTGAAACTGGATGGTTAAATACTTCTTTAAACTGTGATAAGAAATGTTAGAGATGTTAAACTGGCTCATTTTAATGGCATCCTTGTAAGTTGAGAAATAATAAAAGCCGTATTAGCTTCTTCAGAAGTAAATTATTTGGCATCATGAACAAAACACAGGAAGCATTTCATTAAGAAACCTTGGCATTTATCTGGATTACCATTGAAGTGTTCAGGTAAAGGGACAGGGGTGGGAGACGCTTTGGCGTTATTTGGCACCACCATGTTTGTTGTGGCCTGGGGTTGTAATCTGAGTTCCTGTCATTAATGTTTTTCAGTAATAGCTCGTGTGTATTCAACATGGCTCCCTGATGAGCCAAAGCAGCTTGACCAGGGGCACAAGACAACACCCATTATCCACAAAGAGGAAGAACAAAGTCAAAAACCAAAACATGGGTATCACATGCGAGGCTGGGGGCATAAGTCCAAATACAAATCCAGTTGGTAACACGAATCTCTGAAAATCTAGAATACAGATTGCTGTGTACATTGTGAAAGGCAATACTTCACAATGATACTATCTACACTGAGACCATAAACAGCACTACAACAGGAAGTACTTATAAGCTGGGTTGAATGTCCATAGGCCCCCCAGCAATGAGGAGGCTGTGGCTTGGGCTGTCATAGGATCTGTGTTTGCTTTGCACATTGTGTTATTTGCACAATTGAAAGGTAACATTGTGTAGCATATTTGTATTCTGTGGATATGATGTACACATTAGAATAAAGTAAATTCATTGTATTTCTTAACAGTGTGACTGACCTATTTCTGTGTGTGTGTGTGTGTGTGTGTGTGTGTCGGATGCTTTCTCTAGTACACAGGCTGTGGATTTTGTGAAGCAGAACCAGAGAACTGTGTGCCCTTCCACTCTCTGATTGAAATCCTCGCCTCAAGGCTCGAACTGCTACGAGGCCGTACGGCGCCAACAGTGGGAGAGGAGGGGAATATGAGAATAGAACCGGTCTAAGGGATGAAATGCCTGTGCGGCATTCTTTGTATCTCACAATTCCAGGAATTATTCCCAAAATGCAATTTGCATATAAACAGTTTGTCCAACATTTCAGTTGTTTCCCAGTTGAAAATTGTTTACAGTCTGCATTGTACCTTCATGCTTGGCTGCATCTCTTTTTTAATCAGTCACGCATGTTAATCATTTATAGACACGCACAGATTGACAGGAGCTCATCAGCACGGCCCGCTTAAAGGGGAACTCAAAGAAGCTTCTTTCAGAATTCGATGAGCGAAGTGTTTTGTGGCAGGAATTGAGTGCCTGTCCCTTTAAGAGGTCCCAATGTCTCTCTCCAATCCCCTTCCTGCCCCATGTCCCTCACAGCCACTCACACAATTCTTTAATACATTCTGTTGAACTGTGTCCATCCGCTCATTCCTCTGTGAGGGGACACTTTGATTTCAACATGAACACACTCAAGACTGGGACCAAGTCAACTTTGTCTGCAAATTCATGACCTGAGACAGACTTTAACCATCCAGTGTGATGGGCATCTGATGTCTATATGCAGGGCAGGTAAATATATCTTCTTGAGATAAACTTTACTTTGTACTTTTTGTGAAATGAACTCAGTGCAGCCTGATCTCATTAATACACTGTGAGATGACTTGTGTTGAAAATGTGACACTAATCTGTTATTAATTAAAAGATTGCTCAGTTAGCCTGGCAGAACATGTATCTTTGTCAGCTGTCCTCTGTCGTTTTTTCCCTTTTGTTATAACTATCCTCTGAGAGGGACTGAGGTATGCTTCGAAGGCAGCTGGAGTGGAGTTGCCTAAGCCATTTTTGCATACCAACTCCATAGCTTGCATGAAATGTTCTCTAATATCCTTTCATTTCCTTACAGTCACTGAGCACAATCGGAGAAATTAAAGCTGATCCATCCATATATCAAGAACGTTCCAGATGAAAAAGAACGGACAGTGGACTGCCTCTTAAAAGCTCAGAGAGATTGTTGCACTTAAATAGTGTTTGAGGAACTGTTACCCCTCTCGCATAAGATAAAGGTCTGAGATATGCTCCTGTCCAGTGGAGATTTAAGATATGCCAGTCAAGAGTCTTCCACGTGTGCCACAAATGTTTTTAAAATCCAGCATTCTGCCACAAACTTGACTGGAAGTCCAAACACCTGCTCTGCCAAACCAGGACAAGGAGGGTTCAGAAAAGTCTCAACCACTGGAGAGCCAAGCCCATGCCCAATCCCAGGGTTAGGACCTGGGGTGCTGGAGATGCGTGTTAAGGAGGGAAGTAAAATTCGAAATCTTTTGGGCTTTGCTATGTCCCGTCTCCTGGAGGAAGGACATGTGGTGCCAGTAAGTCAAGTTATGTTCACTGGGATGGGCCGAGCCATCACTAAAACCATCACCTGTGCCGAGATCATGAAGCGAAAAGTCAGAGGGTTGCATCAAGTGTCCAAGCTTCAGTACAGGGCAGTGAAGGAAGTGTGGCAGAGCCAGAATGAGGAAGGGGTTCAGATGACCATGCTTAAAAATGTCCCGGCCATTTATATTCTCCTCTCCAAAGATCCACTGGACCCACAGGAGTTAGGATATCAGTGCCCTGCTGAGAACAGCTCAAGCTCAGAGGAAAAGAGACCTGGAGATGCTTCAGAGGTTTCGAGAAAAAGACCTTTGAGTCCCTGCTCTTATGCCACTCTGTCCAGTGCAAAAAGAACTGCACTGGGACAGAAAGCTCAGGCATATGATTACTAAACTGAAATTAACTGTAATAATGTAGATAATATCCAATGTTCATACATATCTATATCTATGTAGAGTTGGTTGTTTACTCTGGAATTCTTAAATGTTTGAATTGTACAGTTTACAAACACACAGGCATATAGGAAACTAAAGGTTACTAAATCTTTTACTTTCCCTCCCAAAGTTCTTTGTAAAGCAAACTCCCATGTCCACAGACATTTATGTCTATGCCCATGACCTCCAGCGCAGAAGCGTGACGCTGCCCCCTGCTGGCTGTTCAGTGAATTAGTGATTTGAATAATTATCCCGGCTCTGTGTGTGTATGTGCGTACAGTATATATTCTGTCAAACTGTAAATAATTAAGTTGTTAAACGTTTACAGGGCTTCGAGAGGTCATCTTCATCTCATACCCCACTAAATAAAAATAAATAAATTAACCTACCCGAGTGACACCATCAAAGCATCTATGTATTTGTTTGTTTGTTTGTTTGTTTGACTGACACTTGACCATCAAACAGTGCAAACAGTCTGCTTTCAGTTCTTCAAATGTAATATATGTAATATAAATGTGTGTGTGTGTACATATGCATACTGTCCAAGCAGCTTAAGTGCCTATGCAAATTTCTTCAAGCCAGTTAAATCAACATTTTAGGAATACATTAAAATAAATGCAAACAAACTACATAGCAGAAAAAAATATTAAGATTAAGAACACGGGCTTAGTTACAGATTTCTCCATTATGTGGGTTTATAAAGTTCCATTAGCAAAACATCGAATTTAAAATAATGAAGTAAAAAAGAGCCAACACGGGTATTTGATGGGAGGTACAAGTTACACTGGGCTTCTGCAAGGAAAGGTCTGGAAAAACACTTCGTCATAAATAAAACCACTGTATACTGTACATATATATATATTGGGGCATTAACACAAAAGTCGACTAGTCGACTTCAGAGGCACAAGTTGACGTCCCCTGAGAGAAGTCAACTAGTTGTGTGTTTGCAATGCAATTTCTGTCTCTGATTGGCTGACGCTGACATGTGTTCCTTGGTTTAACTAATTATTATAGTCCATTCATACAAAAGGGCAGTAACGTTGGTGCGAGAAGACAGACACACATCACGTATGGAAATACTTCACTCTAGATCACACAAACAGCATGGTGACCTGCACAACCTGCAAGTCGGTGTTAAAACTACAATAAAAGTACAAACGATCTGCAGAGCCATATGAAATGGCATCAGCTAGGTAACATGGCCAACACTAGCACTGCAGGGAGTCCTCCAGGTCAGAGGACACAGAGTGGCTTAAGCTGTTCCCACTTTCTGTACACTTAAATTTTCCAGAAAATTCAAGACATTTGCCTTTGTTTTGTTTTGTTTGCCTATTTTCATAGTGTAAACCCTAAATTTGCCCCAATATATGCTACCAAAACACTTAACTTTCATTTTAAACTCAATGTACTTTCATTTTAAACTCAAATGTAAAGATAAACCCATATCTGTACTGTACAGTTTACACTGAACTTCAGCAGTGCTATAATGTAAATACCAAAAAAACACAAGAATTGAGACGCTCCAAGGGGGAAATTCTGGCAGCAGCCAATTAGCACCAAGGAAAAATAAATAACATGCTCAGATTGGCTACTTTCAAACCTCCCACCTCTGAGTATAATGAGGGATGCATCAAAGGGGGGTAGCCAATCAGCAGCAAGGAAAAGTAAAAATAAATAGTGAGCTTGGATTGGCTACTTTCAAACCTCCCGCCTCTGAATACAGCGGTATTTCACCATCCCAAGACACACTTTCTTTGAGTGTGTCTACATGAGTTCACTGGAATGTAATGTCTAGTGCGCACTGAGCACTTTCTTCTGTAGTGCACACTGCTGTGGGTGTTGTCCTAAATCGAACACTAACGTTTTGCACTTGGCAGAAGTGATGGACTAGGATTTGATCGTGATTCTTCAGCCTGCCAAAATATCTACCGGCTTTTGTTTACACAATGAATTTCATAGTGATTTTGTTTCCTTTTGTTTTTGTTTAGTTGCCTGGCATTAATTGCTGGCCGCCATTATTCAACTCCGGAAGTCCCTCCCCTTTCCGATACGTAGTCAAAATGGCGTCTGTTTAGTGCGAATAGTGTTCATCGTTCCGCACTGCGTTTTCTGACCCTTTTCAGTGCACCACCCGGGTACTTTCAGTGCACTGAATTTTAGCTTAGTTGTCAGTGTGAACGCACTACGCACTAAAACATAGTGTTCAAAGTGTGCCAGTGCACGATTTTGGACACACTCTGTGTTTCTCTCCACAGTAACAGAACATTTATAGTTATTCTTATATGGAAATATTGCTAAAATATATGTTAATATTTATGTTAAATAATATTTCTGTCTCATTTAGCACAAATATACAAACATTTATATATTGTTACGAAAAAAGCTGTGATGTCCGGGTCTTGTCCGCCATGCCCCCTCGTCCTCCTGCAGCGTTTATATTCGGGTGAGGCACAAGTCGACAACCCCCGAGTGTAGTCGACTAGTTGTGTGTTTTGTCCCTCTCTGTGTGTGCAATGCGGTCTTTGACACTGATTGGCTGATGCTGACACGCGTTCCTTGACTTAACCAAGGGAGGGGGAATCTAAAAACAAAACCACAAGACGAGAGACACAGCAGAGGAGACAAATCACATGTGTAGAGAGAGACCAGTGCTGGACTGGCCATTGGGCATACCAAGCATTTGCACGGAGGGCCAATGGTGAATCCTGTTAGCCGCACCCGTCCCCCTTCAGAAACAACAGCCTAGTGGGCCGGGCAAGGCTGTAAACTCTAAATTCCAAATAATATATCGCCCACTTTTATCTGTGTGTGGTAAATAGTTAATTATTCACCAACTTTATTATTACCAGCATATTCCATTGTCATCACAGTAGAGATTCTGTTGTTCGCCCACTGTAGTTACATTACATTAGTTACACATAAGTTGATCCACGCCTTTGCAGCTATAACAGCTTCCACTCTTCTTGGAAGGCTTTCCCCCCAAGATTTTGTAGTGTTTCTGTGGGAAATTTGTGCCCATTCTGTAGAGCAATTATGAGGTCAGTCACTGGTGTTGGATAAGAAGGCCTGGCTTACAATCTCCTTTCCAGTTCATCCCAAGGGTGTTAGATGGGGCTGAGGTCAGGACCCCGTGGGGGCCAGTCAAGTTCTTCAACACAATCTCATCTGTTGTTTGTCTGTTGCAAGCTGCACTGTGCTGACTGTTTAATGCTCTATGTTGCTATATGATGTGCCGCAGTCCATGGAGAAACGTTGTTCCATCTCTGCATGTGTACACAGCTGTTGATGACAATAAATTTACCTTGAAACCTTGATCTTGCATTGTGCACTGTGGCACAGTCATATTGGAATAGAAAAGAGTCTTCTCTAAACTTTGTTTACAGAGGTGTCCAAAATGTTTTGGTATGCATTAAGATTATACCATTCACTGGAAGGAAGGGACTTTGCCCAAACCCTGGAAAAAAAGGGTGCTCGTTTTCATCGTACTGTTATTTTTTTCTACCCGTATTCAGGTCCAGCCTCGTGCACTGTGATTGGCTTATCAGTCTTCGTACTGAAGCTGCCTGAATACGGGTGTGTTTGAATCAGGACACAGGTCCTGGGCCTGCCGCTTCATTTTAACGGTACCGCGCTACCGCTCACATCCGAGCCGCAGAGAGCCGGGTCCCAGCCCACAGCATGTTCCGAGCCGCCCTCCGCCTTTCCCTCTCCGGAGCCCGGAGTCTAACAAGATCCCGACCCCAGTACACAGGTAGTTATAAACGCACTCTTTACCCGAGCTGCTGAACGGTTAGCTCGCAGTTTAGCCACGGTTAGCCCAGCAGACATGTCTGAAGTTCACAGCTTGCTCGGGAATGTGTGGTTCTCTCTCTGCAGACGTTAAATGCTCTCGTATCATTAAGGGTTCTCCTCTCTTTGTCCTTTTAAAAGAGCATTTTGTTAATCTATGTTTTGGTCCGTACTAGTGTTTTTGACCTTGTCCTTGCAATGACCCGGACTCCAGGCCCTTTGAGCTAGCAAGCTCTTACAGAGCGCCCTTCTCATTTATCAGTTCACGTGTTTCTAACCTGAGCTGGTTTTCAACACTGCTGACACGTCCTGAAATTGAAATTTGTATAATATCCTCTTGCTCCTGGGGCGCTTTCCTTTATTTATACAACTAAATGTGTAAAAGTGATTAGCCTCTTTGCTAACGGACGGACTACGTGCAGGAAGAGGAAACAGCTATGAAAAACTAAAGCTCCGCAAAAGCTCGCTAGAAACTGAGTTGAGGCACGACCTGACACTAATAATTCGGTTAAGTTAGTCTAGGAGTGGTTATTAAACGTTTACACCTGTGAAAATTAAAATGTCCTTTAAATATTGGAACTATAATGCTATTATGTCTGTCTCCAAGACATCTGTGTGCACACGTTTGTGAGATTATTTAAAACTGCAGATATATCATGCTCAGATCATATCCAGTGAAGATACAATGTCTGATTAATTATCTGAGAGGAGAAAATTAATGTTGGCTATGAAACAGATGGCAGTGATCACGAGGTGTTTTCTGATACCTTACTTCTGAACCGTCGTTACACAATTCAAAGTAAGGTCCACAGTCCACATTGATTTGGACCAACTAGGGAGTGACCGATTTACTTGGTTAATCACTAAATTACTGTCAGGGTATTCAGAATGTGATTCAAGGTGTTTTGAACATATAAATGTGTTAGTAACTTGCGAGGGTGAGTTACAACACATGTGTCCCCCATAAAAGTTCATCAGGAAGTTCACCATATACATGCTGACTATCATAGCGAAAACCTGTTATTTTCTTACATGCCTTGACACATGATCTGTGCATATAGATGCGTGCCACTTACTATTTATGGTAGCATGCCATTCTTCACTCCCAGATGCAGACTCCAACCTGAATTCTAGGTGACAGTGCTGCTAAAAAGCATGTGAAGTAATCATATACATCATCAACATTTTAAACATTTGTCATTTTTACTGGGCTTGCCCCAAAAAGACTTTCATGGGCTTCAAATATTCATTGATTTTGATTCATTGAGTACTTGAATACTCTCTCAAAATCAGCCTTAAAATGTTTTATACCAATAATTATATTTTATGTGTTTACTACAGGTCAAAATATATTAAGCAGACAGCAGCAGTGTGTCCGCAGAAACCCTGCAGAAAAATCTAGCAGAAATACTGCTATTGCTGCTTTTGAAGCTATGATCTGATTAATTTTATTTTGTTAAGAAAGCACAGATGGAGCACTTTTTTTAAACACTATAAAACCTTATAGCAATAAAAAGGCCATTGCTAATGTAATGTGTTTAAGCTACAAATAACAGGACTATGCCCTGGACTTGCCATGTCATTATCTCAGCCTAAGCTGAGAAGCTGCAATTTCTGCATTGGTCTATATAGATGTACGCCTGCACCATATTGCAGTAGGCACTGTTTAATTTAATTACAGTGTGCGGGAATGCAGAGCCAAAGTATCTCACTGCATATCAGGGTCCCCCTTTATGTAGCATTGCAGTAAAAACACATTTTTCATATTTAAATCACAAATAATTTTCCTACTTTAGATTCTGTATGTATTTGTTCATATTTTACTTTCTGCTGTGACAATGTTTGCTAAGTATATAGGGACAGGCCTGAAACATCATCTATAATTTTCATGTTTTCAAATACATTTTATTTTATGTTTCTATGTTGTTGTTTTGTATTGTTTTTCTAACAGCTCCTTTGGCTGCTCGCTCCTACTCCCATGGCAAACAGGAGACAGATGAAGAGTTCGATGCCCGCTGGGTCACCTACTTCAGCAAACCAGATATTGATGCCTGGGAGCTGAGGAAAGGTAGGTTATAAACCTAGAATATTGACTCCTATTATCAGGAAATAAAAGTAAACCATTTTATCTTCTTTTTTGCTCTTTACGAACTTAAGTCTAACCTCCGCTAAAGTGAGTCTGCCCCTAATCTTCCTTATGTTCAGTGCAGACAATGCTCTGAATACTCTTGTAGTTTTCTCTCTTGTGTCTGCCAGCCCAGCATTTCTTGCATATAATTCAAAACTGGTCTTGAATGTAACAAGTTATTACACTGTATCTACACCTTCTAACAGCACCAGAGAACATCTCTTTCTCTGCAGAGCACATGTTATGCTTCTTGTGATAACAGAAAAGAGATAAAGAGGGGTGATTGTCCATTATTTATATAACAGATGCTGTTCCGAAAATATAAAATGCTAAAATGGTTTACCAAATATACTTTAACTTTATACAATACATATATTTACACATACCGTGGCGTGCTTTGCAAGATGAATGATGTGCATTTCTTAATGCCACATCCTGATTATCCTGATCATCCAGTTTTAAAATGACTGCTGGCTGCATTTTCATTGTAGACCTATGAAGTAATCTGTCTAAGAAAAACACAAATAGTAAAAGCTCATTCTTCCTTTAATGTCCAAACCTCCTTTAAGGTCCTGTTCAGGCAGATTGTGTTCAAACATTTCAGATATAGTTTTAACCACTGAAATGATAGTCACACTATATCAAATGAATGCAAAAATGAATAGAGTTTTTGTGATTGCTTAGATCAGTAGAACACTTGCTATGTCTTATTGAATTTTTTTCTGTTTTCCTGTAGGTATGAACACGTTAATTGGTTATGACTTGGTACCCGAGCCCAAGATCCTGGACGCAGCCTTAAGAGCTTGCCGGAGGTTAAACGACTTAGCCAGTGCCATCCGTATTCTTGAGGCAGTCAGGGTTAGTGGAAGCTGCTTTATTTTGAGAAATGCATGTGGCAGCACCATGGATTGTGTTCCATTTCTGTATATACCCACCCATTTACTGTAGAATATAAGCTGATGAAATCATTTCAAAAGAGCATGGCAGTTTGGTATTTACACATTGTTACATTTTGTGTATGTTTTTTTTTTTTTATTTAACGCAGGACAAAGCTGGGTCCCACAAAGAGATTTATCCCTACGTCATCCAAGAGCTTCGGCCCACACTCAGTGAGCTAGGAATCCCTACGCCTGAGGAACTTGGCATTGACAAAGCATAGACTTCTGCTTTTGTGGTGAGTCCTAGCACAAACCACTCTGCATGTACCCGTCTTATCTCTTAAAATATGGTGTCAGACTAAAGTCCTGGAGAACCACAGCCCTGTAGATCAGTTTTTTTCTAAACCCCAGATTGCAAATCATGAAGCCCTAGAACAGTTTTTGTAATTAGCTGACCTGAATGAGGTTTAAAATGAGGTAGAATGCCAAACTATGCATTGCTGTGGCCCTTTAGACACATTTAAGACACATCTGTCTTAAAGGGAGAAATATGATGATACTTTGTTACAAACCTGTATTTCTTCTCTTTCCCTGAAGAGTCTTCCGAGAACCTGTTGCTGTTGTCAGGACGGAGTGGACCTCTGTGCTTGAAGTCTTTGACTTGTGTCATAATATTTGTGTTATATTTAATTGGCCTTTATTATGTTCTTTTGCTTGTAAAATATTGATGGACTTAATAAAGGGAGATATATCTGTACTGTATCTGTTGTCTTTTTTTCACCCTAATGCTTTTATTGTTATTATTGTTGTTATTTACTGGCATGAATCCATGGTCACATCACATGCTTGTACAAGCTAGCATGCACTATATGGACAAAAATATTGGGACACAACTGATTTTCAGGGTTTGGGCTAGCCCCCTTCCAGTAAGAGCAATCATAATGCTTCAACATACTTAGATGCCCGGGGGCCGGGCAACAGGGTTGCCAGATCTGAGCGACAGTTTCCAGCCCAAACTCCACGTAAAACCCGCCCACTTCAATAAGAAACAGCCCAAATCTCCACCTAGCAAAAAACTTGAACGTAAAAGTATAGACGTTAGCCTGATAGAGTATGGCGTTATAAACAGTTTTATAAAATAAATGCAAAAACAAGCTTCCAGAAAAAATAAAACTATTTAGTCAGTCACGTGCAGTTTTTATAGAACGGATCTTACCTCGAAGTTTGTTACTCTTTTCTTGAACTGAAGAATGTTGAACACGAATAACTATGTACAGTCCATTAAAGCCAAACATGAGGCCAATACAGGGAGAAGTCAAATCCCCCCAACACTTGCTGGGGAGGTTTGAAACTGGCTGATGTCACCCGTTCCTGCAGCAGACCCCGTTGGTACAGCAAAAGACGTAACACTTGGCACACAACGAGACTTGTGTTTTTTGTGGCGCCATGTTCCTTCAAATTCTTAAGTTGAGCTCGAATTTCTGTTACAATAATTGCAACGAGCTTTGGAGTCATCCTCAGGCACAGGGGCAATCCAGCATTTTAGTTCCGGATAAGTCTCCCATTCCTTTCTATAAAGTGTTTTGTATTTTCTCCACTTCGGCATGATGCTATCTCTAGGTTAATCACCTCTCTGTGACTTGGTTGAACTTTTTGGCGCTTATAACAAGTGACCAATACAATTTCACTGTGATGTTTGG
>JBBPDB010000128.1:10622238-10661382 GCA_037974465.1 Brachypetersius altus | reverse complement strand
GTAATACTGACAGTAAAACCCGCTAAATATTTTAAAAAGCAGCCCAAACTTTATAGACCTGCCCAATGCCAATTTTCCCAGCCCAGCATAACCAAAAGAAGCCCAATTGGGCGGAAAATACTTTTGCCCATATAGTGTCAAAATGATAATGTTCAGTACACTGTAGTACCACTAGGGGGTGTTACTTGAGTGTTTTTGTAACTAGGCCTGGAGTAATGTCTGGGATAGCTAATGGTCACCTACAACTGAGCAAAATCTGTTTACATTGTATTCAGAACTGAATCAATAGATTTAAACTGAAGATTAGGGAAAACAGGACTGCTACAAACAATTTATAGTTCCACAATGTGTTGGAAAGTCCAGTGTGACTGAAAATAGTTGGAGCGACAGTGCCAGAGCCACGTAGGTAAAGTAGTGTGCATGTTTAAGCCTACTTGTTGCGGGTGGGGCGGGCTCTATCTGGGGGGTGTCTCTTTGGATGGAGGAAAGTCGAGGGCCGTGGGAGTCCCTCTGAACGGCACTCCGGGAGCAGAGGTGAGCTCGGGCAGGCACAACCCTTTGGCTGCCTCCTTCCTCCCTTCTTTTTTTCTTTTTATAATAAATCTCAACATCCATTTTCCTCCTGCTGCGCTCCTGTCGGTTGGATGCGAAACACGAGAGGAGCACTGAGCGAGCACGGACAGAGAGATAAGGAAAGAGAGAAAGAAAGGGAAAGAGACTTCTAGGAAGAAGGGATGGTGGACAATTCCAGCAGCAAGGCGCAGATGGTGAGTGCGGGTGCGGAGAGTGGGCAAGACACACGTTTTGGCGCAGTCCGGCTGATACAGGGTGGTTCTGTTGGAAAACAGAATCGCAGACCGAAAAATAAAGAAAAGAGGATTGTTTTTAGTCTAGCCTGTGGGTTTTTCGTTTTTTCGATTCCTCGTGTGAATGTGATTTTACTTTTTTGTTGTTGTTTTTTTGTTTTTATTTATTTTTTATTCGCTGCCCTATTGCCTCTCCACGCGGAACACGTCATGATTTCTGTAGTTTTTGTGTGTCGCCACTTCTCCTATATCTTTCAAATGACCGAAAAACTCCAAAAACGTCGAGAATGGGCTCTCTTGCACGTTTTCGTCCACTTTTTACTTTAGTTTTTTATGTTTATCTCTCCCCTATCTCCTGTAGACTCGGTGGGGTTTAACGTGTTGATTTTCGGGCAGGGTGCCATTACTTTGGAGCAGGCGTCTTTTAAGCTGGAGACGGTTGTTTTGTAGCGACGTTTTACATTCGTAAAAGTATTTACACTAGTAATGTAGATTTGGCCGAAATAAATAATTGATCTGAGTGTGTAAATCGACACGGCGCTCGGCCGGAAATCCGGTCATCGTTGCCAAAACACCCCCGTTCAGGTCAGAGGACGGCCCTGTGGTTAACGTTAGCTAACACTCGGGTTGACTGTTAAAAGTTGTTTTTTAATCATCTAATCATATATATAGGCGATATTTTAAAGACAGTACGTTCAACACATTAGTGGAGGCCGAGGGAGAGAAACAGTCGCCTCTCGTGTAAAAGTCCAGTTTTATTTAGGGAGTGCTGATGTGTGGTAGCTAAATTGTAAATGAGTCGGTTGATATGATGCAAAACAAACTACCCTAAATAATCTTTCTCTGATCTGCTCTTCAGCCCATCTTCTCTCAGGACAGCGGTCTGGCAGGAGCCTTTTCTCAGGCAGCCCTTGGAGGATCAGCTGGAGTCAAGCTAGAAGCTGTGATGGAGCAGCTCCAGAGGCAGCAGCAGGCCAAGCTGGAGATGGAGCAGAAAGAGAGGCACCTCAGGGAGGCCCACATACTCTATGCCCAGCAGCTGGCCGCCCAGCAAGCCATCATGGCCTCAGCAAGGGCCCAGGGTGCAGCCCTGACCCCCGAGTTCTTCAACAGAAGCTCCCTAGAAAGAGTGCCCAAGGGCCACCTGGGGCCTCCAGCCAGCAGAGTCTCCACACAGAGCAGTGTAGACTCTGCACGGGAAGAGGATGATGAGGACGAGATGGACAGAGGAAGGGGATCTGCAGGAGAAGAGGATGAAGACGATGAGATGATGGATGCTGAGGAAGGTAGTGAAGATGAGGAAAATGAGGGTTTGGAGTTTTTAAGGAAGCAGAGTCTAGCCCTCCAGCAGGCTGGTGTGGGAGTTTCTTCATACCCTTTCCCCGTCTACGCTGCCTCCCCCTCGGCGGCGAAAAAGCGGGCCCAGTCACCCCCACCCAAAGTGAAAGACGAACCAGAAGACAGCCCATCTCCCACTGAACAGCACTCCTTCACAACGCCAAATGGCCTTTCTGACTGGAGCTTTGATGAGTCAATCAAGCAGGTTTGTGTTGTGTCCATTTCACTTTTGGTTTTATCAAATTCTCCTGCACACAGAAGCCATTGCACTTTTTCAGAATGGCTTTTCCCCCAAGTCAGGCCTTTAATAAGGTTACACTGAATATATACTCTGATGTATGTTTATTAATTATTTTATTGGGGTGCATTAATATGAAATGTATACATGTTTTATAAAATGCACATATTAGCTTCAACTATCTGGATTGTCGTTGCAGAAAAATAAATCCTTTGATTAACTCTTCCAATAATACTTAATCAAATATGCAAATTTCTGACGCTTATCACTCTGATTTACTGGTCACATATAAACATCTATGATGCCAAAATGTTATAAGCAACTGTCCACTGACACCCATATAACTCCTGCATAATTGTGCGTTCCTAGATCTTTTTGTAGTACTCATTTGCAAGTCTGATCTTTGATCTGTTTTGAAAAAAGGGCGACTGAATTTGCGATGTTTTCTGCTGTAGCCTCGTGGCACCAGGCTTAACGCCCTTAATGGACCACTGTGGACAAGATCCCCCTAACAGAACTGAAACATCAGCATCATACACAACCTTGTTCACAGTAACGAAAAAGAAAATCAGTATAATAAAATAAACTATGCTTCAGCTATTTCACCTTTTGTTTGATTTTCTTTTTCTTTTTTTGATATTTCTTTTCTGTGTTCACACTGTTAATCTTTTACTATGAACAAGGTTGTGTGCTGATGTCTCAGTTCTGTTAGGGGAATCTTTCGAGAGTCTGGTGTCGACTTCTTCCGTCCTTAAAACCCTCAAAGTGTGGTGTTCTGGCAGGTCGCCCAGCAGACTGGGAATTTCATTCTCTCTTTCATTCATTCTCTCTTTTCTTCCTGCGTTCTCACTTTCCTCTGTTGTTCCTGGCCAGTGATGTTTTCTTGGAACAGACACTTGGCAACATAATGCTGTCTTGGCTTCCGTCCAAAGAGGCACGCCGTCAGGGCTGCCAGACAGAAGGCAGAGGTGTTGTGGACGCGTGCCTCCGCAACAGGAGACCAGACCCATTCGTTACTGTTACTGTTGAAGCTCACTTAAATGTGCTAGTGTTTTAAGTTGAGTTTTTTTTTATTCTATTTATGAGGGGGAGAGATGGTGTTTTCTCCATAGCAATTGAGTGAAATCTACCCTTCTAAATATACTTAATTTAACGTATCTATAAGTATATTTTAAGTTGGGCATTATAGGCTAATAAGAAACATTCAGCATCAGTGTAGACTTTTGACCTAGTTTACTGTAACCTATTTTTTGCGGTCAGTTGCACCTCTGTGCAAATCAGAGAGAATTATTTTTGGTCTGCCATGGCCTCTGAAAGCCTTTTTGTTGTGTGTGTTGTGGATTAGACCCACTTTTCCATTTGAGTAGTTGAAAGAATTGCAAACTTGAGGTATTTGGGAGTGCATTTATGGAAACGGTCTCACAGTTTTCTGAGTGCAGTCATGGCATTCCTTTAATTTTAACAACCATTTTAGAGGTCTTGCCTTTAAACTCCAAGATCTCTTATTACTCATAAACCCGTAATACCAGACGCATTGGTATGAATTTCATTTTAGATGCAATTCCAGGGTTCTATGGTGGTGGGAAGTGAGGCTCCATGTTAATGGGTAGTGCTCTGATGTTTTCGTCACACCCAAGTCACTATATATTTAGAGGCTAATGGTGTGTGGGTGTGGGCAATAAAATTGCCTGTGTACAAACTCGCCAGCTGGGTGTAGGCTGCATTGTAGCTGGAGTCAGTTTGACTAAGGGAGCTTCCACGTCTGTGTTTGGAGAAGCAATCATGAGCTAGCACAGCATAGTCATCCATTTAGACATGTGTCCCATGTCTGGATTTGTTTATACCGTGATACCTAAACATTTTAAGAAAGTGAATGCTACAAACCAGAATGCTAAGATTAGATCAAATGGAAAAACACGTTTATCTAGATCAAGGTGTATATATAGGTTTCATTAAGATCACTTATTTGTTCCATGAAAATAATGAAATAGTTCACCCAGTTGTACAAGTGATTGCACACCCTTTTTTTCTCCCTTCAGTTTTTCCATCGTTTGATTTTGGCCAAATTAGTTAATTTATGTCGTATTTTTGGCAGATCGCAGCAAAGCACTGTAGCCATGTTGTGTTATGAGAGGGAGGGAAACCTGCGCTTTTTAGAAGTTTCACCTTCTGACTGGTCTCTGACTTTGGTGGAGGGGAATTTATTGTTTACTGACAATTTCCTTGTCTCTCTCTTTGTTTTGCTTTCTTTTTATCTTCCCCTTCTTTATGTCTGCTCTTTAGTATTTAATGATGCTGTGCTGTGGTAACAGTATCAGATTGCAGTGTGTGTGTAAGGGGGGGTGGTTGGGAAAGGGAAGGGACTGGTTTGATGGCACTGACCACACAAAAGAGAACAGATGCCACAAATGGCATTTTCAAATGAGGGTGGGGGTTGGCTTTTTGGAGCCTTTCACACTTAAATGGATTCAGTCAATCGGTAAACACAGTCACGCACAGAGACCATGGAAATGTTTACATATAATCTTAGCAAAGAAGGGAATTAATTGGCAGCGTAGAGATAAAAAAACAAAAAAAAAAACAAGTTGAAGCTTGCTTTGTTTTTGGTCTCCATGGGGAATGACCTACTGGCTTACTGAAGTAATGCGCGTACTGGCTCAAGGAGTAACCTTTTAGTCTTTATTAGATTGGGAGTTTTATAGCCCAAAGCTGTAGTGCGTCGAGGTATTTTAGGGAAGAATTTAAGAGCTTTTTCACACACAGTCAAAGGGTGCTGTGTGAAATGTGAATTATCCTCAGAGAAGCTGTCTGGTTGCTGTCACCACAGTTGTAATGTTGACTGATGTTTTCAGAGACTACCTGAACAACTCCAGTGGCATAAGGCCTTTTTTGGTCACACACACTGGTAGCAAGCTTTTTTTCAGTGACTGCTACAATGCCTCTTTTGTGGTCCTCGGCATGCTAATCTAGTATGATTAATGGAGGTTTAATCAGGTTCCAGTGGACACTGGACAACGTGTGTGCTGAATTATGGCCAGCCTGGTTTGAGGTTGTTGCTGTTTTGATTGTGTGAAATCCAGTTTGAGACCTATTTCTGGATCATTTTACACATTTATACAGGCTGCATTCTTGCACTTGTAATCTTTACCAGGTCGTTTTACATGAACACTTCACATTCCCACTACAATAACCTTGTGTGGTGGGAGAAGGTCTGTGCTTCTACTTTTTTTAGGGGCTGTTGCTGAGATAGTGTTACTAAGAATTGTGTACTGATAGACAAAAGGTCTTTTCAACCCAAGGTGTCAACGAGATGTTTCCATGGTCCCTCATCAATCTCATAAGATCCCATCACCTTTTTTTGCACTGTTAAAGACCGTGTCTGGATGTGGAGGTTCAGCACTCTTTCCTCTGGTTGGAGGACGACCTTGTTTGTCCAACACTGTTGCATTATTTAACCGTCACCTTGGCAACACATCAAGCTTTTACTGGCAGTGCAGCCAGCTGGTAGCAATCAGTTTCTATTAGCCTATATCAGGGTTTACTGTTTCTGTGGGATGATTTGCCACATCAATTATGAATTGGACCTGGCACCTGTGTCATTTATCTAGGACAAAATGTTGCTGAATAAGCTCTTGGCATGTATTCAGACAGTTTTAATAGGTTCCTCCTATATGGTTTTTTTGCTGGTTTAATTAGGGATGATCACAGTTCCTGTTCCTTTACAGCCTGACTGGCCAATAGGCAAATTGTATTCATTAACCTGAATGAATACATTAAACACACTAGCACTTGCTATGTGACATTTCATTGTTTGGAACGTCAGTACCTAAGCTGAATACTTTATTCAACATGAATAAAGTGCTGTTTGGAAAACCAAGCCGATTGACTGTTTAGCAGTGAGTCATATCGATTTAAGCTATGATTTGGGACATGTGCAGCTGCTGTGTGTTACCTCATTAAATAACAATTCAGATAAGCCTAAATGGTGCATTGACCAATTGCCAAGTGTGGTAAGCAATTCCGATTCCAATCTTGGCCAGTGCTGATTGTGTATTGCTAACAAACTGCTGTGTGGCTTCCCACAGTTTAACATTTTGTGTTTGAGCAGGAAACGGTTATTGTTAATAGATTTATCATATATATTAGTTTTTTTCCCTCATCATCAGACCCTGGCTGTGCGTGGTGGTCCAGCTTGATGGAGCGGTAGCATTGGCCGATATTGCAAGACAACTCTCCTGGGTCCTATGATGTGATCACTGTTGTCAATGTAAAGCGCAGCCATCTGTGAGATAGATCAGAGTCCAGTTCTCTTAGTCTGTGCAGCTTCTGTCTTTAAGACTGGCACTTCTGGATATTTTGTTTAAACCTGGCAATGTTAGTGTAAAGCAGTTAGTGGCTTCAGATGGTGTAACAGTGTCTCACTGTGGGGTAATTTGAATCAGTCATTGTCTTGCGCTTTTTCAGTTGGGTGATGAAAGTAGCATGAACTGTGTGGTTGGGCAGGTACTTTAAAGCTGGGTTTGGAGGCATTTGATAGTAAAAACCTTTTAAAGGCTTGGAGTCAGTATGTGAGGTACAGGAGGGGTTTGGTGTGTGTCTAGATTGTCCAGCCCCACCCAAAGGAAACATTCCAAGTGGAATTAAGAGTTCCTTCTCTTGAAATGGTGAGAATTCCCACCGGGGGCCTGTGCACGAGCAAAGAATAGAGGGAGTGGCCCGGCTACAGTCGTCCTGTGATTTGTGACCTTTTCTAGTCAATTTCACTGCATGTAACAGAAGTAGTAATGGAGGGGATTGGTAATCGAGCAGAAAGATGGGGAAGGGAGGGGGGGGCTGCTTTTTATTTCCCTGTCCATTTCCTTTACCTCTCAGCAAGTCTAGAATGCCTCCCCCCACCCAAACCCTTTACCTTCAATGCCTGTCCTGACCTGCCTGAGGTTGTTTTCTTTTGAAAGGTTTTAGATCCTTTAGCTTCAACAGAAAAAGAAAATAAAGCCAATTTGCTTGCAATTACGGTGTTGCTGTTATTTTGCCTTAATGTGTGTTGGGACATGTGTTGTGCTGGAAAAATAATTGTCATTATTTCAGTTAAACGTACAATAACCCCTAAGACGGAAGGCGTTATCACATAACCAATAGTAAAATAGATTCTTGACGTCCTGTATGTGTCTGGCTATACATGCGTATCGAAACCAATAGCAGTATATCATTAATGTTAGCTGAAAGTATGTCAGTTGAGTACATGCAATGTAAAAAATGTTCTCTTGGCAAAGTATTAGTATAAAGCTTCAAGCATCTATGCATAGAGCTTGGATTTCAATGATGGTGCTGGGCAGTGATGGACCTGTGTGGCTTACAATGTTCACACCTGTGACTGTTTCTTTGAAAGACAATCTGGTTTCTAGTGTAGCGCCCAGGCTGTAGTCAGCCAGTGGATATGACCCTTGCCTCGGGCCCTTTTAAAGCTGCTTGGCCCTTGACAAGCAGCTACAGGCTCCTCTGTGGCCCTTTGTCTCTGTAGTGACTGTTTATCTCTTTTATGTAGCCATTGTAATTGAGCTATGGGTTTTAATGTGAAATTTGACCATTACAACTTTTAATATGCAAAGTTTTCAAATGCATGGTATATGCTTTGTGGTGTTCTGGATGTTTTAGTTTCAAACATTTTGTGCCTTTGCTTCAATGTTCTGTATTTGTTACATAAGTCTTAATTGACTGTATCGGCCACAGCAACTGCTTTCCCATCGCGTGTGATGGCTTACAGCCAGCTAGGCATGCAGCCGTCTATAAAGAGAAGATCCTTTACAACACCCCCACCCCTCCCAGCCCCTCGGCTCCTCAGCACAGCAAGGAACTGAATAAATTATTCTCTGACTTTCAGCAGGGAACCATAGGACCAATTATTTGATTTGGATTAAACATTACACAGCCCCCTGCAGTGCTTTTAAGTTGATTTCAGTGAAATGACTCATGGAGCAGCTGCGCCAGAACTCTCATTGCCGTCTGGGCCCAAATTTTCTAATCCGACAAAGAGGAAGATTCCTGCCGTGATTTTCCTCGGTATTAAAGTACTTCGAAAGGGAAAATAACCCAAGCCGTTTCACCATATATAATATTTATTATATTTATTTTTTTACCAATCATAGCACCTGGTGATGGAAGATTTCACCTGATAGGATTTCTTAATTTAAGTAAGTGCTTTTTAAACTAGTAAAAGGGTTTTGGCCAGATAAACAGTAATCTGTACATAAATATATTAAATATGTGTTGGTTGTAAACATATCTAGAGATGTCTAGATCTTGTTCTTTTATCCAGCTCAAAAGAGATCAACAAACTTTATTGAATAAATCATATGGGGTTATAGTCTGACGTATTGCTTTGCAGCTTTTGGATTTTTTTTTTCTTAGTTTATGTTGTTGGTTTATTTAGACTCTCTTTAACCTGAGGTGTTTGAGCGCCTCCCATTTACATGTTCCTGATGCAGAAGTTGGTTTTGTTTTGCATGCTGTATGAACCTTCCAGGCTTTAGCATTGTGTGACCTCCAGACTGCCTGTTCTTCATTTCCTCTAAATGCAAATACTTACCCTGCTTTTCAACCCACTGTAAAGTTTGCACTGACTGGCAAACAAATCTGTTTGATTTTCAGAGTTAGTTTGTTGAGGAAGAATCCAAAGTATGTGTTGGTTTTTCAGTGGATCCGCTCAGATCTTCGAAGGGTTTGTTTTTATTGTGCTGGGATCTTTCCCACCAGAACATTTTTATTTTCTTCACCCATTGAATTCGTTAGAGTTACATCCTATGCATATTGCTGGGTTTTGCAATGTATACTCTCAACCACAAAGGAACCGTGCATTTACACTTGAAACGTAAGGCGTTTGTCCTGTCTTCTAGAGTAATTATTTGGCATGGTCAGTTAGGCTATGCAAGTTTCTATTGAACTGTTATGGGGGAGGGGACTTCATTTCCTCCTGCTAACCCAGATGGTCATCTGGTTCCTCCTTGGCTAATTTGCTCACTCATCAATCAGTCTTCTATAATATGATTAGTAAGGCCAAAGCCTGAGCAGTAAGCCTGATAACAGCTTGCTGAGTTTATAAATGTCTTGACTGTCAGATAGTGGTATACAATCTGTGAATGTGATTGTGTGCAAATGCCATGTTACCTCAAAGAAAGGATTGGTTGTTTCGCAAGCACAGAGGCCAAAACTGTGTTTGTAAACAAGTCCGAGGGACTGTTTATAGTGGGTGCAGCAATTTCATTATTTAAATACTCGTGGCTCTTTGAGATATGATACAATCTGCATGTGTGCTTGCATACAGACGTCATTCTTGCTCTCAGATATGCACACACATCACAGTACCACACAGTGTGTCTGCCCTCCACAGTTGCTCCCCTGCCGAGTGTGCTGTCCTCTGGGTCCAGCTGGTGTGTGTTAGCTTTAAACTCTGAAGATCTCGCTCTCTCCCCAGCTGTGATTCACTTAGCATATTAAAGAGGGGGATGGAGAGAACTCCTGTAAAAGTGCTTTATTACCTTTCTGCCTTATCCTTTCTAACTCTCCTCAGATGAGCTCTGGGGCACAGGCTGGATAGCCTGTTATCAGGCGTATGCACCAAGGGACTATTACACTTTATAAGTGCTTTATGAGACCAGCCAAGAACAGCTGTGCTGTAGAACAATTAAAGACAGTGGTCTCAAACATGCTAATTATCAGAGTGCCTGAAAACTCAAAGAGCAAAATGCTCTTGTTTTCATTTGTGTGGTTGTGCTGTGTCCCCATATATATAAATATATATATATATATATATAAAGATATATATATAAATGATGTGAGTGATTATATATATAAGTATTTTGGTATTTTTTTGGGTGGCTTATATGGATAATCTCCTCTTCCCCTGAACTAATCTTGGTTTCCTCTGGCTCTTTGAAAATGGTGTTGATTTTTAAGAATTGGATGCGTAATGGTGCAAGTGTGCGTTTATTACTCTGAGGCCTCTTCAGGTTTAGTGGTCTCCAAACATTCTGGGATTTTTTTCTCCTACACTTCCTTTCTGTTGTGCCCTCAGCTTCCTTTTTGTCATGCTGAGGCTTGTTTTCTGTCACTTACATCTTTGAAGCTAAGTGTCCTTTCCCCCCTTTCAGAATGGCAATGCAAGTTGGAATGAAGAAAGCGAGGGAGGGAGAGCAAGAGGAGAGGCGTCCAGAGACTTTGCCAAGGTAAAACGCCAAGATCCAAAAGTCGTCATCTTATGCTCTCAAATACTGACGGTTTCAAGGCGATGCTAGAAACACCTGCTGCTCAGATGTTCTCATGATGAAATCTATAAATAAGATCCATTTATAATGAATATTGTGCCTTGATTGTGTTTTTATTTGCAGCTTTATGAATTGGACAGTGACCCTAACCGGAAGGAGTTTTTAGACGACCTTTTCACTTACATGCAGAAAAGAGGTCAGTTAACGGATTTCTTTTTATTGTGAACCACAGTTAGAACATTTCTCTCAGGATTGCAGCTTAAACATTTGAAAAGTGTCTCTTACACAGCTTAATTCAGTTTAGCATGATTTTCATGAGAGTAAGACCCTGTTCATACTTGACATTTCTTGGCGTTTTGGGTGATCTAGTCATAAGAGAGCAGAACGGTGTACAATGCATCTTGGATATACATTATAATTAATTATAGTTATAATCACATACTACATTTGAACCCATATGTTGTGTGGACCAGTATGACCACATAACATTTGTAGTGTGAAGTGTCTAAGGATGAACAGGGCCTGAAGTTTTGTTCAAACTACAGAGCAAACCTTGATTCTTTTTATTATCTCTCTTCTAGAGTAAAGTGTCCAGTTTTTAAGTTACAGCTGACCAAATATTTGTGTTTGCTTGCATTGGTTGTCATGGTAAATACTTTGTTAACCTGCCTCATATATGAGCTTGCATCTTGTTTCTTTACTGAGTCATTGTAAAATTAAAACATACAAAGTAAACATCGTACTTGGGCTTCTTTGAAAAGTCTTAACTCTAAATGTCAAAGCTATTATGTGTGATCTGCATCACTGACCATTTTTGGATTTAAATAAAACACGAGAAATCTGATCTGACTAGTAAAACTGCCCAGAGATCCTGTTTGATTCAGATTTAAAACCACCTTCAATTTCATTTGAATCTTTTTGCATGCATGTGTCTTTTGCCCTTCAGACCATTTTGTCATTTTAAATGAGGAATGCTAAAAATCATTTCGTTTGTATGGTTGAGTGATCTCTCATTGAACTTAATGTTGGCCTCTTCAACAGTTCTTGCACCTTTAAATGCAATCCTGTATACCCGTTCTTCAGAAGCTGGACAATATACTGATCCACTGTGAAGATTAGCAGCGGGTGTATAGGTCATAAGTTTCTTTACCCACACTACTGCACAAAGTTGCCCTTGAACATGAAGCCATAATACAAAGCCAGCATATTATCCAGCAGGTAGCCGTCCTGGTGGTTATGTTTTTAGACATATGGCTGTAGAAACTATTATTCTCCAGCTTTATTTGACACCCATTATACTCACAGACTTAAACTTAAGCATAATATGAAGTTAGCTTCTGAGAGTGTGTCGCCCCACAAGTTAGTTAAGTGGAGTCATATGTCCCGAGTCTATGTGATTGTCATATTGTGACACTGAGATGAGTCTGCCAGCGTCATCAGACAGGCTAAGCTTTCAGTGACACAGCTTGACGGGGCTATTAACCTCTAACGTAGGATTTAAACTCAACCAGATGGGGAGCTGTTTGTAGTGCTCTGCCAACCCCCATCCTCTGTTGGGGTGTGTGAGAGAGAGAGAGCGCGAGAGACAGAATGGGGGTGTCAAGAAGTGAGACTTGATAATGGAGGGTGGACGGCAAAAGTGTGATCATGCCAAATGTCTGTCAGCAGGCTCTACTCCCGGTGATTAATGATTGTTTGTTTGGCTGCTTCAGTGTGAATGACATGATATTCAATGTAGACACTGTTATGTTTCCAACAAGCCTCTTTTCATGAGATTTGTTGTTCCTGAAATCTGTCAGATAGTTCAGTTTTCTTAGGCCAGAAAGACAAGGGTGGTGTATTATCTCCCCTATTCCTTTTTTTCATCACTAAAGGTGGTGCCTAGCATGGTGGACATTGTGATTAATATATGAAATATATATTTTTTAATTGAAAGATATTTATTTATTTGTCATAGTCAGCTCAGTTTTCTTTATAAAGTACATATTGAATCAAATAAATAATACACTTTAAAAAGACAATAAGAGAGACTGAGACAGATGGACAAAAAGAAAGGGGACAGACTCGGAGAGATGGGGCTTGACAGACAGAGACACAGACTGACCGACATGCACAGGAAGAGAGTGATTGATCAGTGCCAATCGTAGGAGTGTCAATCGTAGGAGTTCTACTGTACGAACAAACTTGTCCATGTAGCTGTCAGCCTCTGTCTTTTTCTCTGCAGTCCATCCTGGAGGACTATAGTCTGTGCAGTGTCATTAGTTTTACTTACTTGTAGAAAATCAGCTTTTTTCCCACTTTGTGCACCATTGACTGTTTCAGGGATTTGAATTGAATGAAACCCTGACTCCTATTGAAGCATGCACACTGCTTTCTCATACGCATGGGCCTCTATGCATTGTCGTACTTGTCAAAGTCTATGAAACCTGATAAGACTAGAAGAGCACAGAGGCAGGGGCTGCAGGCGAGTTGGGTGAGTGATGTTTGGAGAGTGTGGGTGGGTGGTTGGGGGTGTGTATTTGGGGGGGTGCAGGTGGGGTTGCCACTTGCTTGGGGCCTGGGCTGGATCAGATAGAAGTGGGGGAGAGGTGGATTAAGAGGCCCCCTATCCTTCTGCAGAAGATTAATGAGTCTCTAAAATGTAGGGCCCCACCTTTGATATGAGGAGAATGACAGACAGTGGAAGAGAAGAGACAATGGAGAGGCTGGGGAGCATCAGTGGGGCATAAAAAAGGGGAAAAGAGGAGAAGGGAGGAGGAGAGAATGGTGACTAGAGGAAGTGCAAGGGGTGGTAAAAAAAAAAAAATTCGGGTCAACCTGAAAATGTTAACATTTACTATGAAGAGTAAATGAGACTCCAAACGCAGTATAAGGAAAGTATGATGAACATCCAAATGATAATTTGCATATTATCAAAGTCCCTGACCAGACAGACTGGTTTGACAGTGCAGTATTTTAGCACACTGAGTATTTCACTGGGAACCTTTGGGGGTTCTTTTAAAGCTAAGGATGTTTCAAAAACCATTTGTGTTTCACCTGTTTTATTCTCATAACCAGTGTAGATCGTTTATTTGTGGAGGTTTGGTTTAGACCTTTTTCACTGACTGCCCTGCTGCAAAGAAGGGATAGGAAAGAATAGGAGCATGTTTTGTGCTGAGTTAATGGTAAGTGTGGCATGTCCTGTTTGTGGACGTTTTGTCTTTTGGCTCCCCTGAGGCTTGTTATTCCCTTTACGTGTGTTTATGACATCCTGCTGAATGCACTTCCTCTGTGTTTTTATGTGTTCTGCTGCTCCCCTGCCCAAGCTCTCTACACTTTTATGGCGATTGACCAGAGATTTATATTAGAAAGGAAAGAAGAGCCGCCTCCTCTGCCATGCACACGTCTTATAAGTATCATCAGTGTTGTTTCATTTCTGCTCTGAGATGCTCTGAGCCGTCATGTACTTTGTACTAATTCTGTTTCTTCAGGTATGTTTGTATTTGATTACAATGTCTCAGAAAGCCCAACCTACGGTGCTACACAAACACTGCATGAATGTTACACAGTCACACATACATTGGATTAACAATCATCTTTATGTGCAATACTTGCTTATTGCTAGTTTGTAAATCTTGGATCTAGTTTTAGCTGTTTTTCATTTTTGTTTGTGGGCCATGTAGCAGTCTGATCGTATTAAAAAATTAGCTTTCGGTTTGAAAGCGGATGTAAATAACTTGAAGAGGAAATGCATAGTGACAGTACTCCTGGCCAAAGCCTGCTTTAAATGTGGGAGTTACTTCTTCTGCCAGATAAAGACTGCAATCTAATTAATGTCTTTGTGTGAGCTAACTCATTCATCTTAAACCAGTTAATGATTTTTTTTTTTTGCAAGTCAAGCAAATAGCTTTGCCTCAGTAATCCTATCTTAACCTCTTGATATTAGCCTACCTGGCACAGGAACTGCTACGAGTGCAGGTTGATTTTACTGAGCAGGTGGCTAGAGAGTGGCAACTGAGAATAGGCTCTGCAGTGTAGAAAGTGTAGATCATTTGAAAAGGAATTGATTTGAAAAGCAATGTATATGATCTACCAGTGCCATATCTGTCAGATTATTTGTTATAATAGTTTGCAAGTGCTTGATTACATTAAGGAAAATTTACAGGATTTAGCTTTTTTTAATCGTTCTGTAGGTCAAATCGGAGATTATCTTAAATTCGACCATGATTCATGAATGAGAATGGGATTTAGTTGCTGAGGGTACGCATGTTTGAGAATTAATCGTTTGGAGGATTGGCCTGTGTTGTCCCCAGACGCTGACATAGTTGTCAGACTGTGTTGGCTGACAGGGTTCTTAAAACAATAATCCAGACTCCTCGTGGTGCCTCCCACCCATGTTGTCTAGGCAAAGAATTGCTGCTATTTTTGGATTACAGTTTTGAATTTAGATTATTTCGTTTTCTGACCGAACCCATGTGTGCGCGCACGTACAGGATCAGCATTAACATGAATGAAAATCTGACGTAGCAAATCATGACGGATTTTAATGTTCGACCTCTGACTTTTTCTTTTATCTGGTTGTGGGAAGTGAAAGCTCTACTCCTTTCACTGCCTTCTGTACTGCAGAGAGTTTTTCAAGGCTGCATCTGTTGACATTATTAGTTCTAAGGCTCCTGAACTGTCTCAATGTTGGTTCTATTGGATTGAGTTTTATCCTCAGTGGGGCTGCAGCCATCTGTAGCCAGGAGCCCAAGAGAGCACAGCTTCACACTGTCTTGGTGAATAGGATGGCCCTCCTTCTCCCTCACCACTCAACGCAATGCTAGCTAGCATGGTCATCTGTTAGCTGCCTTGGTAGTCCAGGCTCCCGTCCAAACATGTTACCCTGTCCTATAATGTGTTAAGGGCAGTACAAAAAGATGCCGTGCTTCTTGTAATGCGAAAGAAGCACATGTCTGCTTTCAGCTTCCCAGTGTTGGTTGTACTGCGTGATAGGGGGGTTCTAGTGTGTGGAACCAGAGATAACTAAATATGGCAGAAATGGCAGAGAGGGAAAAACATGACCTTTAATGGCCAGAACATGCCGCTACATGTTGAAAATAATAAAACAACAAATTCACAGTTTGGAGCCTTGAAGAGGTATACTTGGTCTGTAACAATGTTCAGGTATGTGCCATCTGCAGCAGAGTTTTTGTTTATTTTTCTGTTTTATGTAATGTCACTGATGGTTTGTTTGTTTTTGTTGTAGCTCTTTTGCTCCCTTCATTACCGGAGAGCAAAAATATTATCCCAATATCCGAAAACATTTTCCTTCATCTCTGTCACAGTATTTTTAAAGGTTAAACACTGCCTTCAGAATCTCGGTCACGGCTGTTTTCAAACATATAACAATTGCATTATGTTAAATACAATGGCTACTAATTATACTCTGTTTAACAAAACGTGCAAAACGTCAGTCATACTATTTTATATAATAAGATAGCTACTAGCCTGGAAAGCTCGTGTGTTTTCCTTCTAATATGTGTAGCCTATTAGCATATCTTTCTGCCTCCCATGCAGCCTGAGAGAACTGCCCTCTTCAGTAAATATTACCTAACCTGCAGCTACATTTGACTGAAACCTGAAGAGAGGCATGAAGTGCAGCAGGGCCACTTGTACTCTCTAAACTTAGTTTCATAATTTATGCTGTTTTTGTAGCTCATTACACCAGATTACATCCAAAACATTTTAAGGGGTATTTAAAGATTTGAGGGTTTTTTTAAGCTTCATTTTGTAATTTTGTGGATATGGCTGAATGTTGTCATGGACAATAACTAGAACGACATTCTGTAGTTCTTGTCCCTTTTTAGAACAAACTTGTGTTTTTCTGATCTGTCAGTTGTGTAAGCAGGTTTGTATTTAGTAGTATTTGGTCAAAAAACTGGCTCTTTCCTCCATATTGAGTGTTTTCTTCCCTCACTGGTTGAATGATGGCAGAAAGATTTTATGTATATTGTGTTAAATGTCACTTAAAGTGTATGCCTGGGTTAAGTTGCAGATTAGAGCCTAAATGAATGCCAGTTGTCTATATTGCTAGCTGACATCTTTGTTACTGTGATATAGTTAAAAATCAGGGTGCATTTCTGGGGGACAGGTCTACATACAGCTAGTTTCTTATTTTTTTATTAACAAACAGAAACTTGAGGATGTGTCTGATGTGTACAAGAGATTTATTTATTGCTGGGTACACAGGTGAACCTGGTTTTTACCGGTGTGCGTAATGATTTTTATTATGTTTTTCTGTAGAATTTGTACCGTTTGAGTGTGTGTGTGTGTCTTTATTTTTCTTTTTTTCTGCTACACTATGCCATATATAGCTCTGAATTACAAATGAATGTTATGATTTGTGAATATCTTCACAGTTCTTGAGGCCTAAACTAATCAAAACAGATCAATAGAAGTCTTAGCCACCATATCATGCAGGATGTCTGATCCAGTGTGAGACCATGCATTTCCTGTGCCCCCGTCGTCTTTCCTTTCATTGCAGCCCTACAGTAAGAAAGGCAATCATTGTTTAGGCCCAAGTGTGGTATTTCCTTCATCCAGCAAGCCTAGCAAGGCCCTATTGGTTCATTAGAGAGTAAAGGCCTCTTAATGTGGGCAGCTGTTTCCTCTATATGCAGGGCAGGGGTCAGATCCACTGACCTGTTTTTTACTAGCAGGATGGACGGAACGGGGAAGGGAAAGCAAAAACGCGGGAATAGAGTGAATAAAAATGACTTGATCTTCCATAAAACATTTGTTTTTATAGCTGTGGGTTATATTGATTTGAGATACTCAACATGAAAACTGTCCAGTTACCCACAAACAGTTAGAATCAAATGTGTGTATTCTTTTTTATATTGTAAGTTTTTTAATCCAAGAGCGTTCAGAAGTTTGTTCTGTTGCTTTTCTCTTATGGCCAGCTTGTTAGTTGTGACTGATTTGTTTAAGGCTTAACAAGGTCAGGTCTTGCCTGCGCAAACAGGCTGAGGGGGCAGTTCTAATCACAGCACCGCTCTGTCTAATGTCAGGGCTCACTCTTTTATGCCATTAACCTTTCCTTTTTTATCTTAATGCCTTCTCCCTTATATGGCCAAGGCTATGTGATTAGTGGGGTTTATAAAAGCGTTTATAAGAGCTACTTTTAGTCACTTTCAAAGTTGCCGTGATGTACAAAGTACTGAATAGCTTTTCCACCACGTATGAGCTAAATTAGTTTTACAGTTGAGGAGCATGTCACAGGGTCTCTCCCTTGACAGTACTACTTCATGTCTCTTGCTTTTGACCTGTTCCTAAATCCCTAGCACGGTGACCTGGGGTTAACCCGAAGCTTGAGCCCGTTCACTGATCATTTGATGAACGAGTAATGTCATCCCCAGCGTTAAATAACTCGTTTTCAAAGCAAGACCTTGCTCCTGCTTCCCTAGGGAGTGCTGGGCCCTGTCTTGGAAGCCTGCAGTTCTAAATCACTCCATGCTCTCTGGGTAAATGAACACGTCACGCCTGTTGGCGTACCCTTGAGAGGGGCTTCAGAGGCAAATGAAGGCATGTGCTCCTGTTTAATCCCCACAGAAACACAGCTCAGATTCGTCCGCCTGATGAAAGAATAAGGTTAAATATCATGGTTTGATCTTGAGTGGTTCTTTTCTGCTGTCTGCATGAGATTTATTTCAGAGATACCTGCAGGCCACATATCATGAGAGTCGGCCACATGCAAGAAAACAGACATTTGTTAAAGTAGTTGTCCTCATGGTGAAATAGTTCAGCTGTTAGTAGTGTTTATCATCTGAAATGTCTACTGACAGCCACTGGCTGAGAGTCTTACAGTGCTTGTTATCATAGGTTCAGGCTCAGCTTGATTATTCTTCAAGTAATATAGTTGCAAGAGATATAATGAAGATTTATTCAACCCATATAGATTTATGTACAGTGGGCAAATGTATTGAACTTTGCAGCGTTCCCTACAATATCTGCACTAATAAAGTTAACTCTCTCTCACTCACACACACACACACACACACACGTACACACACACACATTCTTCTTTTACTTCACACCCCTCCTTCTTTCCCCTCACATTATCTGGGCTAACGGAGTGTATGTGGATTTAGCAGACACAATCCCTCCAAATGAGCTTCATTACACGGGCCTATCCACGCGTCCCCCTGCTGCTTGCACTCACGGATTAAAAACTTGCCCCAATCCTTGCCCAGCTGGGAGGGAAGCGGAGCATCAAGTCTCTCATTGAACCTTTTAATTAATGCATTGCAGCTTCTTCTGGCATTACCCCTTCCCTTCTGCCAGCCACTTTCCTACTTAGTAGTGTAGTGCATATGTAATTGGACAAAATTCCAGTTTTTTTGTTGTTTTTTTTTTTGTTTGCTCCAGCACCTTTTAAAGAGCAGATGTCAGTTTTTAATTTAAGAGGCAGCAGTTATTTCCACATTTAGCGGGACCAAATGTATTTGGAAAAATGAACATGATTGGAAATAAATATAAGGCGTTTCATTTTTCAAGGTATTTTGTGTCTGCTTTGATTAAACTGTGTCAGGCCTGTAATGTGGCAGTAATAGCTCCTGCATTATTGTTGTTCATTTGTTTCTTGTTTGTTTGCCTTTTTTTTACCATTTAGTATTGTCTCATGTAAGTGAAATACATGGCCAAGATTGAGTGATTCAAGATGCCTTAGTAAATGGAAAAAGTTTTTGAATTCATCTCGTTGCTATCATTAAAAAAGCGGGTGTGCCTCGACTTTGCAGAGCGAAGTGGTACATTTCATTAAAAGTAGAAACTGGGACTCCTTGGGTTATGGAGCATTCGAGAAATTCAATAAATATTTGCAATAACTGCAGTATATACTATATGTGCTTTTCAGTCCACCCTAATGTTTTTAATACCAGAATTGATGCCAATGTTACACCATCATTGTGCATCTCTGTCCTTGACCGGATATCCAAGGATGAAATTGCATTTTTTTAACTCGACCCCTTCATTTTGTGCGCAGGTACACCAGTGAATCGTATCCCCATCATGGCAAAGCAGGTCCTGGATCTCTATAAGCTTTATAAACTTGTAACAGAGAAAGGAGGCCTGGTTGAGGTAATCAATAAGAAGATCTGGAGGGAGATCACCAAAGGCCTGAACTTGCCCACCTCCATAACCAGTGCAGCTTTCACCCTCCGCACACAGTAAGGACTGAAAACACATGAACTGTGTGGAATATAGCTTTGCCTTTTTTTAAACACAATTTAAAAATGTCAGCTGCTCTTTCTGTTTTGAAATTTTCATGACATGGACACACACACACACACACACACTCATGTTTTGGCATTTACATGTGTTGGCTGTAGCTCTCCATGCAGTGGAGTCTACAGTATACTGATCCGTGTCCCTGTGTCCTCTCTGTAGGTATATGAAGTACCTCTACCCATATGAATGTGAGAAGAAAGGGCTCAGTTCTCCTGGTGAGCTGCAGGCAGCCATTGACAGCAACCGCAGAGAGGGCCGTCGTCCTGGTTACAGTAATAGCCTCTACCGGTTCTCCCCCTCCCCCAGTGGGGGCGCCCCACACCTCCTGTCACCTCCCAAAATGCACCTCCCTGCTTCTGGACACAACGGTCTGCAGAGCACACCTACTCCAGCCCCTAAGAAAGGGACAGGTAATGACGGCTGGATTTAAATGCTCGGGATTAAGGCTGTTATAGAAATTATAATTCACATTTATCTATATATCTATAATTATCTGAAGTGTCAAATCAGCATCTTTCCTGTTTAAATGCTGATTTTGAATAGTTTTAACTATTGTTAAAATATTTATTATCACAATAATGATTTTGGTCCATCTATCAGATATAACTGATGAATAACTGTAAATATAAAAAAAAACCCACACTCACAAGCTTTAAAAATATAAAATGCAAATTATATTGTTTACATTGTATTTCGTGTATTTATTATAGGATATAAATATTTCCCAATAATCAGGCCTTCACATTCCTTCAGTCAGACACACTATTGTTCAGGGACTCCAGTCGGCTGAACTAGTGCTTCTCTCAAAATAATAAAGACACTAATAAGTTTAGTATGTGTATGAAATGTTGTTCTGTAATAAATTTCACACGTAGTATTCATACATTACTACACACATTACCCTAATTTTTATTAATTTTTAAAAAATGTAAACACACTCTCTGATGCATGCTCTGACTGATATTCCGGGACTCTTATTTTAAAGTGTGGTGATGAAAAGGAGAAATAATTTCAAACCTAAAACATTTATTTAAGTTTGCCAAAGTTTACGCAGTAAAATTGCAAAACGGAACACAGATGGGCAGTACCAAGTAAAACAAAATGTATAAATTATAATATTCAAATTTGATCTTTCTGATCTGTAGCTTGTGATGCTTCACATACTGTAGAATGGCTAAAAAGAGTTTATTTGAGAGCATTTCAGGTCATTTTAGCTGTCTAATGCATTCTTAACAGGAATGAATGTTATTTGATTAAAATCTGCCATCATAGTTTTTAGGCAGATGTAAGAGATTCAGTAATGGGATAGTGAGAGTCAGGCAACACTAGGAATGCATCTGTCAATCACATACCTATTGTCAACAATTTCCTCAGCTTTGGAGGATAACCTGAGTTCACGGTCATTGTTGCTTTTGTGCCCCTTGACGGTTCCTTAGAATTTTTCCTGCATTTTCCAGAGCTTTCTTCACACAGTAGCTGAAACGTTACTTTGTGGTTGGAAATGGGTGTGCACTTTGACATTCGAACCAAAAACTACAGACAGACTAGCTGCTGTCGTGTTTATTTCTGCTGGTAGATCGGTCCATGTAGAGTAAAAATGTCTCCATAAATTTGCATAAATTTGATCGTAATCTGTTTTTGATTTTAATAGCCCAGTCCTACTGGGAATAGACCTAACTCTATTAAACGCTAATGCAAGCTGCTCTTAATAAACGGTTGGTTAATGAGTTGCCTCTGCAGTCAGAAGGTTGTGGGTTCAATTTCAAGGACTGCTTGTGGGACCACTGAGGTGCCCTTGAGGAAGAGCTCATCCCCACACACTGTTCCTCGGGCACTGTGTTCCTGGCCTGCCCGCTGCTTCACTTGGTGAATGGCTTAAATACAGAGGAAGAATTTCATCCTGTTCACACTGTGGGCTTTGGTGTGTTCACAAATTACACACTTTTACCACTTTTACACCATGTGGGTAAAAATTGGATGTGCAATAACAGCACATCCACTACAATTTTCAATGGGTGTGTTTCCATTGTTCTCTATTGAACGCAGTCCTTTTCACTCATTACATTTTCAACACAGGCTCTTTGGAACTTAAACCGAAGGTCACGCTCTTCTACCCTTGCTACACGCCTGAACCAGCAGACATGTTTATCAAGTTGAGTTGTTTGTATATGAAATGGGGCCTGTTTTGTACATCATTGAACCACAGTGTTTTTAATGGTTCAAGCGCCACCTGGTGTCCACATACAACAATCTGTAGTGCAGTTTCTAAGATAAATATATAAGAGAAGACTTTCAGTAGCAAATGAGAATTGTTCTGGTTAACAATAACAATTTCTTATTCTTTAAGCTATTTATTATAATTATATTATTTTTAATAGCAACTGCATTTGCTATAAGACTTGAGAAAAGAGGAAATGTATTTTCATGCTAGGCAAAAAATGTGCAGCATTTTTAAGAAAGCTGAGTTTAAGGGCAGGCTGTAGCAGGCAGGAAATGTGTGTAGGAAATTGAGCAGTTTTCCTGGCCTGCAGGGGCTGATTGGAAGGGGCCAGAGTGTGAAAGCCATTAAAAGGAAGGTCTTCCTGAGGCCCTGCAGCAGGCAATCACCCTAGAGGGCTCAGCTAACACATTATACATATGACTCCAGTTCAGCATGCAGAGAATGGCCTTACTGTGAAGATGAAGTTATTACAGTGTTTTGACATAAATGTTAGAAATGATACAAACGTTAAAGCACATCATCAGGATCATGCAAGAACGAGTTGCCAAAAATTTAAATTACCCTTCATTAAATAAGATGCCTCTTCTTCAAAATCACCATTTTTATTAATGCAAATCAATTTTGTTGCTGATACATGTATAAACATATTGCATTGTAGTGTTGGTACTGCAGAAAATAGAATTTTATCTGTATGCTGACTGTCTGAGCACTAAATTGGATTAAGCATTAAAATATAATTAAAGAAACAGCTAATGTTCATTAGCATTCAATTGTTTGCCAAATTGCAGTATTTCTCATTTTAGTTTTAAATGTTCATTTCATAAGCCTTTCTGAGTGTCTCCTCTATATTATTTTTGTGTTAATTGTTTTTATTTTAGTTTTTGAATGATTTGTCTCAAAGTAACAATGAAAAATTGTGAGATTTGTTGTAGTATGAATTTGAGTTTCATCGTCGCCATGTCTGTTCTCTCACCATCTGCTCTCGCAGTTCCTGAAGACGGTCCTGCCTCCATGTTGCCAGGTCGACTCCCTTTGGCTCTTGCTTTGGGTCACCAGCAGCAGCAGTTGGCCCGGGCTGCCACTCTGGAGCAGCTGCGTGAGCGGCTAGAGACCGGCATGGGTGCTGCTGCTCTGGCCACAGGTGCAGCCATGGAGGCACCAGAGAGGAAGATGGCGCGTCTGGCAGAGGAGCAGCAGAGGCTGCTGCAGCAGGCCTTCCAGCAGAACCTGCTTGCCATGGCATCACAAGTGAACCCTGCCAACTTACGCATCAACAGCGCCAGTGCACGTGGTGAGTCTTGAGACACCAACCCACAGCTCTCCTGTAGTGCATGTTGAAATGAACGTTTCTCTAATTGTGTGTTCTATCTTTTTTTGCAGAGGAAAAGCAGGATCTGTCTCTCAGCATCTCTTCAAATGGATCAGCCAGTATCACAGTGTCCGTGGAGGTCAATGGGGTTATTTACTCAGGCATGTACCAGAATGTATATAATTCAAAAACTATTTGTCTCTCATCACTTCAGAAAACCTCCAAGACAGCAAGCTTGAGAGGAAGAACAAAACATCAGTTGAGACCAGTGTATATTAATACTAGTGTAACTTCTTCTCAAAATGTCCCACTGTACAAAGATCCCACTGTAATGGACCATTTCAAACAATGTAATAAAAGAACTACATAAGATGCATTTGTGAGATCTTACTATAATAACACCTGCTTATTTTGATTCCTTTTTTTTTTTTTTTTTTTTCCCCCTTCAGGTTCGCTGTATGCTCAGAAGTCCCCTGCAGGCATGCTTAACTCTGCCACAGCTACATCCGTATGCCAGAGCTCCACCCTCAGCCCCAGTGTTGCCTCCTCCTCCTCCACCTCATCCTCCTCTTCCAAAGGCCCTGGCTCGGCGGAGCCTGCTGCTGGCTCTCCTTAGCTCCCAGTAGCCTGCCTAACTATGGTCTTCCTCTCCTGGAGAAGCATGTTCTGTCTATGGAGAGTCTTTGGCCATCCAGTGGTCTGTTAAAGCCAAGTCTACCTCCTATTGAGACCCATCTAGCTCACTTCTGCTGAGAGGGGCCTCCACTTACCAAGAGTTTAGTAACTGTTCTACCCTGTTGCAGATGGCATCTCCCTCCTGCCACATGTCTGCTACAAACTCTCTCAGGACTTGGAAGATCATGAGAATGATCTGATCCAAAATCACAACAGATACCTCAACTACGCTGTTATGAGCACATTTCTGTGCTTCACACGTTCAGTAGCTTTTTAATAGCAGTACAATATGCCTTCTTATATGCATAACACATCCATAGAATCACTTACTTACCAAACACCTCTGCTAAACAATCATGGCAAAAATATACTGCCTAAATCCTACAGCGGGTGTTTGAACATTTTCCATAAGTAGGTATTTTGCAACATTCACCGTATTCGTCTTATGCACACTAACAGTGGATTCCAAAGTATCAGGGCCGAGTACTCCTGATTTATGGATAGAGGATTTCCCTTCTACGTTCATTCTGCTAGTTTTTAAATGGACCACAATCCCTTCAAGTGTTATTTGCAGAGTTGTTTTTGGTTAGCAATGGGGTCAAACTTTTTCCACTTTTTACTTTGTATATTTTCTTGATTTGATTGTGGATTTGTTTTTTTCCCATTATTTTTAGTTTCTAGATATCCAGAAATATTCATTTGATTTTGAAAGAGTTTTCGATATAGATTTTGAAAAGATTTGAGTATTGAATCTGCAGTTTACACAGCTGAAAGCATACATTTTGCTATTCTTTCTGACTTTTTATTCTTTTGACAGATTGGTCCCTACCAGTTCCTACACAAAAGGTTGGTCTCTACCATTTAATCAAAAGCGTGTAGAAGCGCATCAGTAGAGGGGACAAATGGCTTTACACAAGTCAATTATTTAGATGGCGTTGGACGATCAGTTTTAGGGTCTCTGATCTGGGCCCTTATTAACATGTTATTCCTTTATTATGTGATTGAGGATTGAGGATGTTTTTTTTTCTGATATGTTTATTAATCTAACCAGGATGTAAAAGGCATGATCATGCTAAAATGAAATCAGAGAAATAGTGGGGTATTTGTTCATAAAGGATCTAAAAAATAAATCAATACTTGCTGATCTTGGTCACAAAATGCTAAGGAGAAAAACAGGAGGAGCGCGGACACGTTTTTGTGCATTTCTCCACTTCCTCGATGTCTTTTTACCTTTCTTTCTCATAACTTTAGGCCTCAAATGCCTTTCCATATTGGAAAGCAGGTTTCTCAGGAATTTCAGGTTGATCTCAGTGGTTTTTACCTCAGCACCACAACGCCTCATGTCTCAAATGAACAAGGCTGGATATACCTCAGTGGGAGAAGTGAAATAGCTACCTCAGAATAGCCTTTGTAAAACTTTGTCAACTTTACCTCAGAATTAGCTCCAGACACTAGATTAAGATATTGAGTTTAATGACTTTGAAATGACCTCTTATTAAATTCTGAAATGTTCTCAGGTTTGTAGTGGACAAAATACCTCAAATATGAAGAAATCTAATAACAGAATAACCTTCATACAGTGGTATGAGGTATTAGATGTTTATGACTTCTCATACCTTTTGGAAAATCGGATGTATCAATCATATGTCGGTGAGGTTGGGTTACGTCTTATTTCTATTCAGTCGAGTTTATTTAATACTGAACTTTGCTGCATTTTTAGAAGTTACTGAGTTAAAATAAGATTGTCTCTGAACCTTATTGTCCTAAAAAAAACATAAAGCAGTCTCTGGTAAGGAATGTGGTCGGCTTTTGCCTCTCACTGGAACTGTCTCCGCTATCCTTACTTCGACATTTTGTGCTTGAAAAAAAAATTCCTGCAGATCTTTTATCTCTTGTTGTCTTTGTATTGTATTTATCAGATAATTACACAGCTCAAACCCAAAGACCATCTCACTGTATTTCTACTGTGCTCTCTCTGGTGTTCACATGGAGCCTGAAAAAGTAGAATTAAAGTCTGAGTTTATGCAACGTGTCCTGCATACCTTGTGTTTTTTCCCCTCTTTTAAGTTCTGCTTTGATTAACTGCTTGATTTTGTGAAAGGTTTTGATTTTGCCATTTTTGGAGTGCTGTTATACACTATGGACAAAAGTATTGGGACGCCTGGCCATTACACCGGCAGGGACTAATAACATTACATTCAAATAAATAAACTTTAATATGGATTTGGTCCTATCTATAACAGCCTCCACTCTTCTTGGAATGCTTCCCCCAAAATTGTGTGTTTCTGTGGGAATTTGTGCCCATTTGTTCTGTAGGGCATTTATAAGGTCAAGCACTGATAAGAAGGCTTGGCTTACGATCTCTATTCTAGTTCATCCCAAAGGTTTTGGATGGGGTAAAGGTCATGGCTCTGGTTAAGTTCACCGAACTCATCTAGCCACGTCTTTGTGGAGTTTGTTTAGTGTACTGGAGCGGAGTCATGCTGGAAAAGAAAAAAGGATGTTCCCCAAACGGTTTCCCCAAAGTTGGTGCGAAGATGCATCAAGATTCCCCTTCATTTAAAGCACGGATCTTAGACCAAACCCGGAAACACGTGTATCCCATTACTTTTGTCCGTGTTATGTATGTAGCATCTTTAGTCTTTATCCTTACAAAGCAAAATAAGTCAAAATTAACCTGGAAGTTACAAAGGGTATTTTATAATACAAAACTGGAATGCAGTTCAACCCATTTAACACCAAGAGGCAGTATCCCCTCAAAAGGGTAAACTGAAAATATGTGGCCATTGATGGAATATAAACTTGATTTCTGTGTTTGATGTCTGCTCATGGAGTTTTGAGCGGGGTCAGTGAGGACAATATAACTCAGATTTAATGTAAATCTTCAGTTTTGTCTCCAATTTTTGTGCTGCTCAAATCCACCAGATGGCAAGGATTCCCCTAATGACTGCTGCCAGCGCTGGAAGGGTGAGATTTAAAGTGCCACCTCATTATTTTGAACTGTTGGACCAATCAACATCTTTTCAGGAGAATTCAAACTAGCAATGCTGGTACTAAGAGAAGCCTGTGTTGGCTAGAATTGTACTGGGAGGTAGGAAGGGTGGTCCACCAGTTATGCTCATTTGGAATCTTGTCCACTGCTAGCTGTAGCATCATGGGAATCACAATCTTGGGGATTCATTGAGGAACAGCCAATTTAGTAAATTTGATTTTTCAGCAAATCATTCAGTTGTCCTCTAGTTACACCATATCTGTACACATGCACATTTGACTTTACGCGTGCAAACCAGCATGGTTTTTTATACCATTGCGCTGTGCGTGCGTACACAGTGATGACATGAGAAGCTGCTAATGGAAGAGACAGCTGTTCTGTATGTGTGGAGCGGGGGCAGGGTTTGTGGGGGCGGGGGGCTGGTTCGAAGATGACCATGGAACATGAGGGCTGGTTCAGATTAGAAGGTGGGTAAGAGGGCCGTCATCTATATATGTGCCCATGACTGATGTAGCATGATCCCGCCCACATTCCACTACTGCAACTAACTTTGGTCTTCCGCCGTCACTCTCACATCAGCACGGGGATTACTGTTCAGCTCACATAAACAAGCTGATTGAACACAACAAGCTTCACCCGGAGCAAGAAGAATGGGTTTCTGCCCCAACACCATACATTCACTTCAGTAACAAAAATCAGGATATTTTACACAGACCTGATGTCCATATCTTAGGTCAATTCACTTGACCAGTGGTTTCATAGAGACAATGGTTACAGATGGAACAGGAACAACCCAAGCCGGGTGCCAGTTTGGAAGACACTGGCATCGTCTTCTAGTCATTTCTGTGGTGATGCATGGGCTTATTTTGAGGATGTGGTGAAAGCACTGGACTACAGCAGCGACGGCAAGTGTCTGAATGTCATCATGTCCAGCGAGGGTGACGATTGCTCAGGACACTCGGTGTTGATCTTTTGCTGTAAAGGAATGATCGAGGGCATCATCGTCATGCTCTTTACGTGGCTGCTAATTCAGATTCTCTTTACCAAGCACCTGGAAGGTATGTCTTGGCTTTTCTGCTGTCCTATGTTGAGATACATTGGGATGCTTGATATAGTAGTGTCCAGTTCCATATGTGAAAGGCCATAGTAGAATTTATTATTGTACCTCATGTAACATCCCTGAAGGGATTCATACATTCCATTCAGAATGTTAAAGAAGACCACCAGTCTCTGCAGGGTAGTGGTTTCCTAGGACCAGAGGTTTGTCCAGCTTGGGACAGACATTAATAGAAGATTTTGTCTCAAAACAGTCTTTTGCTCTTTCATAGCACAATGACTGAACTGTTAGTGTTGGTCTCCATTACTGTGACTCTTGAAGCATGGCATAATGAACTCTAGGAAACATTTCTCTATTTAAACACATTATTCCTCATCTCTGTTTTGGAATGTTTGGAAATGTTCAGGCTTCTGATGTGAAAAACATTGTCATTCAGCCTAAAATTTCTACTTTGTGGTTCATGTTGTTTAATTCACTTAAAAAATCAGTTTATTAAATTAACATGAAGCAAAGTACATAAAAAATCAGTCATGATCGCTCAAAAACCTCAAATTAGCCACTGCCCTCTTGGATCTGTTATATTGCAGACGATTCCACAAAAAAATCGTCCTTTGTTCAGAAATGCATAGATCTGTCTGTTGAGGAATACTGCAAAGCAGATGTTCTCTCATTTGGGATTTGCAAATTAGTGTGTTTCTGACTGTGCTGTCTGTTCAGTCCATCTCCAGATTCTGCTGGGAGTGGGCTTGGTGGTCTTCTGTTTGACTCTGATCCTGGGCTGTGTCCTGTGTTTGCGAGACTCCACAGCAAAATATCCTGAAAACAAAGAAGACAGCGCATCCCCACCTCTGCCACCTGCTGCTGATCATGTGACCCTGGCCGTAGTCCCTTCTATCTCCTTAGAGGCCACTTCCATCAAAGTTCAGTACGATGAGCTGGAACAGGATGTGTCGGACTATCCATCGGCCTTTGGAAGCTCCACGCCATCGGATGATGATTTTAGTGCCATGTCCTTCACCTCAAGACCTCAACTTACTTCCGAACTCAACAAAGAGTCCAAGTCCTGCTTTCCTTTACGAAGGCTCAGCTCACCAACACTCTCCTCACCACTTTACAGGCCCATGGCCACCGGCCGCTCTTCACTTCATTCCTTTCCAAAGCCTGGACTCCTGGCAAAAACCCAGAAGGTACTTAAGCGCCACTGCACTGTGTCATGGGATACTTGCTCAAACAGCGAGAGCATAAGACTCACTACCCCAAGTCCAGTATCACCTTGTGCTCTCTCGGGCGTCCAAACTGAAGGCCGGCTTTTGCAAAAACCTTTGCTCCCCAACTATGGTTCAAATTTGTGCACTGAAAACCCAGATCCCTGCCTGCATTTTACCCTTACCTTCTCCCCAGCACAGCGGACCATTACCATCGCCTTGCTCAGCCTTACTGGGACACTGCATAGACTGGAAGGGGTAATGGTTCAGGCCAGCCTGCCTCCACTTTGGTCAGGCCCTTTGGAGGTGTCTGGCCAGCGCCACTGTCTGGTGCTTGAGGTCAGCACTCTGGAAGAGCTCCAGAACTGTACACTCAGACTTGCTGTGTTCACCCAGGAAATATCTGCTGCAAAAGCTTCGCTTCTAGGGACGCTGGAAGTACACTGTGGGACAATAGACTGGATATCAGACAGGCCCATTGCCTGCACTAGACCATTAGGGTGATCTGTGGATAGGATGTAGAGGGATGTGGAACTGTTTCCTGGCTTAGATTGAGCCACAGATCCCCAACTCTAGCCCAGTAACCCCCCTGTGCTGACTATTTTAGTGTTTTCCTGCTAAAAATACCTGCTCAAAACCAGGAATGCTTGTTAGTTTGTGCAGGGGTGATAGTACTCACTCAATTAAGCTATACTTCAGTACTGTGAAAGTAATCCTCAATATGAAGTCAATATTTTGTGTTGAGTTATAATGAGTTTATATTTCATTTGTGTTAGAATATGAGCTCCCAAGCTGGAAGGAAAGACCGAGATTATTGGCCAGCTACTAATCATGCAGTGCAAAAACATTGGCTTAAATCACGCATACCTAAACTAAACAAACTCAGTGAAACTTAATGAATGGAACTCTGATACATTTTACTCATTTTACTCATTTACTCATTTTACTCAGTACACCCACATCACCAAATGTTTGCCTCCCATGAGCATAACATAAGGTTGGTACGTCTGGATAAGTCAGGCAGATGTGAATGTGTAATATTGAATGGAGTTGCTGTAAATATATATATATATATATATATACACATATGTATATGCCATTAATTAAATAGTATTCTCCTTATTTTTTCTTGTTTTTCTTGATCAAAACAGCTAATTTTATGATATACAATGTTTTTTATCACACAGAAAAGAAAACAATAGATTGCATATAGGAAATTTTGCATGTCAGACTGTTATGCAAGAGAGTTTTATACACACTCTGCCTTTCAATGGAGAGGTTAAGTAAGCCTCGATGTTTGCTTTTAATGTTTTGGATTAAATGATTGTCTTACAGGATTTAAGTTCCACGGGACATCATCTCATTTTTAATGACATTGTAGTTTAATCCTCCAGACAGCAGTCCAATCCTTTCCCTTTCCAGTGTTGATCTGCTCAGACCTCTGAAGCTGTCACTATGCATTCACTGATATTTCATATGTACATTTGACAGATGATCTCAGGGCTTCTTAAGGTATTACAGGAAAAATAGAAGGAAAAATCAGAAAAGGATGAGTTTCCTTAAAATGTTTGTTGCCAACAATTCTCCAAGTACGGGCCCCGTTTCATATCCGAATCTAACTGCAAGTCATTACGGACTCAGTCCATACATCATATTAGGAGTGCATTTACACAATGCAATTAAGTGTATGTTTCAATAAATGAATAGTTTGGTAAAATATAACATAGTTCAGATTTTTATGGTGAACTTGGCCCATCATTAACCGAACGTTGTCAGTCGACGCACCTATGACGCAGTGTTAGCATGGTTCAATTCTTAGGCTTCGCATTCAGATTAGCAAGTCTGCTAAGGCTAACAGTTATTCACGAGCGGTCCTGCGAGCACGAGTGAGCGAAATACGTACATCATTATAAGAGTCAGTGGAGAAGGTGTTATGTCTCGTCGCTACTTTATTTGTTGAGGCATAAAAGTAATCAAGGTTTTTGTTAAATCTTTTCATAAAACTACACTTTACTGTCAAAACAGAGAGCTGATTAGGTTCACAAGCAAACGATCATAGGCAAACAGTGCCATTTCTTTTGGTTGTATATTGTAAGCAAATTTAATAAAAGGGATTGGCTTATTTATTTTGAATATAAAGCTTGAAAATGCCTGCTCTGTGCTCAGTGCTATTGTTGCCTTTTGAAATTTTGCATTTTAACCATTGCACTTGAAAACAAGACCCTTGATCCAAATGACATTGGTATTAACATTCATGGAAGTCACGGGTCAGAGCATCTGGCAGTATCCAGCTGTGCTAATCAGATTGTAGTAGTCTGATCCATATAGGCTCACTATTGCTACGTATGGTTCATGAGTGGTCTGGGAAAATATTATGTGAGTATTATGTGAATGTGATAGCCCACCTTTTCAGTAACCAACTGTGTGACTGTAGTTACTGAGAAGTACACACAGTAGCAGACCAAACTATACGCGGGTGTATAGTGGAAAAGCGCGTTGTTGTAATGTGGTAAAAAAACACACCTAAAAATGTCTGTTTTTGTAGTGTAAACCCTAAATATGACCCCAAATATCCTTCCAGAACTATTTAATTTAATTTTAAGCTTAATGAGAACCAAACTAATGATTGCTCTCGGAAACTTGATTTGTTTTTGTGATGTCTGGGCCTCGTCCACCATACCCATCATCCTTGTGCTGTTGTTTATGTTTGGGCACGGCACCTGAACGGAATGAGCCTCCTCTGCATGAGGCCTTGAATTACAGTACAGTCTATACTGTACACACACACACACATACACACACAAATAAACCGATATTTCCTACCTGAGCATCAGCACAGAGAGCTGTCTTGTTCTTTTGGGTAAGAGTTTTTGCACACAGCTAATGCTAACCGTTAATGCTAACGCTTTTTTAAGCAATACAGTTTTCTGATTATGATTATTTATTTACCTTTACATTTTCTTCATGGGTAATGCATTAAACTGAGTTCAAAATGAAAAAGTCTTCTCGGAACATATTTGGGGGCATATTTAGGGTTTACACCTGCGAAAAGCCAAAGATCCATAGTAGCACAAGAGCTAAGCTGATACAGACAAATGAGGCCTGACACATTCCTTAATCTTTTGATCATTTTTCTCTCATGTTTTTTAGTGACCAGACACTAAACAGATCTGAGTCACTGAGATTTGATTTAATCCTACAAACAGTGGATCATCAGCTAAATATCCACTGGCTGGCTTTTCTCAATATGTAACACTAATGATGTTATTTCCCTCTTCAGAACAAAACAGACAATTCCATTATGGTTTAAAAAAAATAACCTGCAAATATAAACATGCAAACTGACATGAAATGTGTCAACGTTCTTTAAACTCAGAATTGAGTTTTACATTCTACAATAAGGTGAGAGGATGATAAAAAAAAAAAAATCAGTGCCACCGACTTCACTTTTTACTTTTTTAGAATGCGACTTCACTTTTTACCAATGACAAAGTGTTACTTTTTTATTTTAGGTTTCTATATACAAAAAGTGCAAGTGCAAGTGCAAGTGATTTCTTTGTTAGTAAGTTTTATTAGACAATAAGTACAAATAAGAATTCATTGTTCGCCATGAGATACTATAAACAAAATACATGGAACCACTTCCAATCTTTAGCATCAAGCCTTTAATAAATCTTGATGTAGTGACAAAAATAGTTTCATAAAACTGACATTTAAAACCACAAAGAACTTCATAAAGTGCATTTAATAACATGTTAAGTTATTAACACAAACCAAAAAACAATCAATCCACACAGGCTACATTATACATTTATTTAGTCGAGCACCACGTCCTCGTCCTCCATCTCTGAGTCACACACCTCCACCTGTCGGGCTTGGAATGTACCATCCACACATGATGGGGGTGCCCTCCTCTGCGATGCCTCCTCTTCCTCATTAACGAAGCCTAGCAAGCAGTATACAGTGGCTGGGGTGGGCTCACTCCTACTTTCTCTCACTCTTAATTTCTGCATCTGTTGCTTAAGCTCGGCTGTAAAGCAATAAACATTAATATTGGAAAAATGGTACTGTATTAAATGCAATAACATACTGTAATAGGAACGGAGTGACACCCAAACACAGATGTGGACACACAATTACACGAAGATCTGTAACAGTGAGGGATTCATGATCAAGGACCAGTGGAAACAGATATGATTTCTTATTGTGATTGGACATCACACATCACCTTTAAGGAGATTTTCACTTCTGTCTTTTAGCTCTTCCGTTTCTGCTGACATCTGCTGAGGAGGGATATAGCAGAGATGTTGCTCTCATTGTACTTAAACCAACTGCATTATTCAGGGACAGGTGCTAAAATAATCAACTCAAATCCAGCAATCTAAGTGCAGAAGTGATGAAATGACCCTTTAGTATTAGATGTTCCAGATGCTCCTCCGTTGACAGGGAGGAGGGTGCGGTGTCAGCTGTGTTTTATCCAGGGGCTCTGCTCTTCCACACACGCACCAAAGCCGCTTATGTGACACTGTATGTTTATCGTGCCACGGCATCAAACATCCAGGACCCAACCACGCCTCACCAGCACATTCTTTGAGATGCAATACATCAGGACTACTCCAATAAATGACTGTGTTTTTGTGCTATATGTCCTTCTCATACAGCCATGGAAAAAAATCAGAAACCACTCTTCCCTTTTTCTTTGTACAGTTTGCGCCAGTGTGTGTGTGTGTGTGTGTGTGTGTGTGTGTGTGTGTGTGTGTGTGTGTGTGTGTGTAAAATGCCCAGGCTGCTATTCTTTTATTAAAGATTGCAGCATGAGTGTGTAAAAAATAAGAAATGCCTCCATATGTGCAGTACGTGCAGTAGTGTTTGTAGAGCAGCTTTTCTATGTGCTGTATTCCAGCAGCTCCTCTCAGTTTCTGATGGGATTGAACAGAAAAACATGCACGCACCATTGACTTAATATCACTATTGTAATTGTAGCAACTGTAAATTAATGTAAGTGTTGTGTAGTTTAACATTTCCAAATTATTTATTATTATTACTGATTTTTTGTTGGAATTTTGAATCAAATGTGGTCAGTAGTGTATAAATTCTTTTACACAGACGCTCTCCCACAAATTTTAAAACCCATAAACAGAAAAAAAAACAATTTTTTGCATGGCTGAAAGTGCATGATCGCTATAAATTCTCCACAACCAAAAAGAAAAGGAGCAAATACATGAATACATGAATCATTATCTGTTCATTCAGGCAGCAGATGGAAAAATCCTTATCCTCAGCATCATTCTAGCCGTCTCTTACTTGGGTTTCACTGCAGCTGACCTCCTGCGGTCTATTCTCAGAGGCTGGTGGCTCTGGACTGGCTATAGAGCTCCTTCCTGCCCTCTGCTGGACTCCCAGACCCTCCAGCTGCCCCGTCCTCTCACTGCTCAGTGTGTCTGCAGAATTCTCATTTGGGAAATGTTTTGAAGAACATTCATTATGTAGTTATTAATATTTGGTGTACTGTAATACAACTGATTTGCTGGTGGTAATTTTATAATTAAAGTACACTAGGCAGAACTGCCTACTTCGAAAGCTTTAGACTTTGGGGCCCGGGCCACCACCGGGACAGCTCTTCTCTGGAGCACTGGAGACGCCTCACCACCCAGCTGCTCTCTCTCCTTAAACAGACTCTTCAGCTGTGGCACAAATGGACACAGGTAAGGTGTCATGGAGGTGATCTTATTATAAAATGGTGTAACTCATGATGTGGTAGTGGTAATAAAGTGCCATCCATGAGTAACTAGACAGTGATATTTCTCTTTGTATGGTTTTGATTCCTGCACAGAACAAACTGTTTTCGGGCCAGTGGTGTGTAGGAGCATCATTAGTTCCAGAATAAAAGAACTATCAAAAGCTCTAGAGTTCATTCATGATCTACAGTTCCCTCAAAGAAGATGTCTGTAGAGTTTTTGGACAATGTACAGATCAAAAATGATCACTGACCATTTACTTATAGGCTGCACTGTGTATTATTCACTTGCTCTGTGATGAGTCTCCTCTGTTGGTCAGTGTCCACATGGTTAGAGCTGAGTGATTTCTCCTGTCTGGTCACTGTTACCCTCTGCTCTTTACCCTGGACAAAGACAGAGTAATTGTAAACTATTTAAACCTTAGATACAAAAATAGAAATAATCAAGCTCTGAATATAAGGTTAAGCCAGCACCTGTTGGGACGGTATATGTGTGTTTAGTCTCTGTAGAGCCTGATCTCTCTCTTTCTTCAGCAATTCAGCTGTCTTCCAGCTCTCTGTGACCACAATACAAAACCACAGCATAAGCACTCTTTCTGTGTATACTGTGGCCCTTACATTATTTATACATGATGAGAATGGAGCCTGAATGGTTACCCTCTAGTTGGGCTTTCAGGGAGTTGATGGCCTGAGTGTCTTTTTCACTGCACAGTGAGTGGTCAGTCTTCATCTCCTTAAGTGCAGTAAGCTGAGAAGTAAAAAATATGAATAAGCTCTCATGCAGGTCACTTATTTATGTATGTTTAAAAAGTACTTTATATATATACTTTGACTTGAGGTAAGTTCTTCACTCAAAAATGCTATTGATTAAATACTATTATTAGCACTGTACCTCCCTCTCTAGAGAAGTTATCTTGTTTTCCTCAGTGTCTCTCTGACTCATCAGATTCTTCAGAGTACGATCCCTAGATACCGAAGGATGAATCATATAAAGCATTGACCAAAGCATCAAACAACAAAGTAGTATAGCATAATATGTCCGGGATGACCAAAAAATAGCATATTAAATATCTATCACTAGAAACATTTTTGATTAGTAAACATTTGTAAGAAATGTTCACCTTTCTTTCACTTCCTGATCTCGCTCAGCCAGTTGCTTCTCCAGTCTCTGCATCTCATTGCCCAGCTGGGTCATCTATCGTGACAGAGGAGAGCTTTTATATTCAAGATTTCTCTCAACTATACATTCCCCACCTCCTATCACTCAGCATTATAGTGCTGGGTATGTGTGCTTTACCTGATCCCGAGCAGACTGCAGGCCCTCTAGCTCAGTGTTCCGGCTCTTCAGTGTGTCCCGCACCTTCTGGAGCTCAGCTTTCAGCTGCACCAGCTCGCCATCATCTTCCACCACAGATCCCTGTAGCCACCAGTACAGTACCACAAACTCTTAAAAATGTGGACAGCAATAAACACACTTTCTGACCAGCTGACAGCATCTTTTGGAGTGAAAAGCACAGAACATACAGGGTTTCCCATCAATCTCTGCTGTAGACTTTGACTTCTGCTCCGCTCTAGGTCCAGCTGCTGTCTGCAGGCATCCAGTTCCACTTGCTCCAAAGCACCAGCGTCTTTCTGTATGAAAACACAAAGACTGCTCCAGGTTTATATCATGAAATCCACACCCATACCTGTAAGACACCAACTGCTGGCATCAATTATCATAATACATTGTGAATAAACTGTGCACTCTTTTGGTCAAAATACAAATTTCTGGCTAGTTTTTAAATTTTATGGTTTACCAAAAAACTGATGTGGTTTTATTTTCTCTATTTCACTACTGCATGAACAGTTTATTGAGAGTTCAGTGTTTTAAAGAGATTCTATGAAAAAAAACATTATTGTTACAATTATTGTTTCATGATGCACTGAACTAGAATAGCTGTGAGGGGAAAGATGAATTCCCCACTATCAGTGTGATATCACTGCTGCAACAAAACCTGGTATCGTAATTTTCATTTTTGCCATAATTTGAAGAAGCCAGGTGCCTTTTACATTGTGTGAAAATGTAATGATAAACGTACCAAAGAAATTGTCCAAATAGAATAAAATCTCATTACATCAGCTCTCACTGGAATTTAAGACGATCTTTTGGAATTGATAAAAGATCTTCTTTAAGTTGAAAGTTGTGGAGTAACAGTCAGATCACATACCTTGACTCTGTCCAGCTCTGTCTCAAGGCGTGTTTTCTGTTCAAGCAAGCTCTGGATCTGATCCCTTGTGAAGCACATATTTTTAACATCAGTAAGATTGCATTCTGTCCTACTTCCCACACAACATCCTTCACACAGACACTCACTGACTGTCCTTCAGTTGCGCCTCCATCTTAGTGGCCTTTCCTGATGCCTCTTCTCTCAGCTGAGAACATACATTATCAAACTTCTTAACTTTGAAAAGGAAAGCAAGGGAGCTAACACAGAGTGAATTCATTGATTGTGAAAGTATTGTTGATGGAAAACAGTACTAGGTAAGCAGAGTGGTGCAGTGCTTACTGCGTCAACCTCCTGCTGCCGCTGCTTGGTCTCTTCAAGTTCTGCCTGAGTGGACTGAAGTGTCATTGAAACGTCCAGCCATCGCTCATTCCAGTGAGATGCCACATTTTTCAGCTCCTCTTTCCCTTGCATCAACTCCTGCTTCACAAGCTTTAGCTCTTCCTGTTTACACCTACACTCCGCCTCCATGTTCTTCACCTTTTTTTCCAGGCCCTGGCAGTGGCTCTGAAAGTGTTGCTTCTCATGTTCCAAAGACTCCTGTAATTCTCTACACGCATGAAATGGGCAGATTGTTCAATTTATGTTGAAAATTCAGTTCATCCTCTACTTTATTCTACAGAGTAAGTAGCATATATTTGTTCCATACTCAGGTCTGACTCAAACTCACCTGAGCTGATAGCATCTCTCCCTCAGTTTTCTGAGCTCTTCCTCATTTCCCTCATCAAACACATCCATCAGCTCTTCCCTCTCTCCAATCAGCTGCAAGCGCTCAGACTCCAGAGCTGCAATTTGATTGGTGTGGATCAGCCTCTCTGCCTCCAGCTCATGCAGCTGACTGAGTGTCACTTGAAGTCTGTCTGTGGCCGTGGCCAGGTCTGCTGACAGCTTCTTGCTCACCTGGGTGCACACATTCAAAAAATCATACTATGATCACCCCACTGATAAGATACTTATATTTTTCAGTTTCTATCTGAGTGTGTTATATTTTCCCTTTGTAAATCCTTACTCATTATTTTCCACTCCACTGAGAATAGCTTACTGTACACTAAGATAACACACAGTCATCTGGTACATACAGGCACAAACACACATAAGGTAAACCATATCTTCATCACTCTATTTTTTCCTCCACTGATATTTATAGACAGTTTGGCTCCTGTTGCCTCTACTTTTCTGGCCGTATCTGGGATATACACTAGAATGCCACTTTACTGTGAGAGCATCAGTGAGGACCTCAAAATGAGTGCATGAAGTGACTGAGCGAGGGAGTGATAAGTGTGTTATAATTCATGTAAATGAGGCGCTTCACATCTAACAATATGCCACACTGTGTTTAGAAATCTGTGAATCAACTCATCTCAAATTACGTTTTTTACACTTTCTGGCACTTTAAGAACAGTTGATGACAAAATGGAGCCTGACCTCTGTGGCTGCACGCAGCTCCTCCTTCATTAGTATGGAATTCTGCTGCTCTCTACTGGCTTGGCTCTTGGCTTGAGTAAGCTCTGAGTGGAGCTCACACACCTGTTCAGTGAAGCCCTCCCTACCCAGCTGGGCTCTCTGCAGCTCCAACTTCAAACCCTGGGTCCTCTGATGCATGTCAGCCTTCTCCTATGTGATAGTACACAGCCATCTTCATTCTCGGTTTTTGATCTACTAGCGGGTAACGTCACTGATTATCTACAGGAGAGGTCTGATTTTATTATCTATCAAATCATTTATCCAAGTACATTTACATTTACATTTACGGCATTTAGCTGACGCTTTTATCCAAAGCGACTTTCAC
>JBBPDB010000128.1:10611919-10622228 GCA_037974465.1 Brachypetersius altus | reverse complement strand
CACTAACTGCAGGGGGCAGTCTCTCCCTGGAGCAACCTGGGGTTAAGGGTCTTGCTCAGGGACCCAGTGGTGGTATGCTGAGGGTAGGATTCGAACCCATGACCTTTTGGTCCAGAGGCAGGTATCCTACCCCCTGAGCTACCTCCACCAAAGTGTACCTGCACCAGTCGGTCTTTATCAGCTAAAGCTCCAGATAATTTTGCCTTCAGATCCTCTAGACTGTCTTCCAGTCTCAAAGCCTTAGCGGAGAGCAGGTCTTTTTCCTGGGAAAGGGGACATAGAGAGTAAACAATGTGAAAAAAAACACAAATATGTTTATTCTGAGAATACTAATTTTATTGTCTATATACTGGTCATATTGTCTATACTGTCTACACAAAGCTTTGTATACTCAGGCGGCTATTTACTATTACTAGTCACACTAGTCACTAGTCACACATTCTCTCAACTGTCTTACTTATATTTAAATACAATGAACAGGGAGCTGTCCGCACTACCTTATTTTATACTATTTATATGCACTGTTTTGTTTGTTACAATATGTCTTATGTCTGTTACAATATATGTACACTGTGGAACCTGAGCTTTGGCGTTTCGTATACTTGTATATGGTTGAGCTGACAAAGTTCACTTTGACTTTTATACATTTTACTGTGTGTTATGATATCTCACCAGTTCCAGTTGGCCTAGACGGCTGCGGCCCTCACTGAGCTGATCCTGCAGCTCACTCTGGGCCTGCATGGATGTGCTGAGCCTCTGCTTCAGCTCCTCAGCCTGGTTCAGCGCCTTGCGATGACCCTACAACAAAACACAACGAGGAGGAAATAAACAGCCATTACTACGGACATTAACAGCTATATAAACATGTACAGTATATTATAAATAATTATATAAACATAATTCACTTTGGAGGACGTTCTACTGTAGTATGAGTAAATGTAATTAAATGAAATTGACCGTAAATCAGTAACATCATTAAACAGTAAAGGACTCTCAGCAACTGACCTCTTTCGAGGAATAGAGCTGTTTCAAGGCATGATCTGTTTCAGCCTCCAGTGACTTTGCTCTCTCTTCAGCCTCCCTAAGAGCTTCTTTCAGTTTCTTCACCTCTTTCTCGGCCTGTTTCTGTCCCTGTCACCACAATTCAAAAGACACATCACATATGAGACTCTGTTTAAAGGCTTTCATGCACAATTAAATACGCTTCCCTGACACACTTTAGAACGCATCAGAAGACATTTTCGAGACGTTTAGAAGACCTTTTAGAAGAGTGGGATGTGTGCAAATCTGTTGTTACTGACCACTTTTATTTGCCACAACTTACTCAAGGGTTCCTAAGGAGAATCACTCTTGAGAAAATGGCTGACTGACTTATTTCAAAGTGGTTTCTTTGACTGTATCAGTACACAGAGTGGCCGGCAAAAGTATTGGGATTCCATAGCTAATTGTCCAATACCAGCCTATTTTGAATGTACTCTTTTTGGAATATCAACACATTTGTATATATCCACCTTTTTCAGCTTATAATGTTTTGACCTAGACTGCCCTCTGAACGATGCACAATTCAGAGACGCCATTTACAACAGAGTTCACTTACATATATCAGCTTTAAAAACACAGTAACAGCATTTTTAATTGTAAGGGATAGAGACAGGCTTGAAAATATCTTTTTGTTTTGTGGACCTTTTAAATACATTAGTTACAATGAATTTGAAATATAACATCACTATGGGGGAAGTATATAACATTTATCATTCTTTTCTTTTAACAGCCATTGAGCTTTACCTCTCTGAGGAAGTCATCCTTTGTTACAGGCATGGTCTTGTGGAGCTGTGGATTTGTTTGTAAGACTGCACTTTCATCAGTGTTCATCAGGCTAGATTTCATCTTTACCATCTCCATCTCCAGCTGCATAACCCTTCAGTCACACACACACAAACACACACACAGTCATTTTATACAGACTAGCTAAAATCAGCTACTACTACCAAGAAGACACATTAGTATCAGTGCACAGAACTCAGGCGTGTGTAGTATGGTTTTTGTTAAATGTGTACTTCTCCTGCAGCTCTGTCTGGCGATGTCTCTCTTCAAAATGGCTTAGCTTTGCTGCCTCTTTCTCCTCCTCAAGAGCACTCAATGTCTTTGCCAGCTGCTGTGGAGGACAAGCCACACAGGAATATGTGGTTAAACACGGCAACATTATTACATATATTGTCATTGTTGGAACAAAATGTCTCTGAAATGGTACCTTTTCACAAGATGGGCACTAAAGTAAAGACATAATGTAGAGACTTTCATACAATGTTTAAATACTACCAGTTAAAGACAGTAATGGACTATTGTGAATTAGCTTGAAACAATATCTTAGTCATTAGGGTCTGAGAAAGTGGCTCCAAAGCCTTCCCAATCCCCTTCCCTGACCTTATGTTTGAGATCCAGCAGCTGAGTGGAGCTCTGGCTGCGCTGAAGCTGGGTCTCCTTTGCCTTTAGGAGGTCTGTCTGGGAGTCCAGACGTCCCTGAGCCTCCTTGAGCCTCTGGACCAGCTCTGCCCTCCTCATGCCGCTCTCTTCCAGGGCCGCTCGCAGCTCAGCCCCCTGAGAAGAGAGGGATCGTGGAGCACCCTCAGGCGCAAGACGAGAGGCAGACTGCCATCTTCTCATGCCAGCAGATTCACTCTCTTTTATCCCAGACCTGCTGCCAAGAGAGCTGACACACAATGGGACAGTTTGTAAAATAACATTATGGTTGTCTGAAGAACACTCTCAAATAAACGAAAGGTTACTAAACAGCATGGATATTATGCAGGGTTTTTTTGTTTCATAGTCAAAGGTTCTTTACACTGTCATAAGGGAACCAAAAGAGATTATACTATAACATCCCAAGAACCCTTACTGACACATTTATTCTTAATAATCTAGCAAATACTGACAAATGAGCAAACACTACAGCTGATGAAGTTCATGACGAAAGTTCACAAAAACAAGAAATTGCTGACCTGGTGCTGATTTTGGCACGGTGACCTGATCCAGACAAACCCGTACAACTCCATGCTGAGGACTTACAGAACAATGGGGCTACATTAGAGAGTTCAGAGACAATGATATACTTCAAAGAAAATCATGTATTCAGTTACAAAGATAACATAATACAAACCACAGGGAACTTTAGCAAGTACATGTCATATTTTTGGAACATACACTACATTTCCATACAACAAACCTCATCTAGACTTTGGTCTTATGGTCTAGGAGTCCATTCTTTACTTACCCGAGATTTGAAAAGAGCCTTCTCCCACAAGTCGAACTGCGAGAGAGGGCTTAAAGACCTGAGAGAATTCCGGAGCCTGTGAGGATTCAGGTCACGGTCCCAATCCCAGACCTCCATGTCTGCTGCTGGAGAAAAGATTCTGTCCTCACCGCCCCACTTGGCCATATTCACAAATTATCTGAATGAAGACAAGACATGCTGTGCAGGGTAGTCTGTAAGGAGGCAGCAGTTGGACGGTGTTGTCATAGCAAGAGGAAACTCCTTGTTTGTTTTTTTTCCAGTGCATCATGCCCTGTAATATTTCACATAACCTAGAGACTTCTAACACTCAGCATGGAAGGTGGCACAATGGTATCAAAAGAATGCCTTATTTCTTTCACAAGCAAGGTGAAGGGCCCGACAGTAGAGAAAAACAGTCAACTTGTCTCCAATGGGCAACATGAAACAGAATATTTACTTACATGATAATGTGTAATCCAGATGGGAACCTCTTTGCTGTTGCCAGACATAAACAAATACTCAAGTCATACAAACAAACAAACACTAATCAAACAAAGAATGTTTTTCCAAAACAGCCATTTCGGATACACAGCAGCAGGTGAATGTTTACCGTTGCTAGTGCTGACTAGAGTTGTTTTGTTCTCCCTCTCTGTCATTCAGAGCTGTCTCTGCACACTCTTTATTATACAAACAGGCTGCTGCAGCTCCAGCCTTGGCGGCAAGTTTCCATGGTGATGGTCATATACAGAACACAGAGTGTGTGTTCAGCCTTCCTTGTCCATGAATAATCGGCTCAACACACTGATAGTGGAAGTGGGCAGGGTTCCACACGTACCTGCAAGGCCTGTGCAACCAGTGCCCAAACAATCTTACAAGGGTCTTACATTCAGACACAGAATTTATACACCAGGCTGGAGTTCTATAATAAAGTCCATAAACGGAACATGATCTGAATCAGTCAGGAATAAGGTAATGATGAGAGGCATAAGCTTAAACAATTCACTGACAAATTTAGTGCACTGTCTGTATGAGCTTAAATCCACTGGTTCAAGCTAATTGTGTCTACCTTATTCCTTCATTCACTCTTGCACAGCTATGACATTAAAATCTCTGACAGGTGACGTGAAGAACACTGATTATCTATTTACAACAGTCCCAGTCAATGGGTGGGACATGCAGTAAACAAACAGTCATCTATAAAAGCTGATGTGTTGGAAGCGGGAAAAATAGATAAGTGTAAGAGTCTAATCTACCTTGACAAGATCTAAATAGTGATGGATAGACTACTGGATTAAAGCATCTCCAAAACAGAGGTCTTGTGAGGTGTTCCTGGTTCCTGGTTAGTACCACAGAAGTGGCCCCAGGAAGGACAACAGGTGAGTCATGGGGAGTCATGGGGACTCTAGTCTGGACCATCTCCTCCCATTCCACAGGAAAGCTCCTATAGCAGAAACTGACGAAACCACTGACGCTAGCAGTGATACAAAGCTATCAGGACACTTGGGGCCTTGTGGCTTTGGGGCTACATACTCACAGACCAGGCAGAATGGCCCTGTCCACCACTTTAGAACTGGACCATGGAGCAATGGAAGAAGGTGATCTGGTCTGATGAACCCAGTTTTCTTTTACATCATGTGGATGACTGGGTGTGTTTGTTTCACCTCTCTAAGGAAGAAGGCAAGCCAGGCAAGTGTGATGCTCTGAACAATGCTCTGCTACAAAACCTTGGGTCATGGCATTCACGTCAATGTTGCTTTGACATGTACCACCTACACATCACTACAGACGAAGTACACCCCTCCGTGACAACAGTATTCCCTAGATTAGATTAGATTCCACTTTATTGTCATTACACATGTACAAGTACAAGGCAACGAAATGCAGTTTAGGTCTAACCAGAAGTGCAATAAGCAGCAAGTGCAGGATAAAGGTATAAATTATGAGTGGTGAGAGGTATAAATAAGCAGTGGTCTCTTTCAGCAGAATAATTTTCCATGTCACACCGCAACTATTTTTCCAGGAATAGTTTGAAAACCATCTAAGAGCATCTGTGGCTGATATCCTGGGCAAATTAGTCTGATTCATAGAGTTCCCACCCTCATATTACAAGACGTGCAAGACACCACAGCAAACCTTCAGAGATCTTATTGGGTCCACACCTTGATGGGTCAAAGCAGTTTGTTGGTACAAAGGGGACCTACACAATGTAAGACAGGTGGTTCAATGTTAGCTGCTGTTAGGTAAATGCTGTGAATGAGTACAATGGTTGTGCTGTTCTTTCTTATGTGCTGTGAAAGAGTGCTGTGGTGACGCTTAGAATGTCATCTTAAAGTCAAAGTAAACAATCCATAGGGGTGAAACACACTGCTGAACTCTGAAACTGGGTGACTGAGTGTTTTCTGGAATTTCTTCAGGCAGTGCTTGTTTGAAAACATCCAAACTGCGCAGGAAGTGTGTTGTGTGAACACGCCCAGTTTGACTTCAGTAGAGCAGTGCCATGTGCACACTAGTGTGTGTGTGACGCTGCTTTCCTCAGAGCACAAGCTAGCTTTAATATGTATTATAAAATGCACCTACATGTTGGTGTTATCGGGTTGCTGTACTGGTCGTTTTGTACTCGTTAGTCTCTCAGAGGGAGCGGCGGTTATAAGCAGTTACTGGAGATGAGTAGAGGAATCGCTGTGTGTTTACGCTTCAGGGACGCGCTTCTGAAACAGTATTCTCGGAAATACTGCCAATCAGAGCAAGAAATAAAGCGGTTCATTGAAGAAAACACGGAGATAGTAAAAGGCCGAAGTTTAACGCCAGAAATCTCTCTTAGACTGTTTACTGCGAAATGCCGTTTTTGGACCGAAAGACCGGAGCTGTGGCCTTTCCCTGAGCCTTTCTGGGCCATTTACTGGCCTGGAGGACAGGCACTCGCCAGGTAACTTCACTCCAGACTCTTTCAAACTTTTCTTTATCCGAAAGTACTTTGCACGTTGATTGGATGGTTCACGCGATCGGGTAGAGGCTTCTTCTGTTCATTACACTGCACATTCATATTTATTGCCGTCTATCTCTGTTCTGTATTTTTGCACACAATTCTCTGCTGCTAGAATATAGTACCTGTCAAAATAACCGGGATATTTAACCATACTAGCTACACGAAATGTTGTTTTGTTGCTCGTGTGTATTTGATTGCTCTCTCCTTGTCCTGTATGCACTTGTGATCTTGTGCTATTTCTGATCTTGTGTTGCACCATGGTTTCACTGTGTGTATATGGTTGACGTCAATAAAACCTGCTTGACTTTGGGCAGCTGTTATCCTATTGGTTAGGGAGTTGCCTCTATGATTGGAAGGCAGTGGGTTCGAGTCCCAGGACTGCCAGTGGCACCACTGAGTCACAATCATTCCCTACACACAGATGCCTGGCTGCCTGCTGCTTCACATGGTGAATGGGTTAAAAGAAGTAGTTCACACTCTGTGCTGTGATGTGGTGTGTTCATGTGTGGGCCACTGTACTTTAAAGCCAAGTAGATTTTTTTTGCCCTTTCATTCGTGTACACCATGAAACTAAACTACCATGTCCTAGGACCATTATGCCGCACAAAACAGCATACTTAGGATAGGTCTCATCTAACCAGATGGAGTAGCCTGAAATCAAGAGTCAGATGAAATTGTTTCTAAAAGAATGGGTCAACTTTGCACTCCTCACCACAACAGTGCTGTTTTATGTATGCCTGACAAAAAAACCCCCAAAACATCATAAATCTGTTAGACAGAAATAAGTTATAGTGCATGTAACCACCTCTGCGTTTTCATGTTTTGCAGGTATCTCCTAAACAGCCCAGAGGTATCGCTGGGTAGAAGAGTGCTGGATCTCGGATGTGGTTGTGGAGCAACAGCAATCGCGGCCAAGCTCAGCGGGGCTGCTCATGTGGTGGCCAATGACATCGATCCAAGTGAGACTATTCTTGAAAGGGTGTTGAACATGTTGCATAGCTTAGATACAGTTCATTCAACTATCAAATGACATGAAATCTTTGTCGTTGTAGTTGCTGTCATTGCCACCCGGATGAATTGTGAACTGAATGGTTTGGAGCCAGTGCCCTGTGTGACTGAAAACATGATGGGTCAAGAACCGGAGAACTGGGACCTCGTCCTGTTGGGAGATATGTTCTATGATGAGAGTCTAGCAGATAGCTTACATCATTGGCTCGGCACGTGCATCAAGCTCCACGGAACGCAGATCCTTATTGGAGATCCAGGACGTGCTCAGTTTGAGAACCACAATATCAAAAACCAGTTGCACGAACAGGCTCAGTTTGAGTTACCGGACTCTGCTAGAGAGGAGAACTATGGATTGACTAGTAGTTCAGTGTGGCTTTACAAACCTGACTAATATCTTGGCGCTACTGTATTTTTATACATGATCTGGATTCACCTGTAATTTTACTTGTACCATAGAAACACAAATGATTAAGAATGTGTTCAATTTAATACAAATGTGTTCAATTTATTACAAAATACTGACTCTATAATTACTGGCATTCAATTGACAACAACAAAATCTGAATGTTTAGTTCGTAAAGGGCTAGTTATTTTTAGCTGAAAAAAGGTCAGTCAGTGTCACTCCTGAATTTACAAAGCATTATTTTGGTATTGCTACTTCTGGTGTATGGGTTTATGTGATTTGGAGAAAAAAAATCATTGATCATTATGTTTTTAATGTAGGATTCAGTTGGTGTACAACACTATTACTAGCTCATCGTTGTACTTTAATTAAGAAACAAAATTACATGTCTTCACAAAAATGCACTTCAAGCAGCTTGAGTTATAAAATAAATACACATAGAAATATACAGTGCTTCACAAATCAACACATTTTAAGCTTATCCATGTCATGGAAATCACATTAGTTCTACATGGACTTGATGTTATGATGTTTTACCACAGACAAACAGTTAAGAAGGTTATAGCCAATTGTGCATTACATGTTTAACAGCTTTGAATATTGTTAGGGCGTTTATACAATTCCATGTTCATAAAAGACTTCAACTATGTAGCAGAGGATGACACCTAATTTGTGTACTTGAAACTTGTTTAGCTTTAACTTGTTTATACTTTTAACTTAACCTAAGATCCACTGTAGTGTGACGTACTGTTTGTAGCTTTAATGAATGCATTACTCAGTACACAGTCCAGGAAACCTGTTGAATCTTATTTGGTCCGATAAGGTTATGAAGCGCCTCCCATGACTGATCTAAAAGAAAAGTTAAAGAAAACAGTTTTAGTGACACAAATTCAGAAAGACATGCAAGTGGTCATTCTACTTTAAACAAGAACCATTTCATAATTAAGAATTACTGTTAATATGAAACCAATTTTGGTTCATATATATAATGTTCTATATATTTAACAAATCTAGCTGCAGATGATTCTAGAAAATGAGGAAAGCTGTTTTACATTGAGAATGTCAATGAATTACTGTAACAAATATTACTTCAGGTTTTTCATGTAATAACGTCCTCATTTTCTTTTTCAGTCTATCTTAAAGCACACCTGTAATAAGTGGACATCCATGAAAATTGAATGTCCTGATATTGGCACAGTTTGACAAAACAGCAGCCACAGCCTTGTCTGTCAAGTGACGACATCGTACCATCTGTAATTCCTGTAACAAACAAATGCAGGAATTTTAGATTTTCTACTATAATTAAAGAGGACAGCATGGTCTAACATCATTTTAGAGACATTTCTCAGTGCTGGGTTCATATTGCACTACAAACATAACAGGCCAGATGTTATGAGAAGAACAAAAAACACCACTAATAAACAACAGTTTCCCATGAATTCTGCTGTCCAGCAAATCAAAACCAGCATAGGTCTAAATGTTTGTAGGGACTCACTCGCTTGTGCAATCAATTGTGTTGATAGAAAGTTTGTCCCTCTTTGCTGCAATGACGCATTCTACTCTTCTGCGAAGGCCTGAAACACCGCTGCAGGAAAATGTCCTACCCTCAGTACCATCTCCATGTTTGACTATTGATATTGTAAACTGCTCTGTAAACTTCATACCAGATGTAACAGGTCCCCTTTTTGTGTTCCAAAAGATTCCATATTTAACTCAACAGTTCACATATTTAGAAATAATGTAAAAAAGACAGGGATCTGACAAATGAGAGACGAGCCTCGGTACCGTCTCGACTGGCAGTGGTTTTTGCCTTGAATTTCTCCTGTGGGTACCACTTGTGCCCATGAACGCTGACTTTATTTAAAGCAATTAAGTGCCGGATACAGAGCACAAAAAAAAATTCACACACTAAGGAGTACACACCTTCAAACTCTGGCTGCCTACTCCAGTTGCAAGACCGACGACACCCTCATCAGTGACCTGTTAGAAACATTTCATTAAAGTACTGAAGTACAGTTAAAGTAACCTGAGCAAATGTTATTGTAATGATAATCCAAAGAGATAATGGAAAATCAACTGTCACTGATGCACTGAGTGCAATTAATCATTAGCATGAGTCATATATTTGACTGCAGCTGAAATACTGCTAACAATTATGAGGACTTGGTGAATTATGTCTTATTACTAGGGCTGGGAAAGTTAACGCGTTATTATCGCGTTAACGCATTATTTAACGCCGACAATTATTTTATCGCACGTTAACGCAGGTTTTTAAAATCCTTTTCACTGAAGTAACGCGCGCAGGGGCGGACTGGGACTTTCTTTACCAGGTTGGGTTTTTGCATCTCGGCCGCATCTTGGGCCTTTTTGCAGAAGCCACAGATCACCCAGTCCACCCCTGAACACCAGCGCTGAGCTATTTAATATCAACAAAAGTAATGGGACGTCTGCCCCCCGCAAAAACCAGCCAACACGTACAGCGCTCTAATTACTTTTGTCCATATAAGACGCCTGACCATTCCACAAAACGCGACTTTAATAACACTGGTTCCGCCCACATGCTTTACAGGTCCTTCTCAAAAAATTAGCATATTGTGATAAAGTACATTATTTTCTGTAATGTACTGATAAACATTAGACT
>JBBPDB010000128.1:10569244-10602506 GCA_037974465.1 Brachypetersius altus | reverse complement strand
GTTAGACCTAAACTGCATTTCGTTGCCTTGTACTTGTACATGTGTAATGACAATAAAGTTGAATCTAATCTAATCTACCACAATGAGCCCACATTGTGGTGAATAAACTGCAAATGTGTTTTCATATATTACTACAGTGTTCAGAGACCTGCTGATGACCATGGCTGTGATTATGGGCTCCCAACCCCAACACAGCAGCCTGCGACTCTCTGGGTGACGAAATGAAATTATAACCCAGACTGGCGTCATGCACAGAAAGAGAACACACACCACATAGACAACATAGGGGGAGTGCTCTATAGAGAAAAAGAGAGACAGAGATAGGGAGAAAAAGAGGTATAAAACAATTAGAAAAGTGATGAATAAAAACTTGGGTTACTATTTCAAATAGTAGCAAAACAAATCCTTTTCAAAATCGAAATTTACCAGTAGAGTAGAAGAACCCCTGACTGATGACTGCAAGGAGTCCCAGGGTGATGAGGTCACCAAAACTGGCTGCAATGGGTGTTGCTATGTTATCTGGGTTGATGCCTGCTCTCTCTGAGCCAATAATTACTCCCACCATAATGACACCTGTGGGAAACGGTCACGTAAGCGGCCAATATTACTGAAATACAGTTAGCCAGTGCATTACAGACCCACGCATAACAATCCACACAATCCAGTCATACAGAGCAACTCTCCAGCCCCATGAAAAATTGGTTTTCATGGAAAGAATCACAAGCGATATGTCATTTAACACAAATCTCATGACTGATACCCACAAACTTAAGTGATACTTCAGAACATGAAGTAGTAGCAGAATTGATATACATAGCTGTCATAGTTTCTGGTTTGTTTGTACTAGCATAAAATTGTCTACTAGGGCTGAGTGTTGTTTAAAAAGTTAATAAGTAATACTAATACCAATACCTAGAGTTTGTAATGGATTACTGATTAATAGCTTGCTTTTTTATTACAATCCAAATGTGGGTGTGTCTTTAACAAGATATGAGCACAAGCTCCTGGAAATGGATGTAAATGTTAATCATTTGTATACAGAATATGATTTAGACAGCCAGTCAATAGTCCAGATTTCAAATCAATCATGCTCGTTGGCTATCAGGACTGATTAAGTAAACGCTGAAGTGACAGAATTTTTCGCCACTCAGCAAGTATTGAACTAATTCAGCACCATGGAAGTATGGAATTTTGACACTCATACCCTACTTCTGACTCCAAGAAGATGCCACATTTATAGCAGAATTATTGGTTTTACATTAAGCAGCTCCATATTCCATGTGAATATTGTATTCTTACCTTGCAATATTGATGCTGTGAATGCTGTGACCACACTACTGCAGCACAACAACCCTACACTATTGATGCTAAGCTTCTTATCTAGAACCCATCCTAGCGCTGATGCACCCAGTGCAGCAAGAAAGCCCAGCACAGTGGCCTGAACCTGAGGGAACATGAAAGGCAGGCAGGGACAGGAGGTGAGACTGCGTTCATATAACTGATAATTAGCACACTTTATAAGTGTTAACCAAGTCTTTCCGAATTCAGTGAAGTCATTCTCTGTGGTTTGATTCAGGCGTTTTGGATGCTGGAGGGCTGAGAAACACTGTAATAACAAATCAAACACTTAACTTGGTGGTGTTTACCTGCTTAAGAGCAAGGTTTCCAATAATGAGGTTCCACTTTGCTCTTGGGGAGTTCATTTTGCCAGTGTTCACCTGCAGCAAACACACAGCTGTTCAATAAAATGCTTGAATATAAATAATCCGTTAAATTAATAATTCATTTGGTATTCCATAATGTAACAAAGTATAACAAAAAAAAATCCTACAATGTCTTTGCACTGCCTGTCCCACAAAGGCTCTGTTATAGTCAAAGACATTTAACTACTGGAACAGAATGATCTTTAAGCTCAACCACAAATGTTTTCTTCACAGCACAGTGCAGGATTTCACACTGCAAACAAGACCATGTGACAGGGGACAAAGAACGTAACTTATGTGTGACATACCAGAAACGTTCAGTGCCTCGACAAGGGCAGATATAAGTAAAACAGACACAGAAATGACAGGTTCCTTGAGTTCAGATTTAGAAAGTAAATCTGTAAATATATTTAATCTATTTTAATGCACTATATAGTCTGACAGTGTGTTGAAATGGCAGAATGACAGAATGAAAGATGGATAAATCAGAAAGGGAGAGAGCGAAAGAAACTGGGTTTAGTCCTTGCTCACTGCTGTAGAGAGCCTTGATGCCAGTGTCATCTCCAGGTTTCCCTTAAGACCAAGTAACGATGGCACCAAGATGAAGAATTCCGTTACTCTCTGAAACACACTCCAGTGCTGCATCACCAAAACACAGAGAGACACCTCTCACTGACTGATACATGATCATCCAGAGTTTATATTCCCTCTGTATTATATAACATTACATTATAATCGATTCTATTATATTTAATTGTATTATATTATATTGCCAGGGTTGAGAATACTAGAAGTGGGAATCCATATTCAGAATACAGAAATGATGTATGTTAAGTAAGTACATAAAACTAAGCATGTTGCACAAAGCAGAGTGCAGTTACTTTTTTTTACATTTAGGCAAATACTTGTAGATTTAAACAATATGTCTTACGGCATTAAAACAATCTTTAAAAGAAACATCAATGATTATGCATGATTTAAAAATAAGTGCCTGACTGGATCATTTGACAAACACAAACGGCTTTTCTGCAAACACTGCAGTTAGAGCTAAAACATAAGCAGAGACTGATAAATCTTTGTTATCAGCCCTTTTAAAGTCTCCTCGGTAGTGGACATGTTCACGAGTGAAAAGTCTAGCATGTGCCGTAGTGGACTCCCATAGTAACCCTGTTTATTGATTTATGGTCGGTTTTTATCATCAAACGTTACTGGGGTACAGCATACTGGTAATAGAAAATATTCATTACATCATTTTCTAGTATGAGTTTGGCAAAAGTGGAACAGAACATATTTGAAAAAATATTAGAAAAAAATATTAGCAAAAGAAAAATCAGTTCAAATGAAAATTGTGTTGCAGAGTCCAGAACAACTACAATCAGTACAACTGCAACATATTTACATTTAAGGGACTAGTAAAGACATGCTAAAATACATAAATATGTAGCTTTTATGCGAGTTCCCTCGTTCATTTACCACTTTTGCTTTGTTTGTTTGAGATCTTGGCCGAGATTGAGACTGTGGTTTACATCATGACAGTGAAAACTCAAAACAGAACGACTCTGAACATACAGATAAACATTGTAAGGAAACATAGTGCTTTACTGGGTGTGTTCAGTTTGCAACCATCACTACTTACTGAAAGTATTCTTTCCTCCCCATAGTCTTCTTACCTGCACCACGTCCAGCAGCATGCCAGCCATCACAGTGCCTAAGCCCGCCAGGAGGAATGGCACCAGGATCTGCAGCACCATGGCACAGAGCGATTCATTCGGCATGACCGGACCACAGACCAGTTGCTGTTCCTCGCATTGCTGAAGCACAGTGCCAGAGGCTGCTGAGGACCACCGACGGCCATTAGGAAGCAAGGGGTCTGACTCCGAGTACTCCTTCTCTATGCTGCTAGCAACACTGTGAGTGAAGCCTGACGGTCTATCAGGTCTTACAGCCTGTAGAGAAGGAATAATCTGACACTCAACATTTCTAACCTCCAAATCTGCTAATGTCAGATTTCCCTCCCGCTGATTCGGGTCACCAAATGAATCCATGGCCTTCATAGGGCTTGAAATATGAAGTATGAAGGCTTATTGTTGGTTTTTTGAGTGTTTTGTGCTCCGGAGGATGTAGCCATCCACGTAAATTCCTCCAACCTGCCCGTCATTTACAAGTACATTCACAAGTACAAGTATTGGGTTTTAAAAGCTGTACGTTTCTGACAGGAGGAAGAGGTGATGATGCTGAACAGCTTTACTATGACGCTTCAAAAAGTTTTTTCATTAGTCGCCATTCAGCCTATAGAAAGAGAGAGAAAGAGTGAGAGAGAGAGAGAGAGAGAGAGAGAGCAAAGGGTAATGTAGGAATGTACAGACAAAGCAGGTCATTATCTATAGATCAGTCTCAGCTTGTTTTGCATCACTTTATACAGGCTACTCAAACTGACCCATCATGTGACTTTAACCTTGAGGGCAAAACAACTTTGAATCATATGTGATGAGATGCCCATGAAAGCATGTGATGAAGGAACAAACAATACTAACAGTCTGTCTTACGTATAGCCTTTCACAATGCTGTCACACTACAGCGTGTCAAAAGAGAGATAGCTAATTAATATAATTAATGCACAATATCCTTTCCTCAGCATATCTTGGACCTCCTCATTACACAGGACAGCTTCATGCTCCATTACAGAGCAGAAAGTCCTGTTTAATTGGGTTTAGAGAAGTGCAGCGTCTCAGACATATAAAACACATGGTGCACAGTAATGCACTCATATTAAACAATATTGTCTTAAGGTAGTTTTAAGGGAATGAAAGGGAAGTCAAGGTTATTAGGGCATTTTAATGGGGCTGTAACACAAACCAATATAAATCAAGGAGCAGTCTAGTAACTGCAGTAACAAAATACATGCAACAAGAGCTAAAGAGTGAAATACATCTTCATGTCCCATCATTATCATTATAAAATAACCTATTGGAGTAAGCAGCCTATTACTCCATAAGCAGACTATTATTATATGTTGATATCTTTTGATAATTGAAGCTCAGAACAATATTTTAACAAAATGTCAAAAGAACTTACCTGAAGACAGAGCAACAGCTGCTAGCGCGGGGAAATGACTAACACTCTTCACTCAGCTTCATGCCACTGCATAAGTGTGCTGCTGCGGACAATAGGACAGTGTAATGTCAACACCTCAAGGCTGAATCTGACCTCTGGGAGTCTGACATACCAGACAACTTACAACTCAGCAAAAAGAGAATAATAAGACCACGTATAAAACGTGTTGTCTAGGTTATGACAAACTGACAAAAAAAGAAAAATGAAAATGAGAATTAAAGAAATACTTACCCGATGAGCATGCATCCAGATTACACAGATGAGCAAAAACAGTAAAAAAAATTGCTACATATGTTGGACATCTCAAACACACAGTTAATTGTGCTACAGTTCAGTGCAGGTTTTGCAGGCATGCGCCGCTCTGTGGACACGGAGAGCTCAGCACGGTGTTTGTCACACATGGCTGATGTTTTCAAACCTTCAGAAGAGCATCGAGTCTTTATTTTTATGAGAAGATTCGTTGAATAAATAAATAAACAAACACACGAATGAATAAATACATTCAACTTATTTCAAAGTGATGTATAAATTCAATCAAAAAACTTCAAATACTAAATTGTAAATCCACGTGGTGAGTCCAAATGTCTAGCACCTTTAGTGTAAAGTTGTACTCTGTGTGAGCTCAAATTTAAATTCAAATAATAAATACATGTGAAAGTTACAGCTTGCTTTTACTGTGTGAGGTCAAATTCAGATTCAAATTCGAACAAACTCCATTTCTAAGCTGTAAACACATGTGGGCAGTGATTTTCACATTTGTTGCAGAACCTTTAGTTTAATGCTGTACCGTGTGAGCTCAAATTCATACAAACTCAAATTTCAATTCATACAAACTCAAATTCTAAATTGTAAACACATGTGGTGAGTGATTTTTCAAAATGTGTGGAAGGTCTTCATCCTTTGATTTTTAGTTTTACTGTGTGAGTTAAATGTACGTGGAGTGTCTCTGGTGGTCCTGAACAAAAATTTTCTGTGAGCTCCAGGCCGGAAGCTGGTGCTGTTCAGCAGATCATGGGACTGTAGGGCTGAGAGGGGCGGTTTCTCTGACTGTAACCCGTGAATGGCAGCTGTCTGTCGGCTGGGTTGCCCGGGCTGTGTCGCAGGATGGCAGGGGAGTCGATCTCACCCGACTGGGAGTTTGATCGTTTTGATGACGGCTCTCAGAGTAAGTCTGTTTCTGTTTTTGTTCCTGAGACCCCCCTGTCTGTGGCTGCCATAGTGACCAAGCGTTAGCAACCAGGCTAGCCGTCTCCGTGTTTACAGTTTACAGCTATTCTGCGTTTGAACAGACAAATAGACAAACGTGTCGAGCTGCCTGCCCGTGTGCCACTTTGTTATGAATATCGGAGTGAAAACACATTCATGGTCATTAATGTGGGATACAGCCTCTCAAACGCACTGATGAACTGAGCTAATGTTAAATTAGCATCTCGTGACATGGAGAATTGAGAGACTACTGGCTCTGTTATAAACACTGGTGGCTTGTTGGAAAATTATCTTAGAAATTCAGCAATGAACAACCCAGCTTTTAGTGAATTTAGTTTCAATTTAGTTACAGGTAGCTTTTTAGTTTCGCAATCCGTTTACCATGGTCAGTCATGTGACCATCACTGACAGGAACCAGAATCAGAATAGAGTTTATTGCCATTTATGTGCACACATACAATGAATTAGCTTTGTTGGTTTGTGCAAACGTACACTATAAAAATACTAGAATAAAATAACAACATCAAATACAAGATTCGGTTGAAAAAGAGACTTATGCAGTGTAGTCTGTTACTGAAAAAATAAAGAATAAATCATTAGAATGGGTACATGAATATGCCAGAAGAGAGAACAATAGGTTGGAATGAATAACTAACTGTGCAATGTTTTCTGGGAATGTTACAAAACACCATATGATTTGTCATTACTATTTAAAATGTGAAAAATTGCAGTTTGTGTACAGAACCTGGAGTGCAACAAGGGAATGATGTGATTATACTGTACTGTCATTTCAGAGAATGTGAAAGTGGAGACATTTTAATATTTGTCTACTCTATGATGCTTTTTACTTAAAAATATGCCACTAAATGTGAAGTGCAAATACACTTGTTGAACTACTAGCTGTAATATTTACACTCACTCTTTAACTCAGGAACAGTAGGGTGATAAACAGAAGCTGGATCAGGTGTGCTGAGAACAGCATTAAATTGTGCTGGCCAGAGTCTAGTCCAGCACCAGTTTGGGAACCACTGCGCTGGGGATTTTACATTTGAAAGTGTTTATTTGCAAAGGAAGTGATACGTGTGGAAAGGATCGGGAATTAGTTTATTAGAGGGACAGCTCGAGTTGGACCTTTTGGAGAACGTGTGGTAGTGGCCTGGGTAAAACAGTTGCTTGTGAACTGGATGACCACAAAATAAGCCTCTCGGGGTAAGAGTGTCTGCCAGATGCCACCCATTAAAGTGTGCAGAGGAGAGACTCTGTGTATGTTGAGAGAAGGATGGAGGTGCAGGGAAGAAGAGAAGAGGAAGGCCTAGTAGAAGGTTTATGAATGTGATGACTTAGGACATGCAGGCAGTTTGTGTGTGAGAGAGAAAGATACAGAGGATAGAAGGGAATGGAGATGATCAGGAGCAGCTGAAAGTATAAGATTATTATTTGTGTGGAAACTGTCAGAATGTTTGTGCTAATTGTTTAAACTGTTGAATGATGGTTTTTGGCTCTTTTCATTTTCTAGAAATTCATACTGAAGTGCAACTGAAAAACTATGGCAAGTTTTTGGAAGACTACACATCCCAACTCAAAGCTATTGAGGAGGCCCTGGACGACTCCATTGGAGATGTGTGGGATTTCACTCTGGACCCCATAGCTTTGAAGGTGCTCAGTCATTCTATTACCCAACTACTGTTCCAGGATACTTAGTGTCCTGTTTCTATGTTTGCTGTCAGATACAGACCGTCCTGAGACCTTTTCTTTCATTGCAGCTCCTTCCTTACGAGCAGTCCTCACTTTTGGAATTGATTAAAACAGAAAACAAGGTAGGCCTTATACTTGTGACTGCTCTGAACAAAATTACATGCGTTCATATCACGTATTAGGAGTGAAAACGTGTGCTGTTTTTCCATGTGTATTTTTGTTCATTTTGTAGGTCCTGAATAAAGTCATCACAGTGTATGCAGCTCTCTGCAGTGAAGTCAAGAAACTGAAATATGAGGTATGTAATGAAGCTAGAGTATTAGGCAATTTATTTTTAGAAGACCTGATATTGCACTGTTGCGTCTGGTAGCACACTGATATTTGAATAAAAAAAAGAAACAATAATAATGTTCAGAATTATTTTCTCCCACATTCAGGCTGAGACAAAGTTCTACAATGGTTTGCTGTACTACGGTGAAGGAGGTGATTAACTTTATTTATTTTCTGCTCTCGCTTTCACTTGACATATTGTAGGATTCAGTGGTTGCTTGTAGACAGTACATTACTTTTCATCCAGTAGCAGTGCATTATTTTTCAGTCAGAAACAATGCATTCATTTTACACCCAATAACAATACGTTACTTTTCATTCAACAACAATGCAATGCCTTTTATTCAATAACAATATACTACTTCCACATCTTAAAGTAATAGATCAATAAATTGCATTTCATTCCCATAACTTGATTACTGTATTTCCTTAACTGTATTCACTAATGTTAACTTAATAACACTAATGCATTACTGTCTCACTCGTCCATGTATGTTTTTACTATTTCCAATTTTTTTTCTTTGTGATTGGCAGTGTCAGACACAAGTGTGGTGGAGGGAGAGAGTCAGGTTCAAATGGGGCGCTTCATCTCCTTTTTGCAGGTGCGTTGTTTTTTGTGCGTAATAAAGCTACGCATGCAGTTGGCATGGTTTGCCAGACAACCTTCCTTGGACAGGCTCTACTGACCGGTCCCTTCTTCTCTCTTGTTACACAGGAGCTATCTTGCTTTGTGTCCCGTTGCTTCGAGGTTGTGGTTAATGTGGTTCACCAACTGGCTGCGCTGTACAGCAGCAACAAGTGAGAATGATTTTCTGCTGTGGTGTGTTGTAGTCGTATTTGTGGTGTCAGTGCATCATTCTCAGAATGGTGTTTTTTTCATTCTTGTTTTATGTTCCTCATTTTAGAGGTGCCACAAAAATTATTGAGTCAACTGGCGTACATTTTCAGGTAAATGTAATGTTATATGTCTATTAATTCATCTAGTGTTCTCCGTGTGTAATTAATCATGTGTGTATTGATATGTGCGACTTGAGCAGACTGTGTATGAGCACCTTGGGGAACTGCTGGTGGTTCTGATCACTTTGGATGAGATAATGGAGAACCATGCCACTTTAAGAGACCACTGGAAGATGTACAAAAGGTAAGTAGTATGGATGAATATTTGTCATATGCATGAGATTGTGGCACCTTTTTTAAACCACTCTTATAATAGTGGGCCACAACTTCATGGCAGTTTTACCTATATTGTCCTTAAGTAGGCTTTTTTAATAAGATGTTTATATTGAAATATTATGTATCTTACTTGTGAAGGCAAGTATTCAAGGGGGAAAACTTTGTTTTGCCTTTTTTTTTTTGACAGGTTACTTAAATCTGTCCATCATAACCCATCCAAATTTGCTATTCAGGAAGAGAAGCTGAAGCCCTTTGAGAAACTTTTGCTGAAGCTGGAGGGCCAGCTGCTGGACAGCATGATCTTTCAGGTTACTGTGACTTTAAAACCATGTTTACCAATAATCTTTAATTATACAGCACTTTAAGTTAAAATGTTTTTAAAGGATAGAGTATAAAATGTCACAAAACAGTACATAATTCATAAACTGATAAAACTGATGGGTGTCTTGAGTCAATTAAACAAAAATCACAGCAAAAGGCCTCCTTGCTACTCTTTAGGTAGGAATATTTATTGTTGTTGATCTGAACGCTCTTGCAAATGCAAATCTAATAATAACTTCAGTACAGTGGACGGAGACATTAAATGCGTTTATAAATTTGTCTTTCTGACAAATTGATTCCCAAAGGTGGGTCCATAATGCCTTGAATGTTAATGTTAATGAGACTGAGTGAGAATGTGGCTATAAGTGAGTTTGTGATCGATGTCTGCCTCAGGACAAAAGTAAGAAATGAATTCCAAACCAGAGCATCTTGTAGATGGGGGGCTTCAAGTAGTTTGTTTTCAAATAGGAGTCAAGTGTGTACAAGACACAGAGGCTGATGTTCTTTCATGTGAACTAAAAGGGCATGGGTCCCTAATTAGAGAGTTTAAACAAAGAGGAGTTTATGCCACAAATATGTGAACATTTGCATAGCAGAATTTGCATGCAGTATAAGGGTCACAAGACTCTGCTTCGGATCACATGACTGAAATTCTGTCTTCAAAGGAAGAATTCCTGAACTGTTGTGTAGTTTCTTGTATCTTAAACCCCCTGAATAAAACCGGATATTGCTAGAAAGTGTTCCATAGCCAGGGGGTACCTAGGAGAGTGATGCATATTATATGTAAGCATGTATTATTAATTCGAAATATATTTGTTTCTGTTCCCTATAGGCTTGTGTAGATCAGAGGTTTAATAATCCAGGGGAGGGTGTGTCAGTCTCTAAAAACAGTGCCTTTGCTGAAGAGTTTGCCCACAACATCCGCACTATCTTTACAAATGTGGAGTCAAAGCTTGGTTTGTAGTTCCTTATCTTGATTATTTTTTGAACTAATATTAGTCTAATGTTGATGCATGTTGTACATTCTTTTAGTGTATCTTACTTAATTACTTTTTTTGGCCAGTAATCATCTATTTACTTGCTGCATGTCCTGCTTCACAGGGGAGCCATCAGAGATTGACCAGAGAGATAAGTATGCAGGAGTCTGTTGCCTCTTTGTCCTGCACTTCCACATTTTCCGAACCGTTGACAAGAAGCTCTATAAGGCTCTTTTGGATGTGTGTAAAAAGGTTTGTTGACCTACCTGCCTTTTAACACTGTCTTCATAAAGCACTTGCTTTGGTTATGTGTTTCTTTAACATATTTGATGTTCAGCTTGCAGAAGTCTGTCTTCTATTATTAATACACAAAAAAACACAAACCTTTTTAACAGAGTATGTAGTTTGTTTTAGAAAATACTGTTGTTTTTCTCTTTCAAGGTCCCTGCAGTGACACTCACTGGCAACATAATCTGGTTTTCAGACACGTTTTTGATTAATAAAGTTCCAGCCGCAGCTAAACTGATGGACAAGAAGAGCCTCCAGTCTATTCGTACCAACAGAGATACATTCTTACAACAAAAGGCACAAACATTAACCAAGTGAGTTTATTTGTACTCTAAGTTTGAACACATACAATTGCTTAATTTCACTTAGTGCTTTGTTGGTGGTTTTTAGTTATAGCTCCAAAAAGAACGGTATAGCTACAAAACAGCCTCTGCACATAAAACATATTGGGCTTTTATTTATACATTTTTGTTTTTTTAACTTGGAAAACAATTAACACATAATTTAAACTAAGAGATTACACAGGAGTTGTAATCTGGCTTCGTGTTCTTTATGATTGAAATGTGCAGTCATCATCATTCCTCCAGTGTGGTCAGACCTACCACTTACATCTCAGTCATCAACTGAACGTTTTCATTAGTCTCGGACACTTCTCTTTTTTCCAGGGACGTGCAGTCTTACTATGTTTTTGTTACTTCGTGGATGATGAAGATGGAAGCTATCTTGTCCAAAGAGCAGAGGGCTGACAAACTCTCAGAAGACCTGAGCAACAGGTGCAATGTCTTTGTGCAGGTAAACAGGGCCATTCGGAAAGTTTGCCATAAAGCTGTAATGGTCAGGTTGCTGACTTGTGAAAACTGGTCCCACGTTAAATGCTGTTGTGGTAAATGGTAATCCTGTTTTGGAAGCCAACCTGCATATGTTTATGCTGTAACACATCTGGTACACCTTAAGCATTTCAGACATTTTAATGTTGCTCCAGACATTTTAATGTTGCCTCACTTACGCCTGCTCCCCAAGTCTTAGTAGCTTTCAAAGAAAAAAACACATTTACATTGGTTCAGTAAGAACAATCTATGATCAGAATTCATATTTATCTCGGTTAAATAGCTGACTCAGATTTAAGCTGTTTTCAGGTAAGAAACAGTTGCGGAATTCTTAAGCACTGATGTACGTCGCTCTGGATAAGAGCGTCAGCTAAATGCCATAAATGTAAATATTTACTCCTACTGTTTATTTTCTAATTTTAGTTAAAAGAAAATGGTAATTTTAAGAGAAAAGAGCTTTTAATATGATGTGTATCTTTACTACAGGGGATCCTGTATGCCTACAGCATCAGCACCATCATAAAAACCACCATGAACCTGTACATGTCCATGCAGAGACCCATGACCAAGACCTCTGTGAAGGCCCTGTGTCGACTTGTGGAACTGCTGAAGGTGAACTTTTCTGTGAATGATTAGTCTGGACCAAGTCCAGAAATTTTTAGCAAGTATTTTTAATTATAAAATAGAAAAGATCAGTTAATACTATTACAAAATTAAATTTTAATACTGTAATTTTAAAACTTATATATATTAAAATTTAATTATTCTTATCTTCTCTTATCCTGTGTCTGTGTGTAAAGGCAATAGAGCACACGTTTCACCGGCGGTCTCTAGTGGTGGCAGACTCTGTATCACACATCACTCAGCAGCTGCAGACACAGGCTCTAGCGTCCATTGCTACAGCAAAGGTGATGGTTGTTCTCATTGGTGTCTGACTTGTTAGTCAGCTTGGAGATGTGATAATGGAGTATGGAAGAAAAAAAACAACTTTATGAAGACCTCTAAAACCTACCATTTAAATCGGTGATATGTTCCTGATCTATGTATTGGTATTGTAGTGCACCGTATTAACAGATTTGTATTTTGGTGAATTATATGACGAAGTTGTTAAAAGAAAGTCTGAAAGATCGTAGTTACTGAAGGAAATACATACATTTTCTGATTCAAACGCCAACTTTGTACCCCCAGTTTTTTATACTGTTCCATAGCCATTGTATGTGCGTCACACTAATATCATTGATTTTTCCCAGTATTTCAAAAATATATATCTGTTGCAGAAAAGAGTAATCTCTGACAAGAAGTACAGTGAGCAGAGGCTTGATGTGCTGTCTGCCCTGGTTCTGGCTGAAAACACTCTGAATGGACCGAGCACCAGAGAGAGAAGACTAGTGGTGTCTCTAGCACTCAGTGTGGGCACCCAGATGGTAAGGGGAAAGGATGCTTGTGTGTGGAGTACTTTAGGACCATGGAATTGGTTCACATGAGAGTATTTTAAAGTGATTGTGTGTCAGTTATATACACTAACGTGACCATTTTGTTCTGTAATCTAAGACAAGCTAAGAAGCATGTCACCCTACATGTCAGGGTTTTTAGAAGCACAGCACTGTCTCATTCTCTGTGTCTCAGACATTAAAAATGATCAGACAAACTCCTGCCACATTGTCCTCCTGTGATGACTAGTTTAGAAGCAATCCCTAATAGTGTGAAGTCCAGTACACACTTCTATGCAAAGAAACCCTGTGACACAGTGGAAAGACAAGGCTAAATGTGGAGAAAAGATTGAGTCATTCCTTTAAACTCTGCTGTTTACTGCATACAAAACTTTGTATTTTGTACTTTATATTTTGTATTTTGCTTAACAGAAAACCTTTAAGGATGAGGAGCTTCTGCCTTTACAGCTTGTCCTGAAAAAGCTGGACCTGATCAGTGAATTAAGAGAGAGGTAAGACTCCGGACAGATGTATATACAGCAGTGTTCTTGTCGTTGTTGCTTAGAAAAGCAGACCCTAAACATCAAGGAAATGCTTCTTTTTCTCAGGATCAAAGTACAGTGTGACTGCGGCTTTCTCTACTGGCACCGTGCAATCTTTCCCATTTACTTAGACGATGTGTATGACAATGCTGTGGATGCAGCAAGGATTCATGTGAGTCTACTGACTAAGCTATAGGAACTGAAAGTCATCAGTTTCACAATATCAACTCCCACTGAAAGTGCTGTTTCCTGTCCTGTCGCCTTTGCTTCTGACTTTCCTGAAACTAAATTTGTTTTTTTAAACTGTCCTTGGTGTTCTCCAGTATATGTTCAGTGCTCTCAGAGATTGCGTACCCACTATGTTACACGCCAAACACATGGAGACCTCTGAGCAGCTGCTGGAGTGCTATGACAAAGAGATCATGCAAGTCTTCAATGAGGTACGGATGATCACTCTTGATTTATTTTTCATTATGTATCTTCACAGTGAAGGTACAAGATTCACTGGAGCACATGGACTTTATCTTGTCTTGTCTCTTCATTAGCATTTGTTGGATAAGTTGTGTAAGGAGATAGAGAAGGATCTGCGACTCTCTGTGCACACGCATCTCAAGCTGGATGACCGAAACCCTTTCAAAGTAGGCATGAAGGACCTGGCTCACTTCTTTTCCCTCAAGCCTATCCGCTTCTTTAATCGCTTCATTGACATCAAAGGTAAGTTGAATCGAGGGCTAACTACTCAAAAGAAAGCTAGAGGTCTGAGATTATCCATCACTAGGTACTGTAAGATAAGACAATAGCATGAAAAAAGTTTACGAATGCGTTGTCAATATAACGTAACTAATAATGATTGTTCTTCATGCAGCCTATGTAACACACTACCTGGACAAAACATTTTACAACCTGACAACAGTGGCTCTCCATGACTGGGCCACGTACAGTGAGATGAGGAACCTTGCGACACAGCGCTACGGCCTGGTCATGACTGAGGCCCATCTCCCCAGCCAGACCCTAGAACAGGTATTTAATGCTGTGCAAGAAAAATGTGAAAATATGCATGCCATATGTGAAGATTTGTGATTTATGATTCATTCAGTCATATTTATATCTGTTAGGGACTGGATGTGTTGGAAATTATGAGGAACATCCATGTCTTTGTCTCACGTTATCTCTACAATCTGAACAACCAGGTAATTCCCGCTTTTCTAATCATTTGTCTGTGCTGCTTTATTCTGTATTCCACTTAGCAATCCTTGTGTGGAAGTAGCCTTAATTCGTTGCTTTACTCTTGTAGATCTTTATTGAGAGGACCAGCAACAACAAGCACTTGAATACCATCAATATTCGGCACATCGCAAATTCCATACGCACCCATGGAACTGGCATTATGAACACTACTGTATGTGAACTTCTGCTTGAGAATCATTTGTATGTGCTGTGACTGTTAAGTAGCTAATTAAGAGACAACAAAGCTGTCATTCCTGATACCCTCCTGGGGAACAGGCTTAATGCATTGACTCATTCGCATATGATTCTGCTCAGGTAAACTTCACATATCAGTTCCTCCGGAAGAAGTTTTACATCTTCAGCCAGTTTATGTATGATGAACACATCAAGTCCAGGCTTATCAAGGACATCCGGTTCTTCAGAGAAACCAAGGACCAGTCAGATCAGAAGGTGGGAAATTGACCAGCTCTGCTGTTTTTGAAGATCTAGGAAAGTGTTTCTGAAAATGTGTGCGTGATTTGTTGTTTGTTTGTGGTGTTAATTGTTTATAGTACCCATTTGAGAGGGCTGAAAAGTTCAACCGGGGCATCAGGAAACTGGGACTCACTCCAGATGGTCAGAGCTACTTGGACCAGTTCAGACAGCTCATCAGCCAGATTGGTGAGACCTCTTTGGCTCACTGTTCTTACATTTCACAATAAACAGTTGATAAGATTTTACATGCTAGTCTATACTTGGCATCTGTGTCTCTTTTCTTTAGGTAATGCAATGGGGTACGTTCGAATGATTCGCTCAGGGGGCCTGCACTGCTGCAGTAGTGCTATCCGGTATGTGTGAACCCTATACACACACACACACACACACACACACACACACACACACACACACACACACACACACACACACACTTTTTTCCTATAGATGACCTAATTTAACTTTGTTAGTTTTGAATCTAATCTTTAGAAAATACTGTTTTATCCTTTTATCATCTGGTCATGCAGTAAGCTACAAATACTTGTTGGTGTTTCTGACTGAGTATCTGAATAATTAGCAATCAACTGTGTTGCCGTTCCTAGAGATGAGTCGCCCGGATGTTAAATATGAAAATGAGTGCTAACATTATAAATTAGAACTTGACTATTCAAATTGTTTGGGCCAACTTTGTTATTAATATCTATTCATTAAATGTCTGAACACATTAACACAATGAACACTGACCAATCAAGGCATGTAGCTATCAAACTTTGAGGAGTGCTGATTTACTATCAGTTCAGAATTGTAAATAAGAGAGTAGCTTGATGCTTGATTAACACTCCTAGTCAGAGAAAAACAGTTCACTCTGTACGTGTTAAATGTATAAGCAGATGCCATATTTGCATTACTACTCAAGAGTTCGATAAATACAACCTTTAGCAAATATTTCATTGTGATTTTAGGTTTGTTCCTGATCTCGAGGACATTGTAAACTTTGAGGAGCTGGTGAAGGAGGAGGGCCTCTCTGAGGAAACACAGAAAGCAGCCAGGTATTGAAACATGGCTTCTCTTGCTCCAGCTCATTATGTACATTATGTATGTTATGAACAATGAAGGAAACATTTATTTCTTTTCAGCCTCCTGGACTCTGTCCTCAGTGACCTGACCAGTAACTCTGCAGAGGGGACAGAGTATTTTAAAATGCTTGTGGGTGTGTTTGCCCCGGAATTTCGCAGCATGAAGAATATGCACTTAAGGAACTTCTACATGATCGTTCCTCCTTTAGTAAGCAGAAATCTTTGTTTATTTCTGCTGATTGTCAAGTGTTTTCTATTACACTTTCTCTTGCCAAAGAATTTCTTGGTGTTCTCCACTTTGGTTTTCTTATATATTTCAGTTGTAATGTTCTCGTGTCTCATCATCTCTTCTACTCTCCTAATTCCAGACTGTGAATTTTGTAGAGCATTCCATCAGCTGCAAGGAGAAACTGAACAAAAAGAACAAAAACGGTGCAGCCTTCACAGACGATGGATTTGCCATGGGTAGGGATCAGATGGGATTGTAACATCTCATTTATTTCAGCTCTTATTTTTGAGCTTGTGTTTGTTTTCTAATAAATATTTCTTTTCTCTGTTAAGGGGTGGCCTACATTTTGAAGCTGCTGGACCAGTATCAGGAGTTTGACTCACTGCACTGGTTCCAGGCAGTCCGAGAGAAATACATGAAGGAGATGAACGCAGTGGTGAAGGAACAGAATGTTCAGGCCACTAGCCAAGATGAGAAGCTCATGCAGACCATGAACTTAACTCAGAAGAGACTGGATGTTTGCTTACAGGTACACTGTGAGCCTTTAAAGCTTCATGTTAGAATGTATCATCTTAAAACAGGCTTTAAAGTTGGATGAGGGGATGGTTTTTGAGTGATCTCATGGCACTTCTGATACATACTGTGTTCCTTTTGTCTCCTGGCAGGAGTTCGAGCTGCTTTACTTTTCCTTGAGCAGTGCACGGATCTTCTTCAGGGCTGATAAGACTGCAGCAGAGGAAACCCAAGAAAAAAAGGACAGGGGTGGGTGAATTGCCAATTGATGGATACATAGGACTTCTTATAAGTTCTTAAATGGCTCTCTGAACATGCATGTAAAGGAAAAATAGTAATTGCATATCTGTGTTCTGTTATTAAATACAATACACCTTTTTAAGTGTCTCCCAAAAATACATTAACTTTCTTATTTCTCTGTTTCTGACTGTTTGAAGGCTGCTGACTGATATAGACACCTAGCAATTCCAAACAAGCACAAGCATATAAAGAAATATAAAGCTTCATTAATTAACCCAGATTTCTGATTTAACTAACCACATCCTGGCTATGGAGGCTTGTGTCTGTTGTAAAACAGCAGACTGTGTTGCAGCACAGCTAACCGTGTGTGTATCTCTGTTCGTTTTAGAGAATATTAATATATGGGAAAAAAATTAATGCACAGTTTCTGGTGTCTTTCTGAATGTTAATACATGAAATGAATGATTTTCTTCAATTATTGATTTCATCTTTCAGAGGACGTTTCTAAAGTGGATTCTGCGTCCTCAGAGGCTGCGGTCTCCACTGAATCCAGTGCCAAATGAAAGGAACAGCTCTCGCTGGAGGTCTTGGGAGATATTAAAAACGAAATAAAAACTCATCCAGGAACAGTAGATATTACCATATGTTGGATGGTAACAGTCTTGTATTGTATGGGAGTCGGTAATAAGGTACAATGTGAACGTTCAGGAACATTAACTCTTTGTGAACCTAATTTGACCGGAACTGACTGTCATTGATCTAAGACCTACTTTCAGAAAGTAAGGGTTCTACCACCATGCATTATTGTTTGTCTCTGCAATATTGTTTTCTCCTGATTTTGCCCATTTCAGAACTATTACACTTGCAGTGTTTGCAAGGTTGGCAGCTGTGGTTGGTTGATGATTGGTATCTCTTTTGTGTATAAAAGAATATTTTAATATGGTATTAACCCTTGAAGTTGCAAAAAGCAGTGTGGCATTTCTGGTGACCTTTTAATCTTCATTCTTAATCAGATGATTTTCATGTATTAATCTAAGTAGAAGTGTATTTTCCTGGCCCTTCAAACTGAAGTTTCTCAAGAACTGGCTTAACATTTATATAACTAGTTGTTGAACCAGTTTCTGTAGGATTGGCTAGTTTTTCACAAAGCAGCGTCTTACTCCTGTTGCAAAGTCTGCATAATTCTGTAGTGCAAAGTGAATGGTCTGTATAAAATCCTAACATGGTGTAAAACCCTAAAATCATCACAAGTGGATGGTTGATATGTAGCAAACTAACATTTGTAATAGAGCCTGAGATTCATGCTGCCTAAATGCTCTAAAACTGCAGTTGGCATGAGTGGTTTTTCTTTCAGATCAGCACGTATGAATTATGAATGTGTCTGTGGAAACATTGAATGAAAGTGGCAACATCTCATTGCACAAGCCTTAATATGCAGTAGTGGGACAGTGATGCACACGATGGGTGCTTAATGGAGCAAAGTGTCGTTTCAGAAACATTCCAGCTGAATGTTGATTCTTCATTCTCCCTGTGCCCTGTTCACCTTTTGTAAAATCGGTTGTGTACAATGAACTTTGAGTAATGCCATAATGAGCTTATTAAAAAAATATTTCTTATAACTGACAGTCTCTGGATTTTTTAAAAACTCTGCTACAGTTTAATGTAACAGGTTTAATGTAACAGAAGTCCATGTCACTGAAAAGAATTTTGGGTGACTACTGTTACTTTTCAGCTTCACCGGCTCCAGCTTACAGCTAAGGAAGTAAATTTCAGAGACTTTGATAGATGAACTACAAAGTATCAAGCTTTGCAATTCAGCTTGGATGTTTTGATTTACATGGTCTGTTCTGATCTTCAATTAAACCTATATGCACCGCAGAACCTATTTATCTGTTTAATCTGTTTAATGCAGCTCTGGTGCAGATGTTTGAAGTTGGGAAGATGTTTCTTGTCCCTCTGGGTCCAGCTCGGATTTGCTGCCGCCTCCGTCTTCCAGACCCCTCCCACAGAGAGACAAAACACTGGTTCAGGAAAGCCATTCTGCTTTATTACAAAGAAAAGAAAGAAGCTTTAAACGTGATCAGAAAATACAAGACTGGTCAGGCTTTTGTTAGCAGTGTACCGGTTTTCTTTTTCCTATGAAATGCTTCTATTCGAACAGCTGCAACTGAAATGTGTACACCCTTGTTGTTTCAGGGTATGCTTGTCCTTGGTTCAAGAAAGTCGGGCCTTCTTTTTTTGTTTACTTATCTTGGTCTTAAGTGCACAGGGTAACAAACGTGAATCCCTGTCTGGCAGCTCAACATTATTAACACTATTGTTTTTTTTTTGTTTTGATTTTTTTTATTGTTTCTAACACATAATGCCACCACTACTCACCTCCTAAAAATGAGGCTGAGCAGAGAATAGTTACTTTTTTTTCCAAAATAGACGTCATGTATATATATATAGATACAGTTATCTATATATATATATTATATACACATTCGTACATACATATCTTTATTCATGTGATGTCCAAAAAATTAAAAAAATGTACACGTTTATTACAAAATCGTAACAAAGACTGAAAAGTGTTTTTTTTCCTGGAACAATGTAGCTCAGTAATCTCACAACCCCCTGGCTGAGGATGGTCCACAAGCTGTTTCCACAATGGTCACTAAAACAGTCTGATTTTGTAATTATTGGAGTTAGGCAGAGAAAACCTGACCGGATATAGGAGGGTTAAGATGACGGATCGAAGGAATGTTCTGGAGGAGAACAAAGGACAAGGAAGAGAATCCATGATGTTAACAACAGGACGTGTACCCTTCCGGACAAAAACAGGAGAAGAGGTTTTGTTTATCCCCCACATAAAAATGCACAAAACAATTTTTGTGTTCTTTTATTACTAAATAGTGCAACAATGAACATTGCATTTTTCTTCCGCCCTTTTGTATTCACATGTATTGGATTTATTTTTGTGTCCCGTTTACTAGCACAGTACGTTTCGGAAAACGAAACGTAGCCTTTTTGTGTTTTTGTTTTTACTGCTGTGTGTTTGTTGTACTGCAAGTCAGTTCTCCTGCCAGAGACCAAATGGGCTTTTGATCAGAGGCGTAAACAAAACACAGACCCGTGCTCAAAATGAAAAGAGAGAAAAGCAAGAGGGCATTTAAAAACAGTGAAAGTGTGTTTGAGTGTTTTGGGCAGCACATAATTTGTAAGGCAGGGACCCTCCCCCTCAATTCCTAAGGTGGAGACCCCCCACCCCCCTCCCACAGTCTTTGTCCAGACAGGTGAGGAATAAAACCAGGTTGTGGATGGGCACGCCGGCTGGCTGGCCCTGAGGTCTGCTCCTGGAGCTCACAGACGCTAAGCGACTCGGTTTTAGAAGGCCTGCTGGGCCGGGTTGTAGTTGAAGGTGGTTGGCACGTGAGGCCGCTCCTCAAGCTTGTCATATTCAAGATGAAACTCCTTAAAAGTGGAGAAGAAAAGGGGTACTTAGTAACATTTTGTAATTATTACAGGCCTTTTTAAACAAGAAAATAGGTAGCTGCATATTCCTAATCCCTGTACCACTGTAGAAAAAAAAAAATCTAACTACATTTTAGACTTTTTCCACACAGTAGATTCTTCACCCTTAAGCATGCAGACAGGCGATAAACCACAAAAATAAAGGGAAGCAATGTGAAAACCCATAATTTTACCTTAGCTACCTTCCTCCAGTTAAGACAATCAAAGAAGTAGTATGTCCCCCTCTCATAGGTGTTGGTCTTCAGAGTGGGTTCCATGCCTGGTGCTCTTGTTATCCATACCCTCTCTTCTTTATGGTATCTCCAGTCTCGGTTAAAGCTACAACACAAGTGCAACAATGCATATGTTAAATGGAATAATGCATACAACTACATTCTGCTTTAATTGTAACTTCTTTTCCATGTATAAAAAGAGGTTAAAATGCTGCATACAGTTCCACAGCAGCTAGAAGCTGTAAGAGGTCTCCTCCATTCATGTAGTAGAGGTAGAACAGCAGGTCTTCTCCATAACGTGCCAGTTTTATTGCAGCCAGCTGTAAATAAATCATGTTTTAGTCTATACGCAAGTGTGAATGTTCAACAAGGTAACTAGGCAAATCGTAATATTCTCTTGATTTAAATGTGTATATTACCAACATGAACCATACATTTCATGGAGAAGGACATTATACAAAGGTGATCGATGAGTGATATGATGTCATTTTACATCAGTGCCACATACCTTGTCCCTTATATGAATGTTGGTTAAGTACTCAGAAGGAACATGAAAGTCTGGGGGGGGATAAAAAAAGGGTTCAACTAGTTACCAAAAGTACTAAACCAAAAAAATCCTAAGACTTTACATCTAATAAATAAAACAAATACTCACCAATATCCTGTGGTCGACATGGTGCAGAGGCCCAAGGAGATGCAAACTTAGGATACAGATTCCTGTAGGAGAGGAGCCAAGCATAAAGCTGTCAGCCAGCAGTAAGAAGACATAGACCTCCCAGCAAAAAAACAATTAAGAGAGAACTACGTGTCATGAGCAGAGGGAAGGAGCCAACAGAAAGAAAAAACAAGCCTGTTGTCTGCAAAAAAATTGAGAATTCTCATACTCAGGAGAATTGAGGTTGAGTCCCAGTGTAGTCAGGTCGCTTCCTAATGCCAGGTGAACCATGCCAGGATCTGTTTCAGCTGCCCGGATAAATGCCAGGAGCCCAATCATTCCAAACTGGTCTGTCACCATTCCTGAGGGAATGTTTGTCACTTTGCCTGTGGGAAGTGTGTGGATATATCAGAACTATGTTCCAGAACATGATCATTTCAGAAATCAACTCTGCTATTTAACTTTTAGGCTACAGTTTTCCTACTTATTTGTTTAGATTCTTCAATCCATCAATAATCATCATCTTCTACTTCCAGCTTCTCCTGATTAGGGGTCACCACAGCAGATCAACCATCTCCATGTCCTTCTATTCTCTGCATCTTCGTCTCTCACACCAACTGCCTGCATGTCGTCCCTCAAAACATCCATAAACCACCTACTAGGCCTTCATGTTCTCCTCTTCCCTGCAGCTCCATCATCAGCATCTTTCTCTCAACATCCTCAGTCTCTATTCAGCACATGGCCAAACCAACCGAACCGAACCTCTGACTTTTTCTCCAAAAGGTCCATCTGAAGCTGTCCCTAAACTCATTCCTGATCCTGTCCATCTTGTACACCTTCCCTTTCACTCTTGCTGGTACCTGCCAGTCATAAATAATTCCTGCCGCTCTTCTCCACCCATTCCACCCTGCCTGCTCTCTTTTTCACCTCTCTTTAACACTTCCCGTTACTCTGGACTGTTAATCCAAAGTATTTGAACTGCTCCACCTTCACCAGCTCTGCTCCCTTCGTCCTCACCATTGCACTACAATAATTTAGTTGTTCTTGAATATTCAATGTTTAAATGAATCTGATTACATTAGATTCATTATTGTTTATAACTGAATGTACTCGATGAACAGTGTAATGAAAGATTTTAGTATGACTGAGAAGGCCGATGCTCTGTGTGTTCGAAAGAATTTTGTTCAAAAATGAGAAACATTTATTTTGGCAACAAAAATATCAGGGGAAATCACAGAATCAAACTATTTTAATGGCATTAAACTAGCGACCAGCAGCGAGTCTAACTAGCTTCAAAATGCGGTTTCATTTTTTTAAATTCCTAACCAACAAGCTTGTTCGTTTCTTTACCTTGTCCATCAACCGGCTGGTCCGTTTTTATCCTTTTCAGACAGGGAATCATGTTCCAGAATCATTTCAGTAAACACTTCCCCACACATCACAAAGATTTTTAGTTATGAGACTTCATCCATCAAAGGTGAACCCTGGACAAACTCGTTTTCAGACTTTTTTTTAATAATTGCCAAAGCTGGGTAAGTTTGTCCAAACAGCGAAAGGACACTTGTTGGATGTGACACAGAATCGAGCAGCGAATCCAAGCAGCTTGTAGAATGAAATGGAAATGCAACACAACTGCACAGACTTGACAAATGTGTGAACTGGCAAAGAATATGCGTTTTTGTTTATTGGGTCTCCTTTTAGCGTCTAAGCACTTTATAGGTTTCTAGAGAAATTTACCATCAGGCAAGACCTGGATCCCCTTCTTCTGCTGGTTGTTGTTCTGTGCTGATGTCTTATCACCTGGGAACTTGGGGCCATCTGCACTGGAGTTGCTCTTGGCTGATGAGTTCAAGTTCTAAGTAATAACACAACAAACCAATTAGCAACTGAAACAATACTTAAAATACATACACATTTGAATTATGCCTCCAAACAAGCATACGCTGCTAGCAGTTTTATAAAGATTGAAAAACAATTGGATTTAAGTGACACTGACTGATTTGCTTTCGTCCGTGCTCAACGTTGGGTCCTTGTAGTTAGGGCCCGGCAGTGCAGGAAAATCCTCATTGTGAATCGAGAAGTCTTGAGACTGTTCAGTCGATGGCTTTGTGACCATTCCAACTGTAAGAACGCATTTATAGACACACTTATATAACATGTTTGTTAATAATTTGAAAATTCATGTTAAATACAGCTGTTGGATGGAAGTCAAGAATACACTGATCAGCCATAACATGACCACCAAGAGGCTAGCAGCAGATCCTTTATGTTCTGTACACTGTGAAGTGGGACCTCCTTGAATCAAACTAGTTTTTCAATGACATGCCACAGATGCTTGATTGGACTGTGATCTAAGGAACATAGGAGGCCTTTAACTCAGGATGTTCCACAAACCATTCCAGATCAATTTTCGCAGTTTGGAAGGGTGTATTATCCTGCTAAAAGAGGCTACTTCCTTTAGGGAATACATCTGGAATAAAGGGGTGCATTTGGTCTGCAACATTTTCCAGAAAGTTGGTCATGTTTAAAGTAACCTCCAAATGAACACCAGGTTCCAAGATGCTCTGAGTAATGTGTCTCTGAGCATCTTGCCTTCATCCCATAGTGCATCCTGGTGCCACCTCTTCCCCCGACACCCCTGGATGTCCACATGATGTAACAGAAAATGTGATTCATCAGTCCAGGCCACTTTTTCATATTGTTCCTTGGTCGATAAAATTAGATATGTGCTACGGTAGTTCTTTTGTGGGACTGAAACTGGACAGGTTAGTCTTTGCTCCCCACGCACATCGAGCATGTATTGACACGGTCGCCAATTCACCCATTGTCCTTTCTTGGAGCGTTTTTGTTAAGTACTTACTACTGCACACTGGAGCATCCCACAAGACCTGCTGTTTTGGAGAGACTCCAACCCAGATGTCTAGCCACCATTTGGCATCTTGTCAAAGTTGCTCAGATCCTTACACTCGCCCTTACACACATCCTTGCAATACAGAACTGACTGTTCACTTGCTACCTAATACATCCCCATCCTTGACAGGTGCCAAAGCAACAATATATCCAATGTTATTCACTTCACCAGTCAGTGCTTTCAATCTTATGGCTGATCGGTGCATATTAATTCTTGCCTTTTCTCTGAGGACAACTTGGCTGTCAGTTTTCTATTACTGCTGAGTAAAATGATCCCTCACCATAGGGAGCCCTTCCAGCCAGGGGATTATGCAATGGTGTTGGGTTGCCATTTCCTTCCCTCCGACTTCTGTCTGCTAACGCCGGGAAGTCAGAAAGGTCCAGTCCTGTAACGTTTTCACTCCCATCTGTAACCCAGACGACAGTTTTTTCCACAAATCAGTAAAATCAAATGTAATCCATAGTTTTACAATGCAATAGGGACCTGTAACCTTATTCTGACCGAATGACGACTTATAATGAATAACCAAAAATGATTGTTGTCTTGATATCAAAACTGCTCTCTCATTAGCTTACCTGTCCCATTGAAGATGTTGTTCGATAAAGAGTTCATACCAAACCCCTGACTTCTCCCCATTCCAAAACCCGACATACTGAAGAAATGGAGACAGATGTTTATTACTACACAGTATGGCCAATTTCAATTATTTAAGAAAATCTACACATACAGGTACATTATCCTTTGTTGACAGTTAATGGAATTTTGTGGGAGTGCTGTGAATTGATTAATTCTATGATTAATAAGTTACTACAGACACAAATACACACCAGACTTAGCTCAGTAAAACAAATTTTACACTGGATTGCACCTTGCATTGTATTTCAACAGTTCTGTCTCACCTGACATAAACTAAAGCTTTACCTGTTGATGGTGAACGGCTGGCGTGCTGGCTGCTGCTTTGGCATGCAGATGATGCTGGGAGAGCTGCGGTTGGGGCTGCCAAGGCCTGAACTGCCCATACTGTTGGTCCTGCCACTCATGCTCATGCCCTGGCCCACCTGCGAGTGATTCATCATGTTCCTGGAGTTCATGGGCAAAATCCCCCTGCGAGGCAGAAAGCATGATATTTTATCATTATAAGAGTCACTTATACAGTGCAGTGTCAGAAAACAAGCACATAAAACATCTGTAAACATGGTCCTAAAGAAAGGGATACTACAAGCCTACCTGTTCGGCGAAGGTGGGGTATGGAGAGACATTGTTGGGACGCCTGTCGTTGGGGTGCTATGGCTCGGTAACGGAGTACCTTGTGTTAAACTTCGGTTTAACTGAGGGTTGTTGTTGTTCATGCCCCTTATTGAGAAGCCTAGTGCACCTAGTGAAAACATGACAGTATATACAAAAATAACTGCTAGAGTCACTTTTTTTGGGTGTCACAAATCACAAGCCAAATTGGACACATGCACTTACTTTGCGGACCATACAAACTTGCACCCAGCTGCGACAACTGATTTGACGTTGATGGTGAGGGAGATGCCAGCATCTGCAAAACGATGCAAAAAATATTTTCTTTTTTATTCTGCACCCCAGCTCTTCAGTCATTACATCATCAGTGGGACATTCAGGGAGCACTTGTCATCTGAAAAGCTTTATATATTAATGTCAAAGTAACATTTGCTCTTACATCCTTCTCTGTTCGATGAGGGAACATAGAAGGCTGGCCATAGTACATGCTCTCATCTGGGTAGTCACTTTCGACCCCCTCAAACTTCTTTCTCGTAGCACCGAACATACCGTTCGTCACCTGTAAATATAGTTTAGAAGGTTACAAGGCAACAAAAAAATCTACTTTTTTTATATTAGATTTCATGTTAGACTCTTACAGATTATGAAGGTTACAGAATTTTATTATGATGCCTTTAAGGAATTATAATGCCAGTCTCAACATGTTAGATGCACAGATAAAGCCCTGTGTTTGCTTTTTAATCTAAAATATCTTCATGCAGTATAGATCAGTTCAAGACCAAGTCACCTTACAGCAGCTTAAATAAAAGTGTCAATATTAAGACTAGCTCTAGGCTAGTACTAGACCACAATTATTACTTTTTGAATGAAATCTGAGTACATTGTATGAAATCAAAACAGCCAAGTGATACCGAAACGGTCATCACACAAAACACAGCTCACGTTTACACTTAGACACTGGGAAATAAAGAGCATCAGATGCTAAGAGGGACACCTAGCTTTTCGTCCCCTTTCTGTTGTTTACATACACACTTGCTGCTCTAATAGACTGACAGTTGGCACTGTCAAATCTCTAATATCTATTAGAAGCTTCACAGTGAACGATAAAACTGTTAAAGTTGTAAAACTGACTAAATCTGACAAAAACAAGCACGGAGGATGCCTACTTGGTAATGACATCCTTCTTACACGGATTGCCATTGAGAATTTAGTTAACTTGGTACAGTCGACCCTCTTAGCTGTGGTTTGCGTTTCCATTACGCTGGAGTTTAGCAAAATCGATAAAATAACATTTTTTAAATAATTTCAGCACCTTAGCTGGTTACGGTGTTTGGTAGGGGCTAGCTAACGTCAGCAAATTAAACGGAGAACGACTGTTGGCTATGGAGCAAAGCCGCTAGACTGCTAAAGCTAAACTGTGATAGCTTACGAGAGCTAAAGTTGCTAAGAAAAAGACCTGAACGAAGGATATGGACTAAATACAGATTTGTCCACAACACACAGGTTAACTAATAAATAAGCTTAAACCACGGGTCTGGTTTCAGTCGGCTGCGGGGGTCATTTTCTTTGAATTATTTACTAGACGGAGCACTAGCCTTTAGCAAGCAGCAGAGCTAACAAAGTAGGTTGTGGAGGCAGCGCCGTGTAGGCCAGCGCTCCCCCCGCCCCGCCTGGCTCCAGCCCGCCCCTCTCCGAGCACCGAGCCCGGTAGCAGGCTGCAGCTAACGCGGCTAGCCCAGACAAAACACAGCCCTGCGATTCCGGCCAGACCTATCGCTTCGTCTGTCCAAACTCAACCCACACTAGAGCTCAAAAATAACCCACAGCTACCACTCCGTTTTCCTGTGGTCCTGGCGCCGTACCGCGCAGCGAAGCGTTTTGTGTTGGTAGATAAATGTAGAGAAGCACTAACCGCATTAATTTCGCCTCTTCTCCTAGACCAAAAATGGCTGTGTATCCTGCAGCCGAGGATCCTGGGTGAGCAGCCTTTACCCCCTGACCCTGCACCGGCCTCCAGAGCAGAAGACACTCTTCAACATCATCATGGGCCTGAAAGAGCTTCACATTTCACTTTTGAGATTATGAACATAAGTATGTCCTGTAATATACAGAAGCATACAGTTTCACCCACTTTGACAGTTTGTTATCTAGACCAGCTCTTTAAGCAAGAGGCCCTGTCTGACCAACAAAAAAATAGACCAACAGTAAGACCATTGAGTACTGTCCAGCTTTTAGAGTATTTTATTGGGGGCCAAGATATCTATTGTATAAATCACTTTGGCAAGTTCCTATTTTTTTTAAAGGACCTTGTGTCTCATCACTTATAACACACTCATGAGAAACAATGTTTCATATCATCATGGCCCTGAAAGAGCATCACATTTCATTCCTGTGCTTGTGAACATTAGTGTGTCCTCTACTACATGGAAGCATACCATTTCATCCACTTTGACACTTTGTTCTCTAGACTAGCTCTCTGATCCAGAGGGCCTGTCTTATCAGATGACAATGAAACCATTTAGTACTGCCCAGCTTTTATTCAAGTATTTTCTTTGTAAAGTAAGTGATTATTTTACTGAAACAGGTTTTACATAAACATCATTATTGTGTGTTTTTTTGCTAATATTGATTAAAAGCATCACATTTGCATAAATGCTTAATATGCTTGGATCAGTTCAAGGTCATTTGTTTCTTTTTTTTCCCCTCAGGGTCCAGTTATGATGCACTCATGAGTAGGGTTATAAGCAACTAACAATGTTTCAGATCGTCATTAGCTTCACTTTTTCACTCCACTGATCATGAAAAGCAGAGTGTCTTCAAATATATGGAAGCATACAGTTTCGTCCACTTTGACACCGACCATCAATGGGACCATTTTGAACTGTCCAGCTTTTATCTGTGTATGCCAAGAGATATTATTGTACAGAAACATGTGTTGCTGTTCTGTAATGATTCCCATCTTCATTATTGTGTGTGGTTTGCTAAAATTTGTATAAATGCTTAATATGCTTATGATTATGCATCCAGTTATGATGCACTCATGAGTAGGTTTATGTACCAAAAACAGTTATAATTAATCTTTTCTATACTTTTCTGTCTTTTACCCCTTACATTTAAATAGGATGATTGATTTCTGTACCTTTAAGACTGAAATACAATGATCATAAAAACAATGATTGGTGAAGTGAGTAATGCTATTTATCTCCTGGCACCTGTAAAGGGTTTGTATATGTTAGCTTGCATGTCAGTCTGTTCTTTAAGTTGAGGTGTTATAAACAGAAAAAAAGGGCAAATGTAAGGATCTGAGGAACTTTGACAGGGGCCAAATTGTGATGGCATGGATACTTGCCTCTGAACCATAAGGTCACAGGTTCGAATCCTACCTTAAGCACACCCCCACTGGTTTCTTGAGCAAAACCCTTAACCCCTTAATCTAAGGCCCTTGCCCCAGGAAGACTGTCCCCTGTAGTTAGGGAATGGAAGTCACCTTGGATAAAAGTGTCTGCTTAAATGTTTTAAATGTAAAATGCAATAAATTATGACTACACCACTGGATTAGATCATCCTCAAAACAGGCAGTGTAACAGGGCAGTTCCTAGCAGCTTGGGGACCCTAAGCGGTCTGGGGGATGTGTTACAGGGCTGGGGGGGGGGGAGTGCTAATGGATTCTGAGCAGGGGCCACCCTCAAGGTCAGGGCCCTACGCGGATGTGTACTTGGCGTATGTCTAATAACGGCCCTGAGTGTTCTACACAAGGATGTTCTGTGAAACCTCAGGTCCTGGCATTCATATGGATGTTACTTTGATATTCAACACACTTTTCAGTATAGTCTTGTTCTCTAAAGACAACAGCCTGTTTCATCAGGATAATACACTCTACACTCTGCAAAATAGTTCAGAAATGATTTGAGAAAGTTCAAAATGTTGGTCTCTAAATTTCTCAGTACAATCAAGTATCTGTGGAATGTGCTGAACAAGCTACTTCAATCCATGGAGGCCCCATCTCACAATGTGCAGGACTCAAAAGTTTCTACTGCTAACGTTTTGGTGCCAGATACCACAGCACATCTTCAGAGATCTTGTGGAGTCCATGCCTCCACAAGCCAAAGCTGATCAGTGTATGTAAATGAACTTAGATCGGCTGCTCTGTATTGTCTTTTTATAATTTCAGTGTGATTGCTCTTGGCTCAATATACAGATATACAAACATGTTAAAAAGACACAGATATAACAGTTCATTCAAAACTGCGATTTTCTGCAGCTTATTTTCCAGTCTGGACAGGGAAGTGAACAAAAAATTAACTTTTCATTCAAATTTGTCCAAAATTTGACATTTGATCTGAGTTGACATTTTGCTACAGCCAACTGTGTGATGGCCAGTGCATACTTCTTTCAGTATGTACGAACCTGACGCCAAGCAGCATGGTCAGAAACTCTTGTCAGAAGCTCCTCACTTTGTCACGTGACTGTCAGATGCCCAAATGGCTGCCAGCTACATAGTGATGAGAACAAGTTTGATAATGCTACCTTTCCTTCAGTTCAAGGGCACCTCTATACTTTAACTGCCATCGGGTCATATTTAGGCCCAGGTTATCAAAAAGCTCATATCAAAAATAATTTTGTAATGATAAGACTGAAATAAATTAATTGAGTTTGCATGTTTGAATACTCTCCTCATATGTCTCTACTCCACTGCCAATATTAGTCACTTCATTCTATCAGTGATTAAAAACAGACTGCAGTTAATGCATATGCAAAACCTTATTTATATGGACGATAATTGCGTACAGACAATTACTGAGAAAATATTTGTGGAAAGAACTAAAAGTAACATTTGGCCTCAACAAAGCGGTTAAAGTATTTATTTTATTATCTTATCATGTGAGAGGCGCTTTCATTATTATTTGGCCGTAATGTGTTGTTGTGTCCTCTCAGTGTAACTGATCAGAAATGCTCTGAGATTTTGAGGTGGACCAGAAACTCTATTGGCTGTTCTCTCATTTGGACAGACTGATAACTGTGTGTGACTGAGCTGCTCCACTTAAACAGCTTGTGTTGGCTTGTGGGTCAGAGGCCAAATAAATGCACATATAGGACAGACTCAGACCCCCCCAAGCCCACATTCCTTAATCACAAGACACTTGCTGCTTATCACTGCCACTGGCCAGCTCCGCCTTCCATTGCCTGGGAAGTCATACAACATGAATGAGGGAGGGCAAGCTGGATATCATCTTTGGCACTCTCGGGCGACAGCAAGGCAGAGGTTTCAGCAGAGTGCAGCAGTGCAAAACCTCATTCCTGCAGGAAAAAGGATGACCTGAGTGGACCTTCATTAGGGTTTCTCTTCAGCTATTTAGTAAGTAGCAATGTTTCTAACTTTATAAATTATAATTACTCTGCTTCATTAAGGTTTACTGTAAGGATTTAAACTAAGGATGATAAACGATGATTTAATTCAAATATCTGTAAATGAGCCCTCCTACTTCCATATTTGCTCCTGTCAATGTAGGTTGTACGATGGGAAATGTTGTTCGTGGAGCTGTGGCCTTCATTCCATCAGACCGATGTCAGCGATACTTGGTGGGGGACCTTGCGGAGATGCCCCTAGACTGTACTCTTGATCTCAGCAGTCATCAGCTGCGCCGCTTTCCCATTAGAGCATGTGCCTTCAGTGAACTTGTTAAACTTTATCTGAGTGATAACCACCTGAGCGGTTTGCCACCTGAGCTCCACAGCCTGCAAAAGCTTCAGCTTTTGGCTCTGGACTTTAACTGCTTTGAGGAACTGCCTTCAGTTGTTTGCAGCCTTCGGCAGCTCAATATCCTCTACCTCGGGAATAATCGACTTTACAGACTGCCTAAGGAGCTTGCTAAGCTGACTGAGCTGAAAACACTATGGCTGGAAACCAACTGCTTCATGAACTTCCCATGTGTTGTATGTAAGCTTCCCAACCTCAAGACTCTTCATTTGGGCTGCAATCAGTTTCGTAGCTTGCCTGGCGAGCTGGTGAGGTTAAGTGAGCTGAGAAGCATCTGGTTAGCAGGAAACTTGCTGAATGACTTTCCACAGGTGCTTCTAGAGATGCATTATTTGGAAGTGATTGATGTAGACAGGAATCGCATACGGCATTTTCCTACACTTACTCACTTAAGGGGGTTGAAGTTGGTCATCTATGACCATAACCCTTGTGTTAATGCACCTTCTGTTGGGGAGGGGGTGCGACGGGTGGGTCGTTGGGCTGATAGTACTGAGGATGAAGATCATGAAACTGAGGTAAAGCCAGCCGAGGTCTCCACAGAGGTGAGAGGACATCTCCTAGAGAGCGAATAATATGAATAGTACTTAGTGGACTGTTTGCCATTCCGTTAGTCATGCTGTACCTCACAAAATGGTAATGAGAACAAACTCTCAAACTCTGACACTCAAATATGTTATCCATTTGGTATTATACAACAGGCCTCCCAACATGTTCACTGTTCACAGTATCACAATGTGTAAATATCAGTAAAAGTTTAATGATTTCAAAATTTTTTTCCCACGTTCCTCACACTGTGCTGCACTACATTTAGTTATATAGGAATAATAGTGCTATGTAACGAAACTATCAGTAAATAAAGTATCATCATATTTCTCTGCTCTATCAACTAATGCAATAATAGTACACTGTAATAATAACGAAAAAAAAATCATCTGGATAATAAAAAATGTTTTCAGGACAACGGCAACATAGTAGTCAGTAAAGACTTTACATTGCCTTGATGTCTGCTGAAGCTGGAGCGATATTTTTTACTGAGATTCTCTTGAACAAGATAATGTATCGCCATGATGGATTGTTAAATTCCAACAATGTACCTCACCTCCTCAATAATGCATGTTTCATGTGACAGATTTGGGTCCCCATGTAAGACCTTTAATAGATTTTTATCATTACTCTTGCTGCACCAGACTCTTGCTGCAGACTGTTTTCTGCAGAGTTAAACATTAAACACTCACTGGCATCCTCGAACGCTGTATGAAAATACACTTATAAGAACACGTGAAGTTCCCAGGCAGTGTTCCAAGAGTAATATTGCTTGCATCTACCTTTCTGATTAATTTTGTTTCATATGCCATGTTGCAAATCTTATACAAACGTTGTGAGGTCTCTCTCTCTCACTCATTCACTCCAACACACACTGTGTGTTTGTGTGTCAGTGTGTTTGTGAGGTCTCTCTCTCTGACACACACACACACACACACACACACACACACACACACACACACACACACACACACACACCCACCACCACACACACACACACACACACACACACCCCATACAAACAAAGAATAACCACAGAAAGAAGCAGAGAAAGATC
>JBBPDB010000128.1:10536042-10569144 GCA_037974465.1 Brachypetersius altus | reverse complement strand
ACACACACACACACACACACACACACACACACACACACACACACACACACACACACACACACACACAAACACACACAGGGCTGGAAAATACTAAGTATTTTTTGGAATGTTTGTAATGAGTGTTATTGAGTTATAACATTTTCAGTTTTGACCTTTGAAGGTACCCTTTACAGATCTTTTCTTTTCCAGACTCTATAGAGTCACTGGGTATTTGAATTTATTGTTTTTTGGTTTTTTTCCATGTAAACATCCAAACAGCATCCAGCATTCTGCCCACATCTGTGCTAATGCATCTTTGTATAGGGAGAATTACTACCAAACTAGTGGTAAAGCATTTATTGTGAACTGGTATATATTCATGTTTCACACATGCCTAGTAAGTGTATTTTCGACTGTACATTCATTTTTAACAGATTAAAATGTTTCCACATCAACTATGCTTTTATGGTTTCGGTGTACTTTATTACACCTCTGCTCACAAACATACAATGAAAGAAGAATTAAAAACATGTCTGCACTTTAAAAAAATCAATAATACATTTTGAAAAAAACTCCCACAGTCACCCATGGGCAAAACCTTTGATGGCAGTATACAGCTTAATCTGAAAGCCTAACATAAGTCTTTTGTGTAAACAATGTCTTTATTAAGGTTTCAACATTACAAAATGGTAGACAAAATAATAATAACAACAATAAAAATAGCAACAAAAAGAACATTCTTCCTTGTTTTTCACTTATTCATCAGTCTCTGTGATCATGATCTGTGCTTTCAGAGTCCATCAATGGTCCATCAATGGTCCCCAAATGCATTTGAATGTTTCTTGTTCAGCCTTCATAACATAAGTATTTTTTTCCAGAAGAAGACTTGACAGCATTTATTTTGTCCATTGAATAACTGTTGGTCCATTTGTTTTCTTGCATAGGAGTGCTACTGTTCTTTTCGCATTTAACAAACTTTGGTCCATCAGTGCTTGTTGTATCTATTGGAATAGGTATATAGATGTTTCTCCCCACTGTAGTCTTCACACCCTCCCAGTGTAATATTTCTGCACTCATTTCACTTCGGCACAAGAATACTGGCCTTTTGATGCTACTTTTCCTTTTGCTTGATAAATACAAAAGTTGTATATTAGTACATTTCTACACAAAACATTCCTGATATAAGCAAAAATGCCACCAAACAAAGCAAATAAATAAAATTGTTAGACCTTTTATTATGAAGGACTTATTACTGTACGATACAGGCATGCTTTTTCCCCCCAAATACACAAGTATATTTTTGACTCTGTACATTGATTTTTAACTGAATAAGATCTTTTGATTCTACATTTATCATTTACAGCATTTATCAGATGCTTTTATCCAAGGCGACTTCCATTCCCTACCTACAGGGGACAGTCTCTCCCTGGGGCTACTTGGGGTTAAGGGTCTTGCTCGGAGACCCAGTGGTGGTGTGCTGAAGGTAGGATTCGAGCCCATGACCTCTGGGTCCAGAGGCAAGTATCCTACCCACTGAGCTACCTCCACCCCTAGTTTATCACATTTATTTATTTATTTGATCTACATTCAACATTCATAAATTTTGGCATAAAACCTTCCCAAATAAGCAAAAAAGCAGCTAATCAAAAGCTAAATAAATATATAAATAAATAAATAAATAAAAATAGAAAGAAAGCAAGAAAGAAATAGCTGTAATTTAAAGTATGCATTTGGTCATTGGTCTTTTGATGCTATTTTTCTTCTTGTTTGACTATATTCATACATTTTGGAATAAAATCTTCCCAAAAAGCCGGAAAACAAAAGAAAAAAAATCCTCAGACTTTTATTCTGAAGTGTGTTTCTCAGCCCTGGTCTCTGCCTCCTCTGAGCAGGCCGAGGTTCATTTTGTGCTTCGCGGCTCCATTACCCTGCTCTGGTCTCAGAGGGATGGGAAAGAAAACCCGTACAGGGACGGGCCGCAGAACCATCCTACAGCTGTCTCCGCCAGGACCTCGCAGTGGAACAGGAGCAGGACGAGAAGAACTAGGTTCTGGGTCGGAAGGTAAAGAAAAATGCACATTTATTTTCAGTTTCACATTTCTGGTTGAGAGGCCTCGAAAATCTACTGAAACCTCGGCCTCGCCCAGACCAGACTCACACCTAACAGTCTCAGCTCTAAACGGCCAAACAGGACAATAAAACAGAAAGCACCTCTCTCTAAAGTCATTGTTTAATTCAGTACTAACTAATAAGCTCAAAAATACACATAGAACAAAGCTACATTAGTATAAAACGGCTATGCTAACCTAAATGGCCGTGCCGCTGGCTAATATGACTGGTTTTGTTTGGTAGAAGTACTGAAAAATATTTATGGGGAGGCTTTCATAACTGTCCTTTTACAGGGACATGGGACTGTTTACGTACTGTTATCTTAGTTTGCGGAGTGACTTTTGTAGATATTATCAGAGAGATTAGCGTTAACATTAATATTTTTTGCCCGTCAAAAACTGTTTTTTGTTTTGGCACGGACCATACAAAGCACACCACTACTGAGACAAGGGCTACCCACTTTACTATTTTATCTGTTCATGTAGTACATACTGACGGCATTTTGGCCGCGTTAGATCGCTCTTATTGTTTTAGTTATTGATGACAATTGTTAAAATTCTCTACCTTTTTGTTTATTTCGTCCGAATTGTCTGTTTTGTAGAGGAGCAGGAGGGTAACACTGACGGACACCGAGAAGTAAACATCGAAATGAGGACACCAGCTGTGAAGGCAACACGTGAGTGAAACAGCTTAAAGATACACCATGTTGGACAAAAGTTTTCCAGGGTTTCTCCCATGCCCATTACTTTCAAGGAAGAGTTTAGTCTTATTGTTTAAAGTGACTGGACTGAACTAACTTCTCATAATTTAATAGTTTGTCATAATGAAGTGACGTTCATTGTTTTGCAGAGGGTTTATCCCTGCTGGGTGCCTATGAGGACAGCGAGGAGGAAGATGCTTCAGAAACCAGTTCCACCTCTAAGTCAAAGCACAACCGCTCTGCAGACATTGACAGCACTCTAGCCAGTTTTATGGCTGTGAGTATGCTTTGTTTACGTTTTTCAGTCGTTGACCTGTGGCTTGTGTGAAACTTTTTTTTTTTTAATTTATCAACATATTGTGCAATACAGGAAATCGATGCTATCACCACACAACCAGCCCAGACTGATGAGTCTGAGCCAAGTGTTCCTCCACCAACACCTCCACGTCCGGAACCCAAGACGGAACAGACCCACGTTCAGAATGGATCTACACAAGAATTTCAGTATAATACACAGTACTCTCTGGCAGGAGGTATGCCGTTTCTGTTAAAGGCATCTGTCATTACTCAGTGTTTACTTGCTGGTTAAAGGTTATTGTTAAAGTGGGTTATGTACTGCCATGCTAAGGGTGGTGCTCTTTTAGGCGGTACAATGTATTTATGGAATAAAATTGCAAAAATCCCATCTATATAGGTAGCACAGTTTGCACAGTTTATTATGAAGTATAATAATGAACACGCACAGTAACGATATTGTTTAAAATACTGTTTAAAATACTGTCACTAGGATTTATTTAAATGCATATGTTTTGTCAGATTTTTGTAGGCATGTGGGTCAGTGCAATTTATAAGCTGCTGCTACCTGCTGCTTGGATGTTAATATATGGATGTTAATATTTCTAGCAAGCTCTGGTACAGCATGGCAGAAGTAGTGCAGGACACTTTTTAACACTTCAAAAAAGGTCCCATGCCCCAGTCTGAGGATTAGCTCTCAAGAAACATAGAATCTATACTGAGATTTCTTATTCTGTGTGAATCACTCAGCATTAGACATCCTGTGGTAATTTGTTTACTTCACCTTCCCCTTAAAAACCTAATTCTGTCCAAATAATGATTTAGGAAGGGATGAATAGTAGTTCCAGAATAACCTGCTACTTTTTTGTTCTAGCTGGGCTTGAGATGGGTGATTGGCAGGAGGTGTGGGATGAGAATACAGGCTGCTACTACTATTGGAACACCCAGACTAACGAGGTCGCCTGGGAGCTCCCCCACTATCTGGCAGACCAGATGCAGAGTCTTCAGCAGTACACAGACAGGTGAGTTCGTCAGCTTCAAGTGCTTTCCTCTTATTTTTTTAAAAATACAAAGATATTTCTGGAACTCAGTCTATAAAATGTATCGTGATTTTACTTTGATAATTCTTTACCTGGCTTAGAAATGTTCTCAAATAGCTAATGTACTGATTATTGAAAACCTGATCCTGTTCGATTTTTATAAGATTTGCACTGGGTAAGAATGTCCCAGACACTGTCTTTGCTTAAGCTTACGCTGAAAATGTATGTTCTGCAGCTCGTCTGTCAATGGCAGTGGGGTGGCACAACATACAGAGGAATATCCTGAACAGCATTCTTTGTCTGCCACGGCATTAAAGAGGGAACCAAAAAAGAAGGCATGTCTTAAACTTTACTTTGGTTCCAAATGTATATTTTATCTCCAATGTGTCAATTTTTTTTTTGTTTAATTTATTTTATGAATAATTCCCAGTTCTGTGCTGTTATGCAGGAAGTGATTGAGAGTGTGGTGGCTTTAACCAGTGATGAGGAGGAGAGGAAAGGAGTGGCTGCCTCTCTCCTCGCACCCCTCATACCAGCTGAAGTGAAAGAGGCAGAGGAGAAATGGAGGAAGAAGGTTCTGGAGGACAAAACCGAGAATGCTCAGGAGATTGAGCCGGAGGCTCCTCAGTCTTCAGGTTCCCCTGCTGTTTGTGATGTAGAAAGCCCCTCTCACTGTAACCAGCCCAGTAGGAATCAATCCATAGAAAACTCTGCTGGAGAGGAGGAGACAGAAGAGGATACCATGGAGTTGGAGCTTGCCTTGGAGAGGAAAAAGGTGGCAGACTCGTGTGTTGTAATTTGTCTAGCATTAAATGTGCATAATTTTAGTTAGTTCAACAAAGTATGATTTATAAATTGACTAGTCAAGATTAATATGGTGAGGCAAAGCAACATTTAATCTCTTGTCATTGCAGGCTGAGCTTCGCGCCTTGGAAGAAGGTGATGTCAGTGCTGGTGGATCAAGCCCCTGTTCTGAAGCAAGTCAGGATGGCTCTCGGGGGCTCGCCTTGAAGAAGACTAAGTGGAAAACGGCTTTCCTTCGTGCCCAGAGCCCTGACTCAAACAGCAGAGGCTCTGATAAAGCAGGATGGGACACACCAGAGCAATCAGATACAGGTAAGAAGGGGTGTAACAATAGAATTTTACAATTTGGTTTGATAAACAAAACCAAGTTCACTATACGACAATTAAATTTTGAGCCAAATGTGAATGAGGTTGAAATATTAGATTAGCTGTCAATTTGTTGATAGTCTACTAAAGTCAGTTGAGCTGGGTGCAGGAGGAATGGGTTTTTGCAAAACATTTTTGCAAAATTTTACAATTCACAATAGAATGCCCATTCTGCATGATGCAGTGTCGCATTTTAATTACCGGTATACATTTTATTTATAACCGCCTTTCACAACTCTCAAGGTCACTTTACTGAAGCATGTATAAACAAATTTACCAAAGAGATTTAAATACATATACATACAACAGGATGTTCACATACATGTGGATGATGGTGGTTTGAGTGTCATGTACATTTGTTTCCGCACCACTCATCACCAGTTTAAATAGAAGTGCAACTTCTATTATGTCCATAACCTAATATTTATTTGTGTATTTCATAAGTGGTGTTACTTGCGTTGTGTGAAATGTACCATTTTCCAATTGTGCCTCTTTGCCATCATTATCTGTTGATACTGTAGTGGAAGGTTTATGGGCTGGGCAATCAAGAGCAGCTGCTGTGCTGTAACTGTAGTTTATACCAGTAGGTCTTTCTTTTCTTTTCTTTCTTTCTTTCTTTCTTGAATGACTGTTAAAAATGTCAATTAAGTTTTTGACCATGTTTCACAAGAGGAGTCGTTCCATGCATGGAAGGCTCCAGTCTAGCTTTACCAGTTTAGCAAGTATGACTACAGTTTACAGTTTAAACAATCATTTTGCATGGCTACAGAATGCAGAATGTGTTTGAAGCCAGGCTACATATCAGGGCAGACAGTGCATCTACATAAATTTTAAAACTGATTTTGAATTTATTTTAAGCGCTGTTAAATGCCGCTGAGAAGCAAGAGGACAAAGAAAAAGCTGAGAAGGACAAGTCTCTACCCAAGGTCCCAGAGGAGGAGACGGCAGACCTCAAAGTAATGCATAAAATGTTAGATTTTCAAATTATAATACAGGGAAATATAGTACATTATATTAATCGCATTATGCTCTGTTCAGTTTCAGATAGGAGAGCTTGCAAATACGTTAACCAGCAAAATGGAGTTCTTGGGAATCAACAAAAAGGTCATCTCTAACTTTCAGCTGCTTTTGCTACAAACTGAGGTAAGAGTAAGTCTTAGTAATGTTTTAGATTTTTTTTATAGCAAGCGTAGTGATGGGCCTGAGCCGATATATTGGTATCGGGTCTGATATAGCCATAAATCAATCATCGAATATCGGTCGGACGGGCCCGATCTATATATCCGTTCATTTGGAGATACTTTAGTTTGGAAATGCCGAAAAGCAAGACGGTTACTTGCAATGTGTGGAAAGCCAGCGTGCCGAGGGTTGGAAGTACGATTGCTGTGAAATCTCTGCTGGTGCTTGATTGAATTTGTTGTATTGAACAACACAAAGAGTACCAGGAGTTTATGCTAGCAGACAGGGAAAAAGACGCCAGGCAGCAGACGCTCGTTCCAAAAAACACATCAAACTTACAGCAGACAACACAAAAGCGAAAGGAATATCAGTGAATACTCTTGGCTCTCCTTCAAGATCTCTCACAACGCGACGAGGCTAAAGTTGGGCATCTCGTAACTCGGCCGGTCCACCTTAAATACAGAAGTGGACAGCCTGTGTCGCGTCTCCGAATTCACGTTATTTAAAATGTATTCATTTTGCACTTTTTTGCACAGTTGTTGCTGCTAAAATAAACATAATACTTAAACTATTTAGATGATTCAGCCAAGATTGTTGTGTTTTTGATTACCCAATTTTACAGCTTTTGCTATTACTTTTTTGTGAAGTGTGTAGTTGGGTATTCTTTGCTCTTCTAATAAGTGCTTAGTAGTTTGTTTATTCTGTGATGTGACCTTACTAACTTTCAGCACAATTTTACCAAAAATAATGCTAATATTGAAGTAAAGGGATGCATTATGTCGAGAATTGTGTTTCGGGATCCGAACTGGATAAATGTGGATCGGCCCATCACTAAGCAAGTGTGCTTCAGCTCTGTGGGGTTTATATTTTGTTACCTTGATTTCAAGGAGTTGATATTGCCTTTAATGTTTGTGCTCATAATTCATTTTCAGGATGTTTTTACAGGTTTCTAGAATTGTTGGGGCTGCATATAACATGGACTTTTCAATTGTCTTTTTGTTTGTTTAATTTTTTCTTTAGACGCGGATCGCAGACTGGCGAGAGGGTGCTCTGAGTGGAAATTATCTTCGTCGCAGGTTGCAGGAAGCCGCTGAGCACATAAAACATTACGAACTTAACGCCACTCCCAAGGGCTGGTCCTGCCACTGGGACAGGTACGAGCTCCTTACCTTTCACATCTTTATCACGCCACCCCCTCCTTAAAAAACTTTTACTCCCATCCCACTCATGTGACGATTGACTACATTGTCTCTGCTACATGACAAATTCCTGACTGGTTCATGTAGTATTGGGAATATCACCAAACGAGGAGAAAGACACAAAGTTATGGTATAAGGGAGCGTCTGTAAAGAGCCAGCCTGTCAGCAACAGAGCCCCAGAGAGATGAGCCCATTCGCCCCCAAAATCAGACAGAAGGGTTCATTAGCTCTTAGGAAGGTGCTTGCGCGTGCAAGAGCTTTGAACTTTACAGGACTGGCCCAAAATGATGGGAGAATGAGTGACACAGAGTGACTACATGGAAGCAGCGTGTCACGCAAGCATCAGTTAAAGCGAAGACGGTGCCTTGTCCTTGGAGCCTGAAGGTCAGACCAATCTACTTTGTTTACTGTTTTCTTTTCCATGCACCATTTGATGATTGTATAAATACTGTTTCTTTTACCCGCTGCTGAAGATGTCTTAAAGGCATCTTGGGTGGGTTTTTTGTGTGAGTATTGCTGTGACTGTTGTTGAATACACCTTTCAGGATTTGCCTTAACAATTTTTTGTTTGTTTTTGAGAATAAGGTGGGTTCTGCAGCAGTGTACCCCTTCCAATCTGGCTACTCTTCTGGGCTTAAAACAAAGTCCAACTCAACCTTCCCCCAATGGGGAACTAGAGACCCCCTGCTTCCTTTAAGTCTCCATGGGTCTCATGTTCTTAAATTCAGTTTAGAGACCAGTTGGTAAGACCTTGTTGTGTGTTTGTTTCTCCACCTCTAGAGATCATAGGCGGTACTTCTATGTGAATGATCGGACCAATGCCTCCCAGTGGGAATTTCCAGTAGTGGTGGTGGAAGAAGAAGAAGAAGAAGAAGAAGAAGAGGATGCCAAGCCTCCTCAACCCGCTACAACTGTCCAGGGAAGTCATCTGCCTTCTGAGGTGCCTAGTGGTTTAGTAGGTAGGTATTTGTTAATGAACTAGTTCTCAAGAAAACAAACCATACTCCTGCACCATGTATATGACTTGGTATTTTAATGAAAACTGGTGCATGCTAGATATTATGTATGCAGTATTTTAAATGAACTGTAGACATTAATGGTCACATGTTTGTTTCAGCAGGAACATCATTTGCAGAAACCCAGGCTTACTGGTCTGTTCAACCTCCACTTCCTCCAGAAGCTCCACCTCCTCCTGTAGAACAACCACCTCCACCTCCACCACCACCGGAATCGCCTCCCCCACCCCCTCCTCCGCCCCTCAGTGATGATGGGGAGATTGAGGAAGTTGAGATGGAAGATGAGGAATCTGAGCCACCAGCTCCTGGAACAGAAGAATTTAGGGTGTGTATGTTGTTCTAATGAAATGGGGCTTTTGGGGCTTGTGTTCTAGTGTACGTTTGAGTAAAACATGTGGTATTTCCAGGCCAGTGAAGCAGCTGTGGCCCAGGGAATTCCCGCTAAAGCTCAGAAGCGAAAAGCTCCAGGATCAGCACAGCCAAACAAGGCCATCACTATTGGGAGTAGTCCTATACTTTATACCCAGCCTGCTGCCAGTTCAGGTGAGACAGAAGATGTACACTAATGCTCCTCAACCGGCAAAGCATAATTTTGCATATTTCGTAATTTTATAATTTCTTCTTTATCTATTGCCATGAATGATGAGCAGTAATAATGTTATGTTCACAGTTCCTGTGAATGCCTATTGGGGAATGCCTGCAGCAGTTGTACAACCTCTGCCACCAGAGAATTTAGTTCCACCAGTGCCAGTCCCACCGTCCCAACCTCCACCTCCAGCACCTCAACCGCCAACTGACCAAACATCTGTGAAAATGCCTGTGGATAAAACTAAGAAGCTAAAAAAAGATAAGGTTGGTTTCTGAGTTTGCCTGTCGTTTCCTGAGATATTTTGAGGAGGGCGATTAATTCTTGTAAAATGGCCTTATGTGTAAATATTTCTGATTAAAGTGAGTGGAAACAAATATTAAGACACACTTTTTTAAATGGGACTTCCAAATACCCCTTTTGTATGTTTACATACATAATGTGGCTAAAAATGTGAACACAAGTATAACCGAATATTTAAAAACATAAAAGCACCGTCACATTCAGATTATTTGCATGTAACTGATGCTTAGTAGTAGTAGTCATTTGCAAACCTATGTAAGTATTTACTTACATAAAACTATTAATAATAAGACTTAATTTTATTGGTTGTATTTAAGGCTTTTGAGCAATGGTCATCAACCTTCCTTCCTAGAGATCAGCTTCCCTAGCCGTGTTCCAGCCAACATCTGACATTTCTTCAGAGTAATCCATCTGATGCTGTCAGCCACTTCAGTTAGTTAATTTTAACAGGTGTGAAAGAACCTGCAGATGCCATAAAAGTAGACCTTCTTAGCCAGTGTTGGTGACCACTGCTTGAGAACATTGCAGCTGTGCTGTTCTTTTACAGCAAGTGATGCATTTTTTGTTTTTTATTTTTTCTATTGACAAACTATTTCATAAAGAAGAAACCACATCTCTAGTGTATATAGCAATTTCTTGGCACTGTTTTCAGTAAAGCTAGTGCGTAAACTATACCCCAAATAAATCTAGAACAAGATATGAATGCTCCTGTGTAATTGTAGCTGGCATTTTTATAAAAGATGTGGCCACTGCTTGGGAGAAACTTTATGCAAGACATAACTATGGTGAAGCTGAAGAAGCTTCCTAAAATTCTCAGGGATCACAAACAGAAGAGCCGTAGTGAAGACCTTCCTGTCAGTGTGATTGGTTTTGCAACTAGGGAATTGCAACTAATCATTGGACAGGTTTGTTACAAGATTTTACAAAGCGGTCTCAGACTTATGATAATGAAGGGGGGAAAGAAACAATCAGAAACTGAGTTGACTTGAGCACAGCACAAACAAACATCCAAGTCCTGGTGTCCTGTAATCGTAACACTTGCTTTACTAACTCTAGTCAGGAAATTGCTACAGAAAAGCTTGCCAAAACAAATAATGCTTTACATACAAATTCTTTTCTTAGACGAAAAAGAGCAAGACAAAGATGCCATCTTTGGTGAAAAAATGGCAGAGCATTCAAAGAGAGTTAGATGAAGAGGAGAAGTCGAGTTCTAGTGATGAAGATAGAGATCAACTGAACAACAGGCGTATTGAAGAGTGGAAACAGCAACAACTCGCCACGTAAGTTCATTTAAGATCTTTCACCTTTTTTTCCATTCTTATTTTTTAATGTTCTGACTGTCATTAATTTCTTACATTTGCAGAGGCAAGGCAGGAAAGAATGCCAACTTTGAGGCCCTGCCTGATGACTGGAGGGAGAGGCTCCTGAAGAAGAGGAAGATGATGCAGAGTTCATAACATACACATGGTCAATTCAAACGCTTCCATTTGGAGTGGACTGTCTTGGACTGTATCTGTCTGCTTTCATCTTGGTCCTATCGGATGAACTAGATCAAACTGAATGTTTATTTGCTTTTGTAAAGTGGCCCCAAGTGTAAATAGTATTTTTTAAATTTCATATTGTTTACTTACAAATATCTAAAGTATTCATTTTCAAAACTGCCTTTTTTTTTTTTTTTTTAATTTCAGCAGTTTGACTTTGGGACCCATGGTAAATATGAACTGTGCCCCGTTTTATGATGTTACATCTGAGATTCTTGAGGCTTCTTGAGAATTTGATGACTGTGGGGTCAGTTAAGGGATTTTCCAAACATTGACAGTGAAGCCTAGGAGACGCAACCCTGATACCCTACACTGTTGAAGAGCAGTACACTGTTTTGGGGGAACATTTTAAGAACCACTGTGTAACAGTTTTTTTTTTTTTTTCTGTCACCATTTTCCTCCTGGAATGTTTGTGATGAAGCTATACGAAGAACGAAAATAATGTATGGTTATCAGTTAATTTAGGCTCTGGAAGAGAACTATAGCCTGAGCTTGTTTTGTGGTTTATTAGATTGAATGACCATGCTGGCTGCTAGCATTCCATTCTAAATAATGCTTTCTAACAATGTACCATGTTCTTCAGTGAATCTGCATGGAACCAAGCCACATCTGTGAACGTGCCAGTTGCTTCAGTTTTCATCAACACTTTAAACTATTCTGTTTTACTGCAGTGTCACTTGTACATCTCTCATTGGAGTGTTTTGTGTAGTTGTGTACTTGACAAGGGATGGGGTCCAGTGAAGTTTTCTATGTTGTAAAAACTGAATAAATTTTTTTCCATCTGTACAGTTTAGAAGTTTTTTAGTGGTTTTAGAAAAATATGGTTGGCGGCTGGCTGATCTAAAATCAGATGAGGTTGCGGTTTTTTAATGGTACGTGTTTGAGCAATACCGTTTTTGAATCTATGAGATGCACCTACTACCTAAAGATTTATGGGACTCACCTTAATTATAGAACTTAGATGATGGCGTACTTCCAGTGAACACCATGCTTTCAACTTTGGGGACACAGTTTGGCCTGCCCTAGTCCACAAATCAAGCTCCATAAAGACATTGTTGGATGAGTTCGGTGTTGAACTTCTCGGGATATGCAGAGCCCTGACCTCAGCACCTTCGGGATGAACTGGAAAGTAGCCAGCGAGCCAGGCCTTCTCCCCACAGGAACTCCATATTATCGTCGAAATGTTTCAATACAATATTCCTGTTGATGTAATACTTTTGTTCATAGAATGTAAGACGCATTTGTTGTATCTTTGGTCATCGTGTGATCAGTTCAAATAATGTAAGTAGAAGCCTCAGATCGAGTAGTAATATTACAATATGCACATTACAAACACGCCAGATCAATACGGTCTTCAGAGAAATCAATATCAATGAATGTTGGAAATGTACGCTTTGTATCACTTCCAGTAGATTGTCTGATCAGGCACACTTACCGTTTTTACCACCCCTTGCATGATGTACTGATTTCACCTTGGTTAAGCTGAGTACAGCCCCTCTGGCTCTGTTTACATCTGCTCCGCGGAAAGTACGCTTGGTCTCCATAGTAACGACGGCGCAATGACGTGGGTTGCTTAGCAGCTCCGAGAAGGTTTTTATAAAAAAAAAAGTGGCGTTAACCTGTTTGTTAGCTAGTGAGTCTAACATAAGTTTACTGAAGTCAACAGCTGAAAATTTGTCCGTGAATTAAGGTGGTATTGTTTTTTTGTTGTATTTCGTGGTGAGCAGAATGCATTGGACAGGTCTGGAAAAGTTAGAGATGTTTAAGGTTAAACATTCGTCCTAATGTAACGTACATGGTGAAATCTAGCTGGCTAACATTTACGCAGCTCACCGAGTGGGAAGAACGGATCCATCCAGATTTCCAGTGAGTTTCACCCTTGGAAACTGCCAAATGAAATGCAGGCAAGTGAAATTTTCGTCCACGTTCCGTTTATACATTTAAAATACGAAAACCTTTATCTGTCTCAAGTAAATGCTTTCAGTGGCAAGCGATATATCCGGATGCATTGTAACAGTGGATGTCAAACTATCTTTATAGGTGCAATTAAGTCTGAATGTATGTTTTAACACAAGCTATATACTTAAAATAGGAAAAACATCAACTATCCATGAACTCTTTTTGCCTGCTATCGCAATAAAAGTGGAGATTGCCTTTAATGGGCCAGATTGTGACCTAGTGGTTAGGAAATTGCCCCCTGCAATAAGATGGGTATGGATTCGAATCCCATAACTGCTAGTGGCACCACTGAGGTACCCTTGAGCAAGGTATCATCCCCACACAATGCTGTGTCCATGGCTTCACTTGGTGAATAGGTTAAATGCAGAGAAACAATTTCAGGATGTTCACACTGTACTGTGTTCGTGCCACTTTACTTAATGTTCCCTTAGATGAAAGTGGTTGTACCATATAATGCTGCTCAAAGTTATTCACTTAACTGTCTTATTATAGGACTTAAAATTGATTTTCTGATTTCTTGCTGTTATTAAAAGACCCTGAATGATCCATATGAGAGATTCATTCTGCAGCACTTGAGGCATTATGGACTTTTTACAGGTAAGTGTTTGTTCCTTTTGTAACAAGCCTCAGAATTCCTGTGTCAGTGCGTAGAAGTATGCTACAGTGCCTGTGTGAAGCATGCCATTTGTGGCTGTAAGTAGTGTGCCCTTATGCTGATGTACCTGAATGCCTTTTGTATTGAGTGGAAGAAGGTTTCTAGTCTTTGCTGAAAATGATATGTTCAGTGCAGTGTTAACATTTTGCAGTTTGCATAGTGTTTTGTATTCAGAGTACTTGCTTGAATATTTATTTTGCTTTCTAGGCCAGAGTCCATCATCTCTTCAGACACAAGTCTCATCTACTAGGACATGGAAGGGTACCCATGACTCATTGGTTAAAGAAACCACCCATTCACCTGCCGACATTAAAGACTTGGAGGTGGATACAGAACCACATCAGGGACAATGTAAGTTTTGTTGCTCTTCTTTATCTCCAGTAAAGTGAACACATTTCTGATGGCTCATTTGTCTACTCAGATTACAAGCAATTATTTTAGCAGGTATAGCACATTGTTAAAAGAAAAATGGGGGGCAGCTGGTGGCCTGGTGGTTAGGGTGTTGCCCCTGTGATCAGAAGGTTGTAGGTTTGAATCCCAGGACTGCCAGTGGCACCCTGCAATCAGAAAGGTATGGGTTCGAATATCAGGACTGCCAGTGGTACCACTGAGGCATCCTTGAGTAAGGTACAGAACCCACACACTGCTCCCCAGGTGCTGCATCGCTGGCACTCGGGTGAATGGGTTAAATTCAGAGAACAATTTTGTTCACACTTTGTGCTGTGATGTGGTGTGTTCATGTGTGACAAATGTATACTTACCATTACAAGTGCCATTTAATGTCCATTGTAATGCAGGTCGATTGTTTAATCTTTCTAGATAAGACTTTGTTGAATATGTTAACTGTCGTTTGAAATCTGTCAATTCCCAAACATCTCTGTCTCCCTATTTCTCACAGTTTAAAATCTTCTGCTTAATTATACATTGAACTTCTTTGTTAACAGCTGCTGTAATTTAACTGTTAGGTGAGGCCTACACCACATTCAAGATGCCTAACAAATTCCCATTTGGAATTTACGGCCTTTATAAAAAATTCAGATACTTACAACAGGCCACTGTTTAAAAGAAGATGATCCTGTTGAGTGAATGTCGACCGCTTCTCCATTACACAGTTAATTCACTAGTCACTTTTCTTCTCAGATTTCTACTCTTGCTGCCAAAGTCTGTGTTCCAGTGTGAACTGTGTGGTGTGGGGTACTTGATTGTTTTCTTTGTATTTTGCATCTTTCTAGTCTTGTTCGATGGGGCAAAATATCTCAGGACCAGGCAGCTTCTGATTGATTTTGAAGATGGACGGCCTGTCCCTCGCCTCAGGGAACCACAAGACCTATTTACTATCCCCTCTACCTCCAGTCCCTTTCAGGGTGTTCGCTGGCCTGTTGAATGTGCAGTCATCTGTGACAAGATTTATCACATAGGTATCTTTTTGTCGCTGGTACATTAAGGTCTTCTTCCCTAAAGGGACACTGCAGCCTGATTTCATAACTTTTATAGCTTGATTTCACTGTACTGAACAAGTTAAAATGAATTATGTTCCCTAATTGTCTGCCTGTGTGTTGTAATAGATTGGGATCCTCCTGAACCAGAGCCATTCTACCAACAGACAGGCCATGAGCGCACCCCCATGCCAGTTGGAGATGAAAAAGGAAACATTGTCTACTGTATAGACTCATGTAAGTGTCACACAGAGAGAATGTTTTTGTTTTTCAAGCTGTTTTGTTATTTATAACACTGTAGCCTTCTTCTTTGACTATGTAGAGTGCTCCTATTTTTTAAAATATTTACTTATTACTTTATAAATGACACTGAGACCACCATTTGTTTTTTGTTTTTCTGTAAAGCAGCAAAGACCTCATATTTCACCCGTTCACGTGTGGGTGGTAGCAGAGAGCCAACAAAAAATGTCACGTCCTGTGCCAAGAGCCAAGATACATCTACTTTGTCCTTCGAGTCCCAATTTGAGAGTGGTAATCTTCAAAAGGCAGTGCAAGTGTGAGTAAGCCACCTTAAACGCTTTGTACTTATCACTTTGTATTGCCTCAGTTTTTGATTGACACATCAAAGCAAAACCCAAAAAGCCTAGACATAAGTTATAAGCCTTGACATAAGTTATAGTGTTTACTGTCCTGCATGGCCTCTAGTCGTCCTCCTGTATATCTCATGTGTTAGACATTTAGCATTGTAAAATCAGCGTTAGTGATTTTACAAAAAATCTGTGGCAACGGTCAATATAATGGTGTGTGTGTGTAGAATGTCAGTAAAATGGATAGCGTATAAAATGCTTAGCGTATAAAATATATACGTCACAGTATCATCTTCTACTATCTACATGGTACATGGACTATAAATATGTAACCAAAGTGCAACTGATCATAGCCGGCTACAAAGTAGTAATTTACTACACCTGCAAACTAAACAATGTCTGTGAATGGGACATCTAACAAGGGGTATACATGCTTTAATGTCAGTTAGGAAAGATTCTCACTCCAAGGACACAATGGCACACTATAAACTGTGAATATATTTTACAGTAACTTTCTCTCAAACCCATGACACACAGAATGGGCCAGAGTACAACGATGTCCAGCACAGCATTTTATACAGATAATTGTACATAAAGGACAACATCCCCTAGTTTTAATCGGATCAGGAGTCGCGGATTCAGTCACACACAGATATTTTTACGCGGAAATCCCCACAATAACGTGGAAACTGCGGTAGTATACGGGGAATACGGGTTTATCATTACATTTTCTTTGAGTAATGCATTAAAGTGAGTTTAAAATATTTGGGCTTTACACTATAAAAATAGGCATTTTTAGGCCTTTTTTTTTTTTTTTTTTACCAAAACACAACACGGTTTTTCACTATACGTCGGTGCTCTTGGAACGCAACCCCCACGAAAAGTGTTAATGTTTGAGCTTTGTGTATACAGTGTAAAGAGTAATTTACGTAATGTGTAATGTGCGCTAACGTCTCTTTTAGTGGTCTTCACGACTACGAGCTGACTTTGCGCAATGACATGTACACCACGAAGCACACACAGTGGTTCTACTTTCGTGTGAGGAACATGAAGGTAGGAGTCACCTATCGCTTTACTATCGTCAACCTGATGAAATCCAGCAGCCTGTATGAAACAGGCATGCAGCCACTGCTTTACTCGGAGCTCGCTGCCTGGAGGAAAGGAGAAGGTTGGCGCCGTGCGGGCAGCAACATTCGGTGAGTTCAGTGGCTGTTGAGTGATTTGCACTCAGTCTAGTGTAAGTATACATTCCTAATCTACGTTGTGTCTTTATGAAAGGTACTATCGCAATAACAGTGAAAAGGATGGCAAGACACTGTACTCCCTTACCTGGACACTTCAGTTTCTTTATGAAAATGATACGTGTTACTTGGCCCACTGCTACCCTTATACCTACTCGGATCTCCAGAGCTACCTGCGCGGAGTAATTTCCAACCCGACCCTGGCAGCTTTTTGCAAAGTGCGAGTACTGTGCCGCAGCCTGGCGGGAAATGCAGTGTATGCACTGACTATCACAGCACCCTGCACCACGGGGCAGGAGCGGAGGAGCAAGCGAGCAGTGGTAGTGACAGCACGGGTCCATCCAGGTGAGACTAATGGGTCATGGATGATGCAAGGCTTCCTGGAATTTCTACTGAGTGACTCACCTGATGCACGCCTACTGAGGGAAACCTTTATCTTTAAGGTGAGAGAATGGCTTTGTGAAATGCTTCTGCTGGGTAGTTTTCTCTTCAGATAAAAAAATGAATGATGTGATGATGATGTTGTGCTTGTATACCATTAAAGAATAGCACAGTTTTTCGATTCAGTGTACTCTTTGCAGGTAGTTCCTATGCTGAACCCTGATGGGGTTGTGGTTGGAAATTACCGCTGCTCTTTGGCTGGGTGTGACCTGAACCGCAACTATCGTACTCCACTGCGGGACACCTTTCCGTGTGTATGGCACACACGCAACATGGTGAAGCGGTAGGTAGACTACTTCATACACTTATTGAGCAAACCAATGAATCAACATATTTTGATAGAAATAAGGTCTACTAATTTACCTTCAACTCCTTAGGCTGCTTGCTGAGAGAGAGGTAGTCCTTTACTGTGACTTTCATGGCCACAGCAGGAAAAACAATGTGTTCATGTATGGTTGCAATGATAAAGATGGTTCACTACATCTTCAAGAGCAGATCTTTCCTCTAATGATGAGCAAGAATGCCAGGGACAAGGTAAGCTATGATCGTGCTTTCTCAGCTGTAAACATTAGACGTAACTAATACCACCACAAAAACTTGGAAGCTTGGCTGGTTGATTCCACCACATGATTCATCATGTCCTGAAATGTGGTGTTAACACAACACTCTTGTTTGGTCTAGTTTTCTTTCAGGAGCTGTAAATTCAAAATGCAGAAAAGCAAAGAAGGCACTAGCCGTATTGTGATGTGGAGGTTGGGCATCAGAAACAGCTATACCATGGAGTCGACCTTTGGAGGCTCCACTTTAGGTAAAGGCCTAGGAATACCCTGTGCATACAGCAACAAAAAACCCCAAAGCATTATAAGCCCTTGAGTATGTAAAAAAAAATGCCTAGTCTTTAAGTGTGTCCATAGCATAAGCCCCGCACCTATGCCCACCCATGTCACTCTATTGGATGCACCCAGATACCTAGTATTGACCATTGCCAATGATTTCCACAAAAGATGACAAATGAGAGATGCTCATATTAAACCGAGGGGCCGAAAACTATTTGAACTGTTTAGATTTTTTTATATGTTGTATTGTACTATTGTACTATGTTGTACTTTTTTATCACTGGTTTAAATAAAAAATCAAGCCAAATAATCAGTTTGAATAGAATCGTTATATATTTTTTAATTATTTATATTACCGGCATATGCCCTTGTTTTTCTGTGAAAAAGTGAAATTGACATGAGCTTATGTACAGAAATGTTTTTTTCCTTTCAAAAGTGTTTTGCAGAAAAACATTATCAGGCCCTTTATTTTCAGGACTAGAGAAACAGCAAATGAAATCATGCCATAGGAAGTTAAATAACCAAGTCTTTTCTCTATTAAAGGGGATAGGAAAGGGACACATTTCTCTGTGGGGGACCTGAAGTCTATGGGCTACCACTTTTGTGACACCTTACTGGACTTCTGTGACCCAGATCAGACTAAGGTTCTCTGCTTTCCACTTTTATGTCTCTGTTGTGAGAGACAGCACAAAACTGAAATTTAGTTTAAATTGTTTGTCTCTTGTTTTGTTCACCAGACTGAACACTGCCTAACAGAGTTGAGGGCTTTGCTGAGACAGAAGATTAGACAGAAGCTGGGTAGGGATGTAGACTCATTGGAGGGTCTTTCTGATGTAGATTTTGAGTCAAGGTAAAAATCAACACCTTTTATTAAATAATACAAGCAAACACTACACATACATAAATGCATACATACATACTATGTTATTGTATTGGGGCAGCTGGTAGCCTAGTGGTTTGGGAGCTGCCGCTGTGACCAGAGGGTCATGGGTTCAAATCCCAGGACTGCTAGTGCCACCACTGCATGTTTCTGTAGTTTTTCAAATGAACTGTATCAGTAAGATCATTAATATTACTCACTTTTGCTGCCTTATTATAGCACAAGTGGATCAAACAGTACAGAGTCCGATGACCTGCCGGTTCATCTTCTAAACATCACAGACCAGGTGCTGTATTTGAGTCATTGATAAAGAATTATAATAATTATTAGATTTTCACATGTGTGTTTATTTCTTCCTTTGCTTGCACTGGTGTATTAAAGTTAGTATTATTTTGTTAAGAATATGAGCGTTAAAAAGAAGCGTTTGAGGAGCAAAAAAGAAAGGAACAGACGACGTCAGCAGCGAGCTCAGAATGCAGCATCCAAGATGCTTCACAAAAACATCAAGAACAAGGTAAGCTTCAGACAGGCAATGTCTATAGTGCCTGTAGCACAATCTCACTTTTGTGTCAGTCCTGAGAATCTCCCTTCTTGGCAGGATGCTTTACCATCCAATGAAGATCTGGTTAAAGTGAGGATTCAAGAGAAAACAGAGACTCCAGGGAAAGACATAAGTGACAAGAGCCAAAAGGTAACCAAATTATATGCCAGGTTGTCTACATGAAAACATGTTAAAATTGAAACAGCCATACAGTAAATCCTTCTGTATTAGACACAAATAATGGTGAGAGTAAATCAGTCTGGAAGGTCCTGGATCCCTCATCCTACCACACGGATTGGTCTTCTTGGTCATGCAACATTTTGGGAGCCCAAGCCAAATAAGGTACACTCTTAGCATAAAGGGTTCTACATACTGTCATACAAGGTTCTAACAACAGAACCCTTTTTGGTACCATTTAAAACTGTTTTGAGAAGATTCTTGACAGAAACATATTTACCTTTAATTATACATTACAAAATAATTTTCAAAGGAATTGTACTAAGTGGTCTTATAGTGTGTGTCCTATTAGATGTTTTATGCGTGTAGAATAATTTATAATAATAATGCATGTTGTGTGTCATTTAGTATCCATATTTTGAGGCCATTAGTGCAGCTTGTCAGCGCAATGGAGGGTTGACAGACTCCAGCCCACAGTCTGTCACAGGTAAATGTCAATGTCATGTGTCTATCAAACACTTCTTAACCAATGACCCAAGAAAACAAAATATAAAACTCTTTCCTAAAGACTAAGTTTTGAAAAGAAAGTTTATATTGTCTTTTGGTGAGCATGGCTTAGATTAACTTTCCTGCCTTAACAGATGCAACTGGAAGGCCGTGTTTTAATGCCTCGCGTCACTCCCAGAGCAGAATAAAGCGCCAACCACTGACACTTACTGCAGTCAGACACAGCTTCTCACCTGTTCCAGTCCAGCAGTACTCTTTGCTCCTCAACTCGGATGTCAGAGCACATGCTGGAATAAGAGGTGCATTCATTATTTTTGCACTATATTTTTGTGTTCCATCGAAGTTGGTTTCCAGTAAATCTCCTGTCGCTGGGGATTCAAACTTTGAGATTCAAATGGTCATATACATGTTTTTGTTGAAACAGGAAGGTGCTCTGTGTCAAACATCTCACTGCATCGGTAAGTACTCCTTTCAAATTACATGCTCACATTTTTCATGGTGCTTTATGGAACATGTTCTGTATTCTCATCATTACAGTAGTTTTTATCATCATCTCTTCTTACCAGTCTGCTTTGATCTGCTCCATCCTTGTCACACTTTGCAGAACTGGAGTAACGGGCCACAGACAGTGCAGACCTGTTCCAGAGTTCCTTCCTGCTAGAGGCCTGGAGCCCTGCACCTCAGCTCACTTCTACCCAGCTTGCACTGACAACCAGCAGAAGCTCTCATACGGAACAACCAGCGTTTCATACAAATACTTCATGCCTGAGCTACTGGACACCATGGGCACCCTGAGGACTGATCGTAATAGAAATGGAAAAGGTGAAGATGAGTCATGTTCACACTGAAGCTGCACTACAAATGAGCTCTGTAGATTGATAACTTGGCCGAAGATATCTAAATTTTATTTGAGATTATTATTTTATTTAAGGACATTAATAGTTTACTCATTGTTAATGCAGCCCATCACAAAGTTTATTGTTGTGGAAGTGAAGATAAAGATGTGCAAAAACTGCATTCCTGTTGAAACTTTGTCTACACAAAAACCATGGAACTATATTGCTGTATGTGTGTTATACCGCGTAAATAACAAATCCAGTTTTATGCAACAAACTCATAATTGCAGCTCAGATAACTATTAAACAAAATACAATCATCTCATTTATAATCAGTAACCAAGACCCATTTTCCAGTCTTTTCAGCGCCTCCAACATGTGTGGCAGTACCGGATACTGAGAAGTCCAGTGAAGCAGAGCAAGAGGACGGCTCCTTTTTTCCTGATCTGAGAAGTGTTAACCCGCGCGGCAGAAGGTTTTTTTGAGTTTTCTTTCACATCGTTGTATGCATTAAGGAGCCCAGAGAAGAAGTGCTGATCTAGGATCTGTCCTATTAGCAATGACTTTACTGACAGGAACAGTTCCTAGATCAACCCTTTTCTCTTGAGAAGCCTCATAAATACAGGAACTTAATATTTCACTTTCATAGCTTTCGCTACAGCATACTGTTCTGATCCACAGTCGTGACAGGCCCTCATTGGACCAGGCTGGTCTAGGAGGTCTGAGGCTGGGGAAGCTGCCTGGACGGAGCGCAGGGCCGTGGGTCTCTAACGGAGATGCTGCTGCACCTGACAGCCTTAACAGTAAAGGCAAGTAACAATACGTATGTTTAAAACCTTTTTATCTCAGGACCAGGACCAGCGCTGATGTAGTTGTTACAGTGAAGAGACTTTTTTTCTGTATCCCAATGCTGGGCCTGGCTCAGCAGTGACAGATCCCTGACCTCTCCTTTTTTTTTCTCAGAGAGAGCCAGTGCTTCACAAAAGCAGCAGAAACATTTAAATGAAAAGCACAAAGCTAAAATCGTTTAAGATGGAATTCTCAGGATCATCACCACTTCAGGGAACAACATGGAAAACCAGACTAAGAAAGAGCATCCTGGAGTTTGTGTATTTCCTTTCTGTCTATAATACAGAAATCGTTCTGTCATATTCACTGAAGCTGAATGTGTGTGTATGTGAGGTTTATGCTGTGGAATGTATTTTGGATGATGCATAAAACCTGTATGTTTATGTCTAACCACAGACAAGTTCCATAATTTGCTTCTTTTTTAAGCATTTATAAGATTCTGAAGCCACAAGGAAACACATCTGTTTACTTCTCATAGGCAGCAAGCACATGGCTTGGTCTGATGACTTTAAGTGTGTGTATGTGTGTGTTAAATGTCAGATGCATTTTTGAAGAAATGGTAAATGCTTGATGCTAAGTTTTCAGCCCTTAGTGAAGCACTTGTTCTTACTGCTTGTATGCTCTCCAAACAACCCATATTCACCCTTAAAATTATGTGAAATAATCCACAAACATTTGCTCTTTTTAAAGAGAATTTTAAAAAAAAATCCTCACACATACTACAAAAATATTTATTGATAATGAAACAAAACTAATTGAGTGAAAAAGGCAGAATATTTTTAAAACTATTTTACACAAACAGTGACCACTTAATGGTCCTTCCAATGTCAAAGTGTGCAGTTCTTTAAAGGCAGAGCTGGTCGTCATGTTCCGAGTTCCTGAATTCCATTGAACTGTCGAAGGTGGAAGCGGCTTTCAGTGTGTCTGACCATTGCGCGAAGGGCAACAAAACCAGAGAGAGCCTGCAAAATAACACATACAAACTAGGTAACATCAAAGAGTACAGTGGGGCTTCCAGAGAGCTTCTGGTGATGGTGCTCATGAATGTGCTCCTCATACCTCTGCTGAAATGAACGAGGCAAGAATAATATGAACTCCTCTCTCCAAAGGCAGGATGAGGATAGCTTCATTGAAGAGCAGGAAGAGAGTCAAGGGGAACTGTAGGAGGAGGCTCAGGAGCCAGAAGCCAGCCAGTTCAGGGACCTGCAACAATGCATTGTGCATATTTAAATAAGTTCATAACTTAATCACATTTGGATATACTTTAAGCATTTACCTTCTCTTGCAGGTTCCCTGCATAACCGAGGTAAAGTCTGATGGCTTCGATGAGGGTCATTAAAATTAGGATGGTGATCAAGATGAATTTGTAGTAATCTGGGAGGGAGGGGTACTAAAATCGAGAATAATAGGCGACCGTCCAGGTTAGGCAGGAGCACAAGATAGCTATAATAACATTGATAATTATTATAATGATGAAAATGAGTATAATAATTAGCTGGAATGGGAAACAGCTACTAACTTTGAGCTGCAGCATCACTACTTCACTGATCCACCACAAAGGAAAGAACCACAGGTTGAAAAAGAGGGCCATCTGAAGAGGCAGGTTTGAAACCACTTCTCTGTCTACGGAATGGAAGAGCAGTCAGAGTCCACTGTTAATTTTTCACCAATAGGCTCATGGTGAAGTTTAAATGAAGAGACTGAATTAGCTAAGCTGGTTTAACCACTTAAAGCACTTAATCTGTAATGCAAACATCACCTGAAGTAAGCTCTAGCTAGACAGGTATTCAAATTAGTCTTCTGCTCCAGACACAGGCAGCGTTACTGTACTGAGCGGTTAGCTGAGTTACTAAGCTAGCAGAGTTTAGATGTGACGCTCTGGCCGAAACCAGGGCTGTAAACTCACTCTGGTTAAGAAATGTAACATGATCCTCAGTCGAAAGTTGGGAATGGGTCTGATCCACAAAAACAGTTCTCGAAAAATCCCCCAAACGTCTCCTTATGGGATCGGGAAGGTCCATAACCCAGGCATCCCCTGTCTGGCTAACGCTAACAACAGAACAGTCGCTAGCAACAGCTGTAGGCGTGTTCAGACTGAGATGTTCTCTGCTACTGTTCATCAAGCTGGTAAAAAATATTGGGACGCCTGGCCTGGATTTTAATGACACTGCATTCAGTTACATAGACATTAATATGGAGTTGGTCTCTCCTTTACAGCTATACCAGCTTCCACTCTTCTTGGAAGATTTTGGAATGTTTCTGTGGAATGTTTTGTGCCCATTCCTTTCGGCACTATGTGTTGGACCAGAAGACCTGGCTTGCGAATCCAGTTCACCCCAAAGGTGTTGGGGTTGGTTGAGGTCAGGGCTCTGTGGGGGCTGGTCAGGTTCTTCCATACCCAAATCATCCAGCCATGTCTTTATGGCACTTGCTTTGTGCACTGATGCACAGTAATGCTGGAATAGAAAAGGTCTTTCCCCAAACCATGGCTACAAAGTTGGAAGAATGGCGTTGTCCAAAATGTTTTGGTATGCTGAACCATTAAGGTCACCTTTCACTTCACTGGAAGTAAGGGGCCTAGCCCAAACTCTGAAAAACAGGAGTGTGCCAATACCTTTGTCCATGTAATACACAAGGACATTTTAAAACAATGCATACATCTAACTGTTACTGTGTATTTGGTGTTTAATAGTGCTGTATGAAATACAAACGTTAAATATTTTACACATGTATTTTGTAGAAGAAGAATTTCTTCATAACTAACATATAACTTTATTGTAGACTTTAAGTTGTTCAGCCATGTTAGGGACACACTAGCACACAGTCACTTCACTTCTCTGGGAAAGTGAAGCAATTTCGATGGTGGTTTTAAGTGTTTATGTTTGGGTGACGCCAGCGTCTTGAATTTTGGCAGTCTTTCAGAAGTTACAGGATCGTTTCCAAGGACACTGAAGTTTCAGGACGATCCACTGTGTCATAGAAGCGGAGGCAGGCTTTATACTGTAGGAGCTTTTCAGCCAGATGGCTTTGTCTCACTTCTTTACCCAGTTCAGCACTCAGATCTGTGTACCTGCATAAGAGAAAGGCAAATTGCAATACGAACACAATTCACAGTTCATAATTACAAGACATTTGTTAATACAGTATACAGGCAGCAACATTAGCACAGTGCACGGAGGATAATAAAGTGTTGCATGCGTACCTAAACCTTTAGTAAGAAGCAAAAATGACACTTGAGTATGCTTTTTTTATCCCCATGTCAGACTGTAGATTTATGTATATGCTTTTAAACATCTTTAAGGTCGGTGAGTCATCTGATATTTCAATAACTCAGTAAGCTTGGTGTGGGTTACATTTGCTCAGTTAGCTATACTAATTTTGTATAATTTTTCAAGTATCTTTGTGAGAGAAGGATTCTGTTTTAAAACTCTTTCCTTACTGTTGAATGCCTTGTTATGTTGGTGACGGAGTCTGTCCTGCTTTGTAGTATACACAGAAAACATGTCCCTCGCACTAATAAACGCATACTTTAGAGCAGCTAGCAGTCTCTACCATAATTGAAGTTTTGCTCCTATAGGAAGCACAGAGAAGACACAATAACCTTTTTTGTTAGTAGTAAATTTTTTTGTTTGTTAGTTTATGGCAAGAATGTGTATTTATTACCCCAGCTGTTCACCGAAGAGGTGGATTTGAAGAGAGCAAAAAATAAAGTGAGGGGGTGAGAACCCACAACCGCTTAGTCTTCAACATAGTAGTTTATCAACTTAACAAGCCACTCTTGGTCTGATAAACATGGTACACGTGTTCCAACTATCATTTTAATCTATCAACGTGAATCATTTTGTTCATCAGACCAAGAGTGCAGAAAGACTAGAGTCTAATAAATCTCTTTCCTCTTTTAATGAAATGTTCTAATAATGGAAACTTTTTTGTCTACTTCAGTATGAGTTAAGCCTACTCTACCCTCCTCTAAAATCTGCTGCACATCCCTGTGCCTGGAAATATTGCTTTATACAAAGTTATACAAAGCTTTCAGCCCTAATTTACCAAACATCTTTCTAATGGTTAGAGGGACCAGATGGTTCTGAAGTGTGCATGTTGAGAAGATCTCCGGGAGCAGATTTGGGCACCTCTGATAGCTCACCATTTGTGGAGAATGTTATGTTATGTAGCAGTATGTTATACAACATAGAAAATCAATTAATTATAGCCCACCTGCAAGATAATCTCCAAACACCAGCTGTATTTATGGCCAGTAGCATTGCCAATATGAAGAAAAAACTCTCCATATTGCCATTATTGAGCGTATTGGGATAGAAGTTTCCTGGAAGCAGATGTGATCAAAGTGTTTGTCATTAGCACTCACTTGATATCGGGTCTTGATCTGTGGAATGCTAAAAAAAGATGCTGCCTTACCGCCAGACACAAGATAGAAGAACTGAATCAGAAAAGCTCCCAGAAAGCATCCTCCTCCATAGAAGAGAGTCAGGAAGTGTAAAGAAATGCCTCGGAGGTTGCTAGGAGTCAGACAGAAAGAGATGAGGGAGCCTGAGTAAAGAGATAAGGGGGGAAATAGTGATTTATCTCAAGGATATCAGTAATGTGGTGTAGCTATGATGCTGTCAACTAGATGGAGGACAACAAATGAAGCAGACACACCATGATAGTTAAGCTGTGGATCCTTTAGGGAACTTCATAGAGATCTTACGTTTTCTGTCTTAGACAGTATCGAGAATGAATGCTTACATGCCGGTGTGACAAAGGCCTCTGCTATACCCAGTAAGATATACTGAGGTGCAAGTTGAAAACAGGACATGGAGGACACCTGTACAACTGTCCCTGACAGTGTCTGCTCCATCTGATGGTGGTCCTTTCGGTGGATCTCAGCAATCCCTGCAACTAGTGCAGACAGAGCTGCGCAGACATGCCCCATTACTGTAAGAGAAGGTGGGATCTGTTATGTTTAGGAGGTGTAGGTGGAGTAAGAGCTGTCACATTATTTGTAAGTGCATACCTATTAATTTGCCTGGTGAAGGAGGTGTTTTCTTTAAAGACTGATAGCAGGTGCTTACAAGTTCCACTAGAGGTGCTAAAATTAGCAGTGGCAGGATGCTGATTACATTCATAGCTGCTATAGGCAGGAGGAAACCACCGAAGTTCAGGTTTGAATGCATGGTCTGGAGATAGTATCCTGATGGAATCTGTAAAGACACAGATTATGTTATAATAAGAGTGACATCCTCAATCAGACATGAAAAAATGATATTGAATCTCATGAATAAATGTCTTCTGGATATTAATTGTAGGTAGTTACTATAACAGCACAAAAGTTTTTTGTAAAGCCACAGCATCTTTTCAGGCTTCTATGTACAGTGGAGGCTCCATGTGACCATGTCAATGCCCAGCTGGCTGGTTTATGCATCGTAACAGGGTCTGCTTGTGTCTTCAAAACCCCATTGCCATGAATAGGGAATTGTATAACTAGGACAAAAGTGATAGTTCAGCTGCACTATATATACTGTGCAGTTCAAAAGGCAGGAACCTCATGAATATGTCTAGGACACTTAATGCTAGACTGATTTCATCATTAACATTATTAGAGCAGAGAGTGTTCCAGTAATGTGTTACCAAATACTTCCATCTATATTGAGGTGATTGCTGTATTTTCTGGGAATTAATTTACACTGAGCAGATGATGTTAATGTGCAACAGAGCTTTTGTTTTCCTTGCCTACTCACCTGAGTAACACAAGCTCGGTAGAGCACCTGCAGTCCAAACAGTGGAAAAAGCTGCACCAGGATCTTAACGTTTTCCACACTGGTCTCACTGTAGCGTCCTCCATTGTTTTCCTTGGCGCGGTCAAGCCAGTTAGGCACATCTCCACTCAAATGACGGTAGCGGAGGCAGCACATTTTTAGGGAGTTTATGAACACACCCAGTGTGGTCAGCAATGAACTGCCTGTGTGTTGTCAAACACACGAAAAGTTCACATAAAAGGCTCACAATCAGGTAATCAAACAGTAGTACTGCCGAGGTGTTGTGCATAATTTGCGGTAGCTGCAAAACTGGGAGCCAGTCTCAAAAAGAGCAGTCCAGCAGTACATAGCTCTGAGATGCCAACACCTGTGTGCATGTGGTGTGTGACATATTCCACTGGCACTCTCTAGACAGTATGTCTGAAAAACTGCTCTTTCACAACACACCTGCAGTGTGCCTGCTGCATTGTACTTTGGACAATAAGGAAAACAAAATAAAACCTTTGTAAAAGAAAAGCAGTGTACAATCAGATGCTGTTGTCATCGCTGAAACCAGCCCAGCTGATCGTATAGTTTGGCAATGTTAGCATGATTACAAAAGTTCTAGAATCAGACATTTTATTTTAAATTATTTCTGGTTTTGGTCAATGGTTTGTTTTTGGATACATTTTTGTTACCTTTCTTTGGACGGAAGATGAGATTGTTGCGAGACATATGTATCGCAACGAGGGCCAGCAGGACTGAGGTAAAGGGGATGAGAAAGCCTAAGTTTTTGCCCACAGACTGTTGAATATAAGAGATCCCCAAGAAGACGACTGTAGAATTGAGATTGGTCAGCCAGTAGAGCCTGTAGGTGTAGAATGCCGTCTTCAGAACATATTCCAGAAATGACAAAGGCTGAGAATGTTCATGATTACAATTAGTGCATAATTAGTTATTAGAATTTGTAAAGGGATTTCTTACCAGTTGAAAAAGGACAGTATCTGGTGTTGGTCATAGCCCTGAAGGTGATAGGCTCCAAACGGGCAGAGGATAGCACGGATGCCCCCAATACCGAGGGCAGCAGCAAGCAGCCCTGTGTAGAAGAGGATATGTTGCTCTCGTGGCTCGAGTTGATGAATAATATTGTGCGTGTCAATGTAGAAATCCTCAAAGGGAAATGCAACAACAGGGAGCATGGCAGTGCCTGTGGAAAGGGCATCAGGAGATTAATGCATGATTCTGCTTATTCTTCTTAAAGGTATTCGTCTTTAGGAGATATAATTGTTAGGGGAAATTTGTGAGTAGATTTTACTGAGACAAACCAAGGTACTTATTCTGTACGTGAAGGTGCTTGTTTGGTCGTTGTTGACATGTAGGATTTGTTCATAAGACTTGCAGGTGCTTACTAGTCTTTGCGTATAAGATAAGTGCACATTTTACTTATAGGGTTTCTAGTGGTTACATAGAAGATATACTGCTGTCAGTAAAGCTTAGATTTACTTTTGTGAGTGAAAATTAGACATTATCTTCCTCTAAAATGCGTATAAGGAAATATGATAATTATGTGGAAATTCTGGGCCAGTATTTTTAGGACTACATTTGCCAATGCCAAAATATAACACCGATAAACAACATGTGCATTTCTGAAGGTTACAAATGGAGCAAAATGAGTGAAATGCAAATATTTAGCACATTTTATCACAGTAACCCACTGTTTCCTTTTCTTCTGGAGTACCATATAAACAATCAGCTATTGTGCAGATGTTGATTATTATAAAAGTGCTAATCCTTTAATGATAGTCAGGTATTTTTATTCTGTATTGTTCTGTCGTGTCTGTGCAGTCGTGAGGTGAACAATTTCCTCCAGGATAAATAAAGTTTTCTGATTCTGATTCTGATTATACCCATCTAGAATTGAGATATTGGAGTCCACATGAGCTCAATGGAGGACTGGCATGACAAACAGTCAGATTGAACAAACAAAATGACCTTGTAACCTTTGCTTGTTATGGCAACATTGTCAATCCTTGTGCACATTGTCAGATCTTTAAAAAAATCACACAAACAAACCCAATAAATATTTTTCAAGGCGTATTTGCTTAATAAAATAAGTTACATTCTGTGTGCTTAATACCATCAACTCACCAATAAAATGAAGTAGGGTGCAAAGATAGAGAGCCTTGGTCCTTCCCAAGTATGTCTCTGCAAACCAGCCCACAAGAACAGGTGTGAGTGTACTGGCTCCAACAAAACACAGGTTCACTGTGGCTGCCTGGTAATTGTGATATCCCAGCTTGATGGTGCAAAAGAGGATCATATTGCATACAATCCCAAAGAAGGTGAACCTCTCGAATAACTCCACAAAGAGAATACAGATAATCACCTGCAGCTTCTTTCTGGTCTTTTGAGGCTTATATGGGGTAACCATCCCACTTGGGCGGCGAGTGGTGGAGATGCTTTGTAGCAAGTGGCGATTGTGGAAGCCAGGAGCATCCAGGGCCACCATGCTGCTTCTTCAGATCCTTTGGAAATGCAGTGTGAGGACCAGAGTATGCCTTCTATCCAGGCCGGTAAACAACAGAGTAATTCCACACACACCTGTGAGGTCTTATATATGTGATCTGCACGTGCAGAAGCTCACACTGATCTTCTGTGAGTTCTGAGTAATGTTTGTCCACCTATTCCCTCACTAGAGTATGAACTGGTCTTTACTGGTTAGTGGGGCGGCTCATTAGGGCTGCAGACATGACGCCACCATGATGGCATGAGTTTTTATAATGAAAGTGATTTAGGAAATGAGTGAGAAATTTTTGTAAGAAGTTTCATGGTGGTCCTAGGTTATTATTTGTTCTGTTAATACTGATGTCCCCACTAAAAAGAAGCTGTCCAAGTCCTTACAAGTGTCACAAGTGACTTTTTAAAAACGTTTTTTAGCCAACTTAGGTCATTAATTCTGAAAATATCCCAAGTGCTTGAATTGATCTAGAAATAACCAGTTGAAAGCACTTTCACTGTGATGATATCCAGTTGTATACAGTTTTCATTATTACAAATTGCCTTTAAAAACATTTAAAATGCATCAAACACTTGATCAACACTCACTTCACAAGTATACAACAAAATGGTGTCTGTGCTGACTGAGCAAATTAAATCTCATGCAATCTTTAATCATTAGAGATGCCTACAGCCTGTCACATCATGGTGTGAAAGCTGGTGCTCTCTGTCAGGGTCAGGTGTGGGGACACACTACTGTAATTAGACAGAGTATATGAAGTGTGAATTCACAGTCATCCAAATTGGGTCACTTTTGAAACAAGAGGCCCTGAGAATTGTATGGTTTTTTTTTTACCTGCATGTACAGCAATATTCCCACCTAAGTAAAAATACTTTTATTATTATCGTATTGGTTGGCAAGTCAGGGGTTGTGAGTGACACCTTTCCCACCATGTGATTAGGCCCTTTTACAGATTTTGCCGTTGTTGGTTACCCCCCTGCCGTAACTTGCAGTCTGTATAAATAACTGTACAGTTGTTAGATATACAGGCTTGCATGTGTTAATTATTAATGAATTTAACTCCTCTTATTTTGAAAAGAATGAAAGAAAAAAGATCTGTCATTTCTTTAAGGAAAGTGGCCTTTTGAAGTTGAGATTCTTTGTGCTTGTTGGCCTGTTTCCATTTGGCGTCACACACTCACTGTTCTGGATGGCTGCGGTGTGCTGGACTTGAATATTTCTGCCTGAGCTCACCAATTATGAGCAGAGAATGGGCCACACTGGTGGTGCTGACTGGGCGTGAATGGAGCTCTAAGCCAGCGGAGCTGCGTTGAAAAGAGAAAGGAAACCAGTAAGACTGAAAGAATACCAGCTCTGTGTGGTACATCAGTGAATGAGCCTGCAGTTTGGTCGCCATGGATCCCATCCTGTGTTTCATCCTGGACCTGAAGGATGAAATCATGTGAAGGATAGATCCAGAATATCGTCTCTTTTTGTTTCACTTCTAGATTCACATGCAATGGGAATGACTTCATATGCGTTAATACTCATAATAAAGATAGAGAATGCCGCCAGTATCTATGACGCCATCTTTGCCAGCTTTAACATTTGCTTAGACAATTACAGAGTGTATTTTTTCCACTATCCCTGATGTGCAATTCCAGTAGTTTTCCCCTTGGAGGCACTGTTTGAGTTGGCTTGGGCAAGGCATGGACTCTGCCAGGATACCTTCATTTCCGAAATGGCAATGCTTCGGTGCTGGTATGGAAGCAGTATTGTATTAAACAATGTTCAGTGCATTATTTTGCCTCAATTCAGCTTAGTCAGAAATTCATAGCAAAATGTATGCTCCCTGTGTGCTTGTGTAACAGTAACTATTACAAACGACTAGGTTGCCAAGTTTTCATTATACTATTAGAAAAAAACAAACAATCCTGTTGACTCTATACACGCATTCTTAGCTTTTCTACTTTAAAAAGTTATTTAAAGGTACTAATATGCCCCTTTCCCCCGGGGAAGTGAATATAGTGAAAAAGTAAAATCTTTCTTAAGGTCCACAATTGTACCATTAAAAAACATGTTATTCCTTTGAGGGTACATTTAACTGGGAAGCCAGGGACAGCACATTTTTGTGTTTTCCTTGCTTTTTAATAACTAATAAAGTTAGTAAGGTGTGGTGTAATAATAATGTTTTTCATTAATTCTGTTCATTTATTCTGTGCTACTTTATTCTACGGCCCTGTAGTCGAGTAACAATGTTAAACCAGCAACTTGTATGGTAAAAATACAGTAAAGATAAATCCTGTTACTGCAGTGGGGTTCAGTTGGAAAGTACTGTGCATGTTTGATACAGTATTTAAGTAAAAAGTCAGATGTGGCTGTGTTGTTTCAGTGAAGTAAATGGGCTTCTCAGTACTATCAGCAACAGCTGATCAGCTATATTTACATGTTTGTATACAGAAGAGTACAGAAACAACTCATAGACCTTTTTAGATAAGGTAACACGACAAGCCTGCACAGATCATGTGTTTTGATACTTTCTCTAATGCCTGGCCTGGTCTAAGCATGAATTTATCCACATGCCCACATGGACTTGCCAAAACGGTCACACTTCAAATGTAGCACTAAGAGTGGATGTGACCTGGGTGCACCATTTTATCTGTAAATTGTACTGCAAGTTTATTAAAGTAAACTGGCAGTACAGTATCCAGTAGGCCAGTGGTCCCCAACCCCCGGGCTGCACAGAAAAAAAAACGTGGATGTTACCCGTGTTCTGTTGTTGGCTTGTTGTTATGAAAATGCTGTTAAT
>JBBPDB010000128.1:10525743-10535942 GCA_037974465.1 Brachypetersius altus | reverse complement strand
ATCTCTCTCTCTCTCTCTGCCCCCCCCTCTATTCCCCTTGCTCTATTCTCCTTTCTCATAATCTCTCTCTCTCTCTCTCTCTCTCTCTCTCTCTCTCTCTCTCTGCTGAGCACTGTCTTCTGCAGCTTCTCTATATTTATGAGATTTTACTGTGGACTAAGGGATGGAGTGAAAGTGATTACTGTTGTGTTATAGCTCTGTGCTTTACAGAGTATATACAATATACTGTATACACACACACACACACACACACACACACACACACACACAAACACTTATCTGATTTGCAAAAATGTTTCTCTGAATCTTCTGTGCACTTTTGCCGAAGTAGATACTGTTTTTTTTGCTGACATGACTTGTTTTGTTTGAACTATCTTCTTATATATTTGAGCCAAAAGAAACCTTAAGGCTCATTTAAGGTGTATACCACAAGAAATGTTGAGGTCAGCATAGCCATTAGTTCAACTGTGTTTTGAAAGGAGCTATAACATCATAGCATTTTCATTTCATTCTTCTACTCAGAAACAGGATATTGGAAGGTACGAATATGGCCGTAATATACTTTGCAGGACACATTTACACTGTTTGCATCTTGGCGAATTAACAATATACCTCCATAGTTTGCCTTTTATTTGACAGGGGCCTCCAAAGATCATATTTATCTTCATCTTTAGAGGTACTGACAGACAGCAAAAACAGAAACAGGCAAAAATATGGCAAACAGCAGCTAAAAGGGAGTTGTGTTGCGTTCTGTAATCGTGCTTTATATCTGATTTTGTCATTTCAAGAGAACAAGCTCTGTAGGCAGCCCTTAGTAACTTCATTCAAGCACATTTAAACATCATACTATCACAATTATGGCAAAAATCCTTGAATCTAATCATTAGATCGAAGATGGTGAAAGACAACAGGAATGCTACGTTTCTCTCACAGTTTCAGATTTTCTGTACAGTGTTTTCGTTGAACTGGTCCACATTACAGGAAGTTTCCCAGTTGTTTTGAAAGCCATTCAATTTAGTGTTGGCGGAGCGCTGTAATGCTTTTCCATTTTTTTCGCCCCTGAATGAATCCTCAGTGATACGTGGCTGAATCATCGAGTCGTGAGCCAGACTGCTTTGTTGTGTCTCCTTCTCACTTCCACCCACTCTTCCTTTCATATTCCTTACAGTCACGTAATAGACGAGCCTGAGTCCGCCTAACTACCTGTGGGTATTGAGCCGAATGCGCTATTCCTGTGCTCAGCATCCGGGCGGTTAAAGCTGAATGCAGTCGCAGTGGTGCAACGTAACAGCACAGCAAGTGCGTTTCATGGAAATGTATTGATTTACAGTTTCACTCCATCTCCCAAATGTAGCTGATCAACCAGGACACTTTTTGGGTTTGCCTTTTCGGGTTTACCCTGAACTTTCGGGGCTAATGTGTAATGGAAGATAATTAGTACTTTACTGTACAGTGCTTTATACCTTCCCCTGAATTTGTCATCCTTGTTAGTTCAGTGGACAGTATCACCACCTGTCATGTGAAAGACAAGGAGTCCTTGATGAGGAGGTATTGAGCGTTGGTGGTATAGTGGTGACTATAGCGGCCTCACAGTCAGTCAACTCCATGGCCAGCCAACGCATGGCCGTTTGTTTTGAGCAGCTGGTGGCCTGCTGGTTCGGGAGTTGCCCCTGCAATCAGAAGGTCATGCTTGAATCCCAGGACGGCTACATTTACATTTACATTAATGGCATATAGCAGATGCTTTCATCCAAAGCTACTTCCATTCCCTAACTACAGGGGGCAGTCTGCCTGGAGCAACTTGGGGTTAAGGGTCTTGCTCAGGAACCCAGAGGTTGTATACTGAAGGTAGGATTCGAACCCTTGACCTCTTGGTCCAGAGGGAAGGATCTTACACACTAGGCCTCCACCACCTAATGGCACCACTGAGGTAAATTTGAGCAAGTGTTCCTGGGTGCCCACTGCATCATGGATTAAATGTGAATGGGATAATTGTAGAAAAATTTATTGGTTAATTGGTTCATGCATGACTATGAGGGCCACTTTACTTAGCAATTTATCCTATTAGCTAGGTTTCCCATCCCACAGTGTTACTCAGCTGAGTCGGGGAAAGTTATGACACACTTCCTCCGCAGCCAACAAACTCTTATTGGTGTAGTTCCTATTCACACAACACTACACCAGTAAGAGTCCATGAGCAAGACGTCCAACACTACATTTACCTTTATATATGATCTGCTAAAATTCTAGGTCTGCCAAAATATAACCGCCCATTTTATTACCCCAGGTAACAGATGCCCCATAATGGGGCAATGGGACACACCCAGACAGAGTGAGGCCAATTATGCTTGCTTGAACCCCCAGCCATGGATGTTTTTTTGTCATTCTTGTAGCCAACAACATTATACACTGCATAATCAAATATAAGTGAGATTACTTAGCCATCGATTCCAGTGGCAGTTTGGTGGGGAGGTCTGTGTACATTGCAGCCAGCCGTTAGGAGCACTATTTTAATAATTTTACTAGTTTAATAATAACGGTGAAATGTCTACCACATGTGGAGATGAAAATAGCGACAGTCACAGCAGTGATTTTTCTCCACCTGTATCCTCTACTCTGGAACAGCGGGGAGCTTGTTTCAGCGGCGGCCGGCACTGTTCGTATATGAGTGTACGGAGTGCATGGAGAGATCAGGCGAAAGAAAGTTAATCTCAGGGTCAGCATGGATGTAAGGCAATGTAAAGAAAAGCTTAGGCTATTCCAGTCATTTCATGAAAATGTTTTTAAACTGAGAACCTACTGCATTCATAAAATCAGATAGTTATATGTACAACCACTTTTAAAACCAGTCCTGCTTTAGATACCTCATTTAATTGCTTTTTACACATACAATTGATAGCAATAGCGATGCACAAGTGTATCTTGGACATTGTGTAATTGACTAATATCTGGACTTTATGCTGAGTATATTATAGCCACGCGCTTTTGCACTTGGTTTTCAAGTGCGTCTCCATTCAGTCTGACTGAAAAGCGATTATTATGTGCCGAATATACAACAACTATTTGCTTGCGCTGCTCCTAGTTTTTCTGCTCGATATCCGAGGAAAGCACAGTTTTCCACACAGCAGTCAGTGTTTACAATAAGAGGCTGTTAAAAAGAATTATCCTCCCCAAAATGAACCACATGCTTTAAAACAGTGGTCCCCCACGGCCGGGTCATGCGGTACCGGTCCGTGGGCTGCACAGAAAAAAACCCGTGGATGTTCCCTGTGTTCTGTTGTCGCTCGTTGTTATGCTGTTAATAAAGCTGCGAGTTCACACTGGATTTACGTTTATTATTATATTTTAAAGATACCCCCATTATTATATTTTTAAAATATCCCCATTTTTATGCGTATCATTTATTTGTATAAATACGTATATTTATCTGCCACTCCTTAAAGGCCGGGCCGTGAACATAGTTTCTGATATTAAACTGGTCCGTGACCAAATAAAGGTTGGGGACCGCTGCAGTAGGCCTTAAAATGTAATACGTGTTATGAGAATTCTTGATGAATCAGATTAATTAATGAAATTCGCATGAAGAAGGAAATCTTTATCCATCAAGTTAATTGTATCTGTGTAAGTGTACAGTAAAAGGAATCTTGGTGTCATATAACCTCATGACTCTGTACATTGTGTAAAACATTAATGATGAATGGACCATGATTACTTGCAACAAAATGTAATTATATTAACTTCCATTAATGCTTAAGAACACTATTTTCTTCGGAAGAAGAATCTCCTCATTTTGGAAATGTTAGTTGCAGTAAATGCAGTAAATTGCAGAATTGCTAATCAGAATTGCCCTCCCTTTAACTGTGTAACCCTGTTGTTTATATAAGACACGCTTTCATGTTTCCGGATTTTGCCCTATGGCTCTACATTTTGAGGGGCGTTAATTGAAAACTTAAATGTATGAGTATACTACACATAGGGCTTAGGTCCAAAAACAGTTTGTTGTTGTAATGTGCCATTGCTTCTGTTTAGAATGCCGTGTCACATCTAATGAACCTGAAAGCTAACAGGTGTGCTTTTCATGCTCCAACCATTACTGATCTGCAAAATAATGCAGCATGAAAGAGCATAGTGTTCGCTATCTTGAGCTCTTTTCTGAGCTTTGGGTCTAGACAACTTTAATCACATCAACGTAGACGTGTCTATAGAAACACCGGGCCTTGGTGCTCCATGAGTCACACAACACAGCTTTAAAAGACATTAAAAAGACATGGGAATTCTAAAGCATTTACTTTCATCTCTGCTCTTGAGTGGTTTCCTTGGTTGTAAATAGGCTTGGCGATAGAGACTCGCCTAAAACACTCTTGACAGACAGTGCAAGCATAAAGAGAGCCCTCCAGTGCCATCCATTGGGCCACTTGCATCTTGTTGTGCGGCCATACATAGTGGGACAGAGATTGCTTCCCTGGGGTGGGATAGCAGTGAAAGACTTGAGGGTGCTAATTAGCAAGGTGGCTTTTGATTTGCGGTGCAAAAACGGCCAGTGCAGATGTATAGGGCAAAGGGATTAGGCTGCTCCCAGTGTGATGTATGCCCAAGTCCCTTTCTCTGCTGCTGGAAACTCGGGCATTGAGGTACAGCAGCCTCGGGATGTTAAGCTGCTGGGGTGCCAAAGGGGCTGTTGTGTGGTGTGACAATGGTGCTCCCTCCGCCCAGACAGAGGATGTGATAGGAGAGCTAATGTAGCCTCTCAGCCCGGCCTGTGGCTGCAACAATACGCTACATGAAGTACACTTAGTATGAAGGCCTACTTCCTAACTAATAAACAGTCAACATAATAACTCATTCTTTTGCTAACATCAGTCACACTCACTCCTGAAGCCCTCAGGATCTGGATATGGGCCCAGACTTAAGGTCCCTGTTGTCATAACTACATCATTAACATATGAAGTAGGCGGTTGTGACAGAATACTCCATTTTAGTTAATGAATACTAAGTTTTACGTTTGTCTACTCAATATAAGCCTAGGGTCAAAGGGTTGATGGCTTGTATCTATTGTAGGAATTGCTTTGTCTGCCTATTTCTCTTTACACTCTGCTCTTCTCCATGCCTGAATGGATGCTGATTTAGTCTCATTATTATAAAATGTCAGAAGTGAGCTCTCAAACTTTGTTAAACTTGCTCACGATTTGGGCTCGGCCCTGGCTTGTGACTCCTCAGAAAATATCTGCACGTTTTCGTCTGAGAAGGTTAGCCGGAGCATGTGCTGTGCCGATTGTGAGGAGGAATGCCATTGAATTTGGACCTTTTTTGTGCGCAAGCCTCTTTTGTGCGGGAGCTGAAGAAATCCATTGTGCAGCTGGACACCCTGAGAAAGAGCGCGCCCGGAGCCGTTGTCTGCAGATGCTTCTGCTCGGCCTCCGCGCCCTCAATGGGGTGAATAGCGTCGGAAAAGGCCATACCAAGGCAAGACAATACCCCTGGGCGGCTTTGAAGATTAAGAAATTAGGGATGGCGAGGTGGGGGCATAGTTAGAAATACTGTGTCATTGTTTTGCTCATCTGCATATGGGAGCGATTTTTTAGGTGTGGATTGGAATGGTGTGGTGAGCTTTTCTTGTTTTCATTTGTAAACCGAGAGAAATATCTCGACTTCTAACTCTCCTGTCACTCCGGAGCACTGTTTCAACCTAGCTTTTATTTTTCTTTATTTTTATTCGTTGTGTGGGTTGCTTGGGGCTGATATGTGCCTTTGTGAGTATAGCATGTGCTTCCCTCATGGCTTAAGCCTTGCAGAGCCCTTGACATAGCTCCACTGAAGGGAAGTGTGCTTTTAAATGGAAGCAAAACTTTGTTGTTAGCACTCAGAATGTTTGCTAAAAATGCTTGAAAACGCTTTCCTGTCTTATATTCAAATTGAAGAATGGCACTAACTGGCATTTACCTCTGTGCTCTCCTGTTGCTAGGAAACCTCTCTGCGTTGGTTCAGTTCCTTTCCCCTTTCTGGGTCCCTTTTTCACCACATTTTTGTCTAATTGAAGACAGCTTACATATGAGATGAAAACAATTAGGGCTTTCAATGCGTTGTTTGCGGTTTGTCAGGGCCGTACTACTCTCTGGCTCGCCAGTCTTGTTGCTCGGTAAGACCAAAGTCAACATCTCATTCGAATCCCTGAGAGCGTTTTAAAAGTAGCCTTGTTAAAAAGCACACATCAGATCAGACTGGAGCTTTAAGTGTTACCTTTTCATTGACCAACACTACCCATTGACTCACTAATGTTGTGGGTCGCTGTCTTATTTTGTAACCTTTCAGCACTGATGGAGAGTGAGGACATGTTGCTGTCCAGGAACATTGCCACTTTGAAAAGGCCTCATCCAGTTAGTGCTGTGTCGCAGCTACTGAAAAGTGGCCAATCAATATGTGCTAATTAAACAACAGTGCCTTTGGCGGATTCTGTGGATGTTAGAGATATCTGCTCTGACATCACCTTTTTGGCCTAATTAGAACGGATTTACCCACTGGACACTATGTTTGCATGTGCTGTAAGAAAACTGGCATAAAACAGCTTTGTGTATACAGGTACTAATGTAAACAGGACCTACTAGTATACCTGAATGGATATTTGATACCTAGAATACTGAGTACAAGATGTTTCCTTTTTTATGTTAAATATGCTAATATATATATCTCTGGGCCACGCCCCCTCCTACTCTTGTGCACCTGCGTATAGTGAGAAACCGTGTTGTTGTGTTGTGGTAAAAAAAAAAAGCCTAAAAAAGCCTATTTTTTTTAGTGTAAACCCTAAATATGCCCCCAAATATGCTCCCAAAACACTTACATTTCATTTGAACTCAGTTTACTACATTACCCTTGATGACAATCATCTGTACTGTACAGTTTACACTGAACTGCAGTACTAGAATGTAAATACCGATATCACCACTGTACAGACTGCACTGTAATTCATACACAGGCGTTTTCTTTAGTATAAGCAGGGTAAATAAGTAGTAAATTATAAGTAATAAATTAATGTAATTTTTAAACTAGCATCTGTACTCACAAAAGCACATATCAGCCCTAAGCAATGTATAAAAATAAAGAAATAGGGTTTTTAGAAGAAAGAAACGAAAACACAAAAACAGGAGGGCAGCAGCCAATATCTGGAAATGTAGCTGATTTTATATTTGGATTACTATTTATGTAATTAGTAAATTTTTCTTAAGAAATTAGAACTAACTATTGCCACGAAGAAAGGATATTTGCAGTTTTTGCGTTTTTGTGGGGGTTTCTGCGTACAACTCTCAGTTCGTTTCTCAGAAAATGATGCTGATTCCGCGACTCCTTGTCCGCGTATATATAGTGTGTGTGTGGAGAGAGAAAGAGAAAGAGAATGTTAGCTCTAAACCAGAGGTAGGGAAAGTAGAAAGAAAGAAGAAGTAGAAATGTGCAACATGTCATTTAGTATATTTTACTACATTAGAACATTCAAAAACTGAAATGCCTTTTAAATAACTGACATGTTTAGCACCTTTATGAATCTGTGCAGTTCTGCGAGGAAAAATGTTATCCAGCCAAATGCTATTTTGTCACCAGCAAGACCAACATCCTGCTGCTCTGCACACCATCAATAATAACTGATAATTGAGTTCAGTCCTGTCAGATGAATATGTTGCTCTAGACAAACACACATACACATGCACACGCACAGATTCATCTAATGTAACTGAGTACAATTTTCATTCATTTCTACATATTTCTACATATTATTAATGATCATTATTTACTGAGTCAGTATGTTATAATTTCAGCAAAACATTAAAGTCTCAACCCTTTCTTGGTCATTTACTGTAGTTGAAAAAACAACTGAATAAACAACTGACTCCTCATAAAATGTTTTTGTCTGTAAAAGTGTGTTATGGTCTTTGGTATAATTACTTCAAATGTGTTTCATATGTGATCATTAAGTAGTAAATGTGAGTGATTCAATTGTGTGTTCCTTCCAAATCCATTAAATTAAGTTCATTTAAAAAAAAAAAAGTTCATTTATTTTCCAGATGACTTACTTTTAACAATAAGTATCTTTCTATAACCACAAATGTATTTATTCTTGGCAGCTGTTTTTTGGTAAGGAAAGCTGTACAGTAAGGACAGAACTCTACTATCTTTTTTGGAAAATCTCACAAGCTTTTCCAGCCTAGCAGGAGTGGCTGTGAGAGAACACTGCTGTTAGTAGAAGCTGGATAAGTGAGTTGTCATTTTCTTCATGCAGAAATGATGTACACATTAGAATAAAGGGTCAAGCATCAATCACTGACTGATTTAATGATATGCAGTATAAACTGGAGATCTTTCAGTGGGTGATCTTTTTGTGCTATTTTGTGTTTTGGTGTCAGAGTGGCATCCTTCCTCTTCCTAGTGAGCTGGTAAAATCTGAGGATTTGTAAGTGTGTGAGCCAGAGCATTTAGTGTGTGTGTGTGCGCGTGTGCGTGCGTGTGTGTGTGTGTGTGTGTGTGTGTGTGTGATTTCTTCTCTCCCCCGTTGAGTGGCGGAGACGCAAGTCCGGGCTTGGCTCTGTCGCTGGGGCTCAGATGAAAGGCCTCTCAGTCCCTGCTCTCCTCTTTTCTCTCCCAGGACTCAGGGAACCTGATGTCATTTGGAAGCACTTTGATTTAAAGCTTCTGTTTGAGGCTCTGAAGGGGCGTTTTGTTCAGAGGCTGGTATGTAGAGAGCTCCACGCTGCAGTGGACACCACTCTCGGCTCAGAGAAAATGAATTTCAGAAACAGGGGCTCCACAACCGTCCACACAAGCCTCGCTGCATTATGGTCCCACAATGACAGTTAATCTTCATAAAGTGTGAATGGTAACCAGGGCTTGCGGACTGTTGGCTCTGACAATGGCGCTCCGGGGTTTTGAATGTTGATTCAGCATCAGAAAGTCTGGAGGAGCTCTGGAATTGTCTTTTCAGATTTCCGCTGGGACAGCAAAGGTGGAAAGAAAAAAAGAAAAAGGAGAAAGACAAGTTGGAACAAACCTTTACCCCCAAACCCAGATACTGTAGCTTTATCAATCTGTATGGAACCAAACCGCATAGTCATCTGGTTCCGGCCGCAGGGTTCACTGTGACTGTGAGTGTGTTCAGATCAAATGGTCCATATATACGTATATGTGTGTGTGTGTGTGTGTGTGTGTGTGTGTGTGTGTGTGTGTGTGTGTGTGTGTGTATACATGTGTGTAATCTATTGTTTCCTATCAATACAATAAAATTAGAAAATATTCCTGCAATACTTGTTGCTTACATACATCATGATTTTAAGGAGTCTATTGAAAATGAAACATATTCTAGTCCCCAGAAAGAAATTCATCTGAATGCTACATACATACAATGAAATACTCCTGCGTTGTGTAAGCTGCTGTCACTGTCATGCAATGGACATTGATTTGTTGCATCATTGAACGCTAGACCATGTAGCTGCTGGTCAATAATGCTGCCAATGCCCTGTAACCACTGTTCACTGAAACGTGACTATATCATGTGATGAGGCTGGTGCTTTAAATGACCCAAAGCTTTTTTTTATATCGTAATTGCATTGATACTAAGGCTGACTTAATTTTTACTACTAACTTTGTGTTCAAGAAAAGGTGATTAGAATTAATCCAATAATGTCTGATCATTGGATCGGAAATCTAGGCTGGACAGTAGTTCTGGGTGTACAGCAGCCTGAGGAACACCTTTCACTGATCCGTCACAACATTAAACCACTGTCAGATGACGTGAATAACATCAGTTATCTTGTTACAATGGCACCTGCGAAGGGGTGGGAACTATGTCAGTTCCTGAGAATGTGATAACAGTAGGAAAAATGGGCAAAACTAAAGATCTGAGCAGTTTTATCATTGTTTTGGATACATGACTGGATCAGAGCATCTCCAAAACAGCAGATCTTGTGAATTATCTTTCTATGCAGTGGTTAGTGTCTACCAAAAGTGTTCCATAGGAGGACAAGAGGTGCCCAGTTTTCATTGATGTGTTAATGCTGGCTGTAATAGAAAGGTGTCAGTAATAGAAAGGTGTCAACTCACAGTGCATCCACTGCTTGCTGTGAAGGGCTCTGCATAACCACAGACATTTACATTTACATTTACGGCATTTAGCAGACGCTCTTATCCAGAGCGACGTACATCAGTGCTTAAGAATTCCA
>JBBPDB010000128.1:10505817-10521780 GCA_037974465.1 Brachypetersius altus | reverse complement strand
GAACTTGAGAGGAGCAAACCTGTACCCCCCCCTCTGCCTGTAGTGCGTGGAGTGTGGGAGAAGGAGAAGGCAGAGGAGAGGGCTGTTGGAGTGGCTGTGTCCTCTGGTGTGATCCAGGTCTCGGTGAGGGCCAGAAAGTGGAACGCATGGAGGGACAACAATCCGGAGATGACCAGTCAGAGTGTCCATGCCGACTCTTGTCCACCGCCGAAAGCACCAACAATAAACACGTGAGCATCAGAACGGGAGCAGTGAAGGGTGTCCTGATCTGATGAATCCTGTTTTATTTGCATCATGTGGACATTTAAATTTACCTGAGGAGGAGGCAGTGCGTTCTGTTGGGAATATTTGGGACCTGGCGTTCTTGTGGATGTTACTTTGACATGTTTTACCTAAACATCGTTGCAGACCAAGATCATCCCTTCATGACATCACTGTTCCATAATGGCAGTGGACCCTTTCAGCCTGCCACACTTCAAAAAACCCATCATGACTGGTTTGAGGAACATGATAAAGATTTCAAGATGTTGACTTGGTCTCTAAATTCCTCAGATCTCAATCTGATCAGGCATCTGTGGGATGTGTGGGGCGAACTAATCCAATCCATGGGGGCCTCACCTTCCAACTTACAGGACTTAAAGGATCTGCTGATAATGTTTTGGGACCAGAAACCACAGCACAGCTTCAGAGGTAATGTGAAGTCCATCAGGAATTGTTATGGTGACATGAGGAGGGCCCACACCGATACCTCTATATGTTCAAACAAGGGGCCAAACCTACAGAGTGTTCTTGTTATCAGTTTATTGTGCTTTACCATTCTACTTAACACATCTCTAGACTTCTTTTCTTTAAAGGAGTGTGTAGATGTCTTGAGTTTCTGTAAAAACAGGATTTTCCTAAGTGCCTATGATCTGAGCACTCTATGTCTTTTGTAATATAATTGTTAGTTTTGGGCTTGTGTTTAATGCCCTGATAGAAAATAACATTGATTTCCCGACTAAACCTTATAACATTCCAACCTGTTTGATTCCCATTGCTCTGAAAGTCTGTTCTGACTTTTCAAATGATGAACTAATCAGTGCTAAGCCAAAGCTCCATTCAGTATGTTCAGTTTTGTGTTTTGTTATCGTGTCTTTTAAAAGTATTCTATAATATAGAATTTTTACTGTAAATATATAAACTGCTGCTATGAAGCAATTCATTGTTTTCCTGGCAGCATCAAAGTTGATTTTATTTCCTCAAATGGAAATGTTGACCCCAGTTTATGTCCTGTTCAATAAATTCCAAATGAGTGAATAAATGAATGTATAACGCTTACTGGAATAAAATTAATATTTAATGAAACTAAAGCAAGGCCCAGCAATACAGGAGTAAGATGGTGTCCACTGTGAATCCCCATGCATGTATAAATCAGGATTAACATTTGCAGCAAACATCAAATGCAATAATACAACTAATTTCTCTTCCAGAGTCTCAGTCATTATATTTAGTCCTCTGTTCCTTAAGTGCCAGAAAGGTTTCTGAGACTTATTTAAAGAGACTGACTCAAATAGTCTACTATTGAAAGCAAAATAATAACAGTATGACAAAAAAACATGTGAAGCACATTGTACGTACCATAAACAAGAAGCCACCTATTGTCATCCACTGAAATGAGTGAACTATGAAGACAAGACATTTAAAACGAAGACTGATAAAATTCTAAAATTCTTCCCGTAATAAAAATGACTATATTATGCTGAGTCTGTACACTAACACAAAAAACCTTTTTAGTTAATTGGTAGTTATACACACACACACACACACACACACACACACACACACACACACACACACACATATATATATATATATATATATATGGACAAAAGTATTGGGACTTTAGTGGCATTGCATTCAAAGACCTAAGACATAGACTCTAATATGTTATTACAGACTTTTATATGCCATTTATACAGTTAAATAGCTACAGAGGTTTTGATATTTGCCCCACCTTCAGGAGGTTTGAGAATTGAGAGCACAATTAAACAAGTGTGTAACTCTTATTGAAAGTCTTGGGGCCATGTTGTCCAGTTACATCTCAGTGTCAGTTAATCTTAGAATGGTGACTGTTCTTTAATGAGAAAATGATTTGATTCTCCGCTCTCCTGTGTAAGTAGACCTAAAGACTCATGAACGTTTCAGAGGTGGGGGAGAGAGAAGGCTAATGATCGATAAACTGACAGCCATTAGTCCTGGAGAGCAGTAATGGAGCTGCTGCAGAAGAACAGCTTTGAGATAAGGCCCTCAGACTGCAGTCTCTCGTGCTTCTGTTTAAAAAACACTTTCTGCCGTGGATCAGAAGTTAAAGGGTTGTTTTTTTCTTTTCCTTTATTTGAAACTTCTCTTAAAGAAAAATCTCTTTCTCTCTCATTCACTCACTTGCATATATCATACATACAAAACAATGCTTGCTCTCTGGGCGTAAGAAACAGTTTTAGTGGGCCCCCTGGAAACTCACAGTCTAACAAGTGAAGTGCAGACGCTGCATAAATTAAAGATAATCCTTGGTAAATTATGCAAATGTATTCGCATGGCCTCCAGATGAGAAACATTGAAGAATATTACTAAAGTTCTGAGATCCTCTTTTTGGGTAGAATTGGACATTTGTGTCACCAAAGTCTCTGCACAGTCTTATTAATTAATAACACTTCACAACGTACATTTAATATAAACAGAGAGTAATATTATTAATACTACATTTAATATTACATTTGTCTGGCTCTTATTGCTCAGTTATGAAGAAGTCATTATACAAAGGCTCATTTCCTGTCATCTTTTGATCCAGGATTACACTTTTTTTTTCTTGACTCGTTGCTTACTGCTCGGACAGTCTCACCTCTCTGTCCCAAAAGAGTTTTGCTTTTTAGTACATTTTAGCTGAATTTCCTCAACCAACATCAAAGCTGGGGTGTGTCTGGCCTTTGAGAATGACTCACCTTTAATGCAATGTGTTAATCTTATCCTGCTCAAACAAATACAGGGAGAACAAATGAGAACGGAAGTGGGGCGATGGCCTAAAGGGACTGAGAAATGTTTACAGCGTTTCTTTGTGACATGAATTACCTGCGAGCACAGCGGCAGTGAACAGGTGTTAGATGCCTTTGTTAGAGGCCTCTGTTAATCAGTACCATATGCAACAATAAGAAAAGCAACACAGTTTCTGTAAAATACATCAGCTTTGAAGTAAATGCATTTGCCTGTAGGTGCCTATATCACTTACCCATAATATCTAATATACATTGCATTTAAATCTGTGCCCTGAGCACATATTCAACACATATTTGTGTGAAAGCAAAGATGCAGAACCGTGCACTTTTAAACGTGCTTTGTTATGTTTATTGTACATCTATCTGCTGTCTTGCTAGACAATAATGTGCCATTTATGATGGACCACCTATGTATGACCTTCTGTAAACTGAAGGACTTGCAAATTTGCAGTCTGATAGAATCCCTACAGCTTATCTGGCCCTACTCAAGACACCCCCTCTCCCTCTCTTGCTGAGTGGAATCGCCCTGCATGGCTATACACTTAATTTTCAGGGTCACTGATGATCTACTAGTTGCCATTTTGGTGGTCCATTTTACTTAACCCAAAGTCAAGGAGTCTCAGGTCTAAGCAACAAAACACTGGCCATCAGAACACTGACTGGACTTTTGTTAGACAGTTTTGTTGTGCTCTTTAGCTTTTCCTTTTAGTTAACTAACTTAACTGCCTGCAAACACTTTAGTGTGCGCTAGATTTTTTTTATTGTGGTTCTTTTTGTCTCTGCTGTGTTTTTCTTTACCCAGTCTGTGATAATTCTGTCTGTGAAACTGAAATATAGGGAATATCTAGTCTTACGTGTGTGTATGTGTGTATATGTATATCACATGTATGTATATGTATATCAAGTGTGTGTGTCAGTTTCTGTCTGTGTGTGTGTGTATATCTGTTTATCAGTGTGTGCGTGTGAATGTCTGTGTGTGTGCGTGTGTGTATCTGTGTGTGCGTGTGAACGTCTGTGCGTGTGTGTGTGCGTGTGTGTGTGCGTGTGCGTGTGTGTATCTGTTTGTCTGTGTGTGCGTGTGTGTGTGCGTGTGCGCGTGTGTATCTGTTTGTCTGTGTGTGCGTGTGAACGTCTGTGCGTGTGTGTGTGTGTGTGTGTGCGTGTGTGTTGTGGGCGGCGCCCCCTCGCGGCTCCTCAGCCGCGCACGTCTCCGCGTGTCTCGAGCTGAGCTTCATTCAGCACGATGGCGCTTGTAGAAGTGTGACAGCACCAGCAGTTCCTCTCACTGATGTGATTCTTTTATTTTAGTCGTTTGTGGACTTTTTCTGCTGTTTCACCACCACTCATTTTTTTCGTGAAAAAATATGGACGCTTTCGACAGTAAACGCGCACTTTCTCTGGCGCTCCTGGTCATATGTCAAATAGGTATGTATGTGGAGTTTTTCTCTTCGTGTGGTTTGCCAGCTCTGAGAATTTTGACTTGCTTCTTTTAAAATATATTGTAGTATTGTAACGTTGAAGTTAGTTACGCTTATTCATTCTTGCACTTACACATGCCACAGAGAGGAACGAGTGAAGTTCAGGCACAGCTGCTCAGTTTCTCTTTGGGATGTGTACCTCCTAGAGTTGCTTTTTGGATTGACAAGATGATAATGTATGAGCATAGATGTTTGTTTTTGACATTTGAAATATTAAAGAAGGAAATTAACATTAAAAATACTTTTCTTTGAACTGTGGGCAGCATATGAGCCCATTACACTGTGTTTTCACTAACATTCATGTATAGTGTGCTGTGAATGGGGCAGGTTATGATCCTACACCCTGAATCTCTCCTCTACCTCTTGAGCTTTTAATGTGAGGACAGATGTGGAAGTTCCACTGCCCTGCTTTGGGCATAGAAGTCATATTTCAGAAGTGGATGCCAATCCTGTTCCCCAAACACTGTGGAGCCACACATGAAAGAGGTTGAGCAAAAACAGATCTACACCTGAGATCAGATTTAAACAATATGAAAAAACAGACTGATTCAGCAGGCAATTTGAGAGTAATTTGCATGGGGAAGCCCTGTACTGTACATGTTTGTGAATCAGAATCTTGTTTTCTCAAAAGAGTTGTAGTGCTATTGTTGATGTGATTTGGAAGAGCCTGTGTCTCTTTAAAAATGAACAAATGGGATGCTTTTAGATCTACAGGGCTCTTTGGGATCTCTCTCTGGGACAGCAAGTCAGTCTGTATTTCCAAAAAAAGCTCAACTGTAGACCTCTATTCTTTATGCTGTATCTGTTTTTCATTCCTATTCGCTGTGGGGCCCTTGTCAATGCTTTCACTTAATATGTGGCACATTGAGCCTCATTCAATGTGCCACATATTAAGTGAAAGCATTGACAAGGGGCAGGTTGCTGAATATAATGTCGATCTTTCCACCATCTGTTTTCCCAAGTGCTGTTCTATACAAGTTCTTTTTCCCCCTTGTGCTTTTCGGGCACTGTCCCGTTTTTGGGCTGTAAAAGTCCCTGTGTTGTTTTTTGAGGCCTGAGCGTGTGACAGATGGTGGCTGTATACAGCAGGACTGCCCATCAAAAGTGGGTTTGGGTTCCATAGGCCCCTCCCCTCTCACATGCCATGTGTGTGTTCACCTATGAAGGGTGTGCTGAACCACATGCTCCAGTTATTTGCGTGGACTATTCTTGGACAGTTTCAGCCGTATGTCTGTTCTTTGTGCATTACTGAAAATGTCCACTCTTTGTCATACACTTACTGTGATCTTGAAGTTGAGAAGAAAGTTTTTCTGGCTGGTTCACCTTCAGCAAGTCTCTTTCTCTCCCTTTCTCTCCCTTTCTCTCCCTTTCTCTCTCCCTTTCTCGCTCTCTTTCTCTTTCTACTTCTTGGGGTGCTTGCACACCCACCCATCCCAGTCTGCTGCTGGTGAAAAAGGGGAGCAGATTTCCCCTTAGTGGCAGCAGGGGCATTTGATGACCAGATTAGTTGGTATTAGTCTCAAGCGTATTCACTCAGGCATGCAGACGGGACGCACTGAGCCTCTGATTCTTGTCTCTCTCCTCCATGGGACAGTGAGTGGGGCTGTTGCTTAATGGACCCAGGGGGGCTCCAGGGGAGAGCCAAATCCCTATTGCTGGACAGCCCAGAGCCCTGGGCCTAGTCCCCCCAGTGAATTATGCTGTCAGCTGCTCGATTTGTTTTGTGCTTTGGCTGGCAAGAGGCGACCGGTGCTCGCGGGCACACTGAGACACAGGGAGCTGGGCTGGGAGGGGGAGACTCATTGTATATGGCATGTGAGTGTGACACTCAGACGGGCCCCTGATTTGTCCCAGTAGTGATGGCACAGGACGCAGTTTCTGAAGGGAGGGTCAAGCACTTTTGTGTGTGTGTGTGTTTGTGTGTATGTCTGTGTTTGTGTGTGTATGATCTGAACCCATCATGAAAGTGTCAACAGCTCTAGATCCTTGCTGGCTGCCCCGCCTAGCACCTTCTTTTTCCGAGAATCAGGCCATCAGGACTTGAAGCATCCTTCTTTAAGCCTGTCGGTGAAAGGCTTTCAAATGGGCACTCAACACTCTTCAGCATTCACTTCCCACACCGCAAGGCTCTAGCTCAGCCTTGACCAACTTTCTCGCCAATTATGTCCTTCTTCTCTTCTCTTCTCTTCTCTTCTCTTCTCTTCACTGGTTTCTCATTTCCTCATCTCTTTCTTTCTGCTCTTCTTGCTTATCATTTATTCTTTCTCTCTCATCCATTTCTCACTTCTCTTTTCTTCTATCTTTTCTCCTCCACTTTCCTCTTTTCTTGTTTTTTTTTGTGTGCATATTCACAGCGGTTACAGTGGATATGTTATGTTTATTTAAAGGTGGAACTCTTATTTAGGAGGATCATGTCTTGGAGTATGCAGTTGTCATATTGTTATTGTACTCAATCATCTCATTTTTTCTTCTTTGTTTTTTTTTACCTTCATGTTGTGTGATTTTGATCATTTCTCATTTGCTGAGTCCCCTCCCACTGCATACTGTTCTCATTTATCTTCCCCCTCCCTGTGGCTGTGTACCATCAGCTGTCCTATTTTTTTTTTGCTCTCTTTCACTCATGGACTCTGCATCTTTATCATCATGTGTGCGGGGTGACAGGCTCTGCTGGTGCCCTGGTGCTGCTTTGCCAGCAGGGTCAGTGGCCCTGACTAGCCACTTAATTAATGACGGTGGAGCAGGCCTCCCTCAAAGGCCTGCTCCCATCAGCAATTTGAGGGAACAACAGGAGGCCTGTTAAGAAGCTGGTAAAGAAGCGCTGAGTTCTCCTCCTGTTCTTTAGAGGTCTCTGAGGTGTGTGGTCTGAAAGTGTCTTAGATATTGATGGTTCTCAAACGAGAAAAGAATACAAATTAAAGCAAGTGGAAGTGGAAGTGGAAGAGAAAGAAAGTCTGTTTGAGTCTGTAAACACTTATTTTCTGTCAGTGAAGGAATCGCAACCGTCACTGTCATAGCCTTGCATCCCTGAAATTGCGGCTTTACAAAACTTTCTATTAATCCATTTGTGCACACAAGGTCAAGGGGAAAGAAATATCACCCTTGACACTGTGTGGTGTATCATAGTTCTGCAGCAGCATATTGTATGCTGCTCTCTGCAAATGTTTTCATCTATTAAAAAGCAACAGCTTACCTGGAGCAATTTAGTCCTTCCAGTTGAGTCAGTCTGGTGTCCGCATTGTTGCTTGTTTGTTTACCTCCTAAATAGGGGCCTACGTTTTGACATGCTTGTCATTATCTCCAGTGTCTGTCTGGTTTTATGACTACTTAAAATAGCAATACACCCACCAGTGCTCATTTGCTTGGCCATCCTGTTTTGCTTGCCCTGAGTGCTTTCGACACTGGAGTGGATGTGTCCGTGTATTAGGAGACTCAACAAAGCTCTTCTCTTGTTGGAACAGCATTGCCATATATCTGTGCCTAATGGAGGCAGCTGACTGAGCTGCAGGTGGTACTCAGTCATCTGTTCATCTCTGTCTGCATACGTCTCAGTCTGTCCAGGGCAGAGCCTGGACGAAAAGCTTTTTTTCACTGGACAATGATAAGTTGTGATTAATGGTGATTAGACTGCTTAACCATTAGCTGTTCAGCACAGTCACTATTGTTGGTATTTTAGGTTGTACTCTGATAAGAAGAAGCAGAGTTAAATTGTGTGTCAAAGCTTGTGATAAGGGTCATTTCAAGTATATTCAAACTATAAAAGGTTATTACCAATACGGATACAGATTTTAAAATACAATTGTACATGTCACCATTAATGTAATTAAAAATATCTCAGCTCAGACTTTTGTCTTTAATTCAAATAAATGGAACTAAATAAATGAGCGGGTTCTGTTAGATGAGACCATAAGTATTCATAAATGATTATATAAAACATGCAGCTACAAAGCAACTTGGATTAGCAAGGCTTTATTGGCAAGACACTGATAAATCAGAGGGCTTTATTATCAGCCAATGAATGCCTAGGTGGGGCTGTGCTTTTTAAAATATCGTGTTACTGTGCCACCGTTTTTGGGAGCAAAAGAGCATTGTGAGTAAAAAGTCAGTCTCGGATGAGCAGCCAGCTTGGGCTAACAAACTCCTCCATTTAGGAGATGGTGCGATAGTGTGGCTCACTGAGTTGGCACAGCAGCCCGACTCCAAACTATGCAGGGTCAGTCAAGGACAAACCTGCCCAGAGTGGTTAACAATCCTCCAGTTACCCACTCTTCCCCATCTGAGAATCTGTGCCCTTTTCAATTAGGATACCACTCCAAATAGCTACTCGCCTGGGTACTCAAGGCCATCAAAGAAATAATGGGAGATCTTCAGAGTCTTTTAATGAGGCTGATTCTCGTTAATCCAGTTCACCCTGTCTGCGCCGTATGGCCCAGGGAAAAGCACTGTTGCTTAGAGCAGGTGAAAAGCAATCAGCAATTAAGCCTACTAGCAGAGCCCCCGCCGTTGTCATTTTCTTTCTTCCTTTATTGTTTTGAATATTTACTACGTTAAGCCTGTAGAAGCACTGCAATGAATGAAAGACATGAGAAGAAAAAAAAAGTGGTGGAGAGGTGGGCAGCTTTGTTGAGTACCTCTCACATTCTTCAGAACTCCGTGCTTCTCATTGGCAGCCAGTTTACTAGGATTTAGCACATCAAGTAATTGCCTGATCAGGCGTTCAAACAGCGTTCTGTCAGGCTAATTAAAGTTGATTATCATGGCTCTTGGTTGAGGTTGGAGGGATTCTCAAATGTTTTCAGCTCAATTTTGGCAGCAAATGTTCTTGGGAACACACCAGTGTTATATTAAAAACTGATTTTCATAAATATTGCCCAATTTACTCCTTTGGTGGGTTAAATGGTTGCTACATAGTGACCAAAATTGTACTGTACAATACACTTTATCCTGTGGTTAATCTGCATGAATAGATAATTTACTGATGAATTATTAGTTTTATTTTATTGTAGTCTGTTATATTGCCTGATCCTTTACTATTATAACACATATATTTTCTTGTGAGTGTGGGTCTAATATACATACATGATGTAGGTTCAGAGTGCACACTTTAGAATCTGCATTATTATACTTATTCTCCTGACATTGTTACATGTCCAAGATGTACATAGCCACAGATTTGCATTGCTATATTTCGATGTCCCTAATGGATGATGACATTACTCTCTGAGGTGGGAAGATGAACCTCAGGGAGAGGGAGAAATGGAGAAGAAGAATTTTTCTTTGATTACACAAAAGCTTTGTCACCACAGAAGTACACAGCCCTTCTAAACATGAGCTGTTGGCGAAAGACACCGGCATGATTAAGCTCGTGAAAATTTAATTTAAGAAGTTCCTGTTTCATGGAGCAGGAGGGGAGTGAACTGCTGCTTTGCTGTAATGCAGCAATTCATTGTAGATCGTTTCCAACCTTTAACATCGATAGCTTCTTTCTTTCTTTGGACATGTAACTGGTATTTCTTAATGGATTCAGTTTTATTGTTGTGGTTTAATGCATTCAGAATGCTTAGAAACATTGAGGTGCTTAAAATGACTGGCCCATGCAAGATATCATTATCAGTCAATAGCTCTTCAAGAAGGGCCATGAGTGTTCTATCTTTTTCCCAGTGAAATGAAATCAGATTATCGCACGCAGTTTAAAGAGAGAACCTTGTATAATGTTCTAAACCCTCCGTTACCCATCAGTTATACATTGCTTAATCACAGTTCTGCTGTGCTTCTTGCAAGGTGTTTGTGGGCTCTAGATTAGATTAGTCTCTGTCTCGCCCAGCTCATGCTAAATCAGAGACACAAGCTCGCATGTTAAAAAATGAATCCTTTATGCATGTGTAAATCTGCTTAAAATGTTTTGTCACCGACATAGAACAGTGCATTGTGGGAGGTAACATAGCCCCCTTTCTTCATTTTAACAGTGTTTTAAATATTCCTGTGCCGCCCTCTTTAGCTATAAATGATGTTTTGTATTAGATTGCAGACTTCTATCTGTAACTCTGTGGTCTCATACATATATATCTAAAGTCATCACTAACACTAATACTAAAGTCATCTGCAAGTTATTTTTATATCAGCATCTCTATGCGTATGACAACCATTCCATGCCACACAAGCGCCTCGTTCTGCTTTATGGGGGGCTGATTAGTGACCACCTGAATCAAATCTTATTTAATGAGTAAAATTATAAAAACACTCTAATCAACACTCTGCTCTTGGAATGTGACCAGATGGATCATAAAACACTACTAGAAGTACATCCAACGTAATTATTGCCATTTATTTAAGTGCGAACACAAGATTAGCTTTCTTTTCGATTATTCAGTTTCTGTAAACACTGCATTATTTCTCGTATTCGGATATCATTTCCTTGACAACTATGGTTTAAAGAACAATATTTTTATTTGGAAATCAGGAGAAATATTGTATATATATTGTAACAAATATGGTAAATATACTTACACAAATAATAAAACCTATAAAAGATCAAACCTGAGAGATTTTCTCTCTTATTCTCTCACAGTTTTTTAATAATATGACCATCAGCTCTTAAGACCCATAAGATCCATGATTATAACCCAGTATGAGTCTACATTGTTGCAGTTTTAAGGCTCTAAAACTAATTATTCAAGAGTGAATGGCCTTCTGCAGTTGGCTGAAGCTAGATCTTCATCAGTTATTGTGAAAAATGTATGCGCCTGCTAAAACATGATCGCGTTCTGTATTGTTCCTTTTACTGGGCATTTGTGAGTCTCTGCCATTTATATCTAGGCTAAGACTTTATCTGTGGCATCTATCTGTGCTAATTTGGGGAAATTACTCAGATTATTTATCTTGTACAAATTGGCTTATCAAATCCCTTACAAATTACATTGTAGAACCTCTTTTGGTAAAAACTAATCCAGCTCGAATTCTAATGCCGGCTAAGTAAAACTAATCCAGGACTTTAGTAACATCTTTAGAATTGTGAGGACCTCAGATTTCCCAAAAGCTGATTCTGTTCATGCTGAGACTGGAGCCGATCTCCCTGAAGTCTTCTATTACCTCGATATGGATACCCTTTAACCTTATTACAAGGAGCATGTCAGGCACACACTGACAACACAGACTCTTAGAGTCAGTGAAAGATGAGGGGCGGTTGAGTAGATTGTGCCAGGTGTCTGTCTAGATGTGGCTAAGACTACATGCCTTTAGTATCGAGTCATTTCATTATTTTTACAGCATTTGTCCCTTTTGAGGATGTTATATTGCTGTACCTTTACATAAGAACAGCTTCGTAGCAAGTGATCACACTCTTCACCTTTCGCTTCTACCATTAAGTTATATGTTGTTTGAGGCAAAATGTGTATAATTGTTTGTGATCCAGTCACACCTGTTTGCTAAGAGGGGGCTGCTCAAAATTAAAGGGTATTTTAAAGCCGTCAACATTTGAATCTTTTATGTAGGTATTACAGGTTCAGGACACACCCTCGTCCAGATGTTTGGGACTTTGAGTTGAAATTGAATGTAGAATTTCACACGACTTTAAATATGCATGTTTTTTGAACTTTGGATAATGTCAGAGAGAGTAAAAAAAGTGTAAAAAGTTGTCACAAAACCAGCAACTCAAAGGGAGTGAGAAATGCAACTGCACTGCGGAAAAATGTGATTCCTTTGATCGATGTTGACTCATCCATACCAGAGATGTTTAACATAGTCTGTAGGGCTTACCTTAGCAAGGCAAAGACAAACCAGAGCACTTGAGTCCATACTGAAGTGACACTGATGTAAAATGCTGGCTCTTTCAGTAGTGATATTTACAGTTTTTTATAGAATATTTTGAATCCCCTAATGAAATTATTATCAAATGAATAAACATTTTTTGGTACTGTGTAAACAGCAGAGTAGATTTTCTGTATGCTTTGACCATGAGACTGAATATCCTTGGACTTTAGTAGATAGAGGGCAGCTGTTTTGAGAATCCTCTTGAGGAAATTAAGAATTTTCAGCCCACCAAATGTGAGTGAGTGAAAGAGTAAATGACTGAGTGAGTGTGTTTGTGTGTGAAGGAATGAACAAGTGGTGAGCCTTAGAAAATGTTGAGCACGAAAAGTCCAGTCCTCCAAACAGCCATCTTCAACCTCAAGGGTTCAGGTGGCCCTAAGCCAGCTCTGTTAGGATGAGTTGACTTTTCTTTTTAGGTTTTGGCTTTTATTTTAGGTGATCATGACGCATTATAAGATGCTATCACATTTAGCATAGACTGCTTACTGCTAAACGTTATGCAAATTAGGCAAACAACAGCTGGTAGCCTACTGGTTAGGGAGATCAGAAAGTTGTGGGTTCGATTCCCAAGACTGCTAAGGACCTCTGAGGTACCATGAGCAAGTTACCGTCCCCACACTGCTCCCAGGTGCTGTGTTCCTGGCTGCCCGCTGCTTCACACTGTTTACACTGTGTGCTGTGGTGTGTTCACGTATGACAATTTCACTTAACATGCCTAATTTAATTTGTTAATATAAATAGGGTTCATAATACATTGGTAACATCAGCAACACCACTGTAATCAGTGAATATGATTTTGTGAATTGGTAATTAAAGAGACCAGTTACCATCATTTGGAACTGATATACATTTGCAGTAAGAATGAAGATCTTGGTTTCAAAATTTTGAATAATGCAAAGTCCAACACAAAACGTAACTATCCTGAAATGCCTTAAAGTATCTGTTCATGCTTAAACACAGTCAGAGGCAGCTTCAGGACATACTTATGTAATGTTACTAGTAGTCGTAAGAGACCGAGAGTCTTAGAGAGTGATGCACGAGAGACAACGTTATAGTCTATTATTACAGTGATCAGGCCAAAGTTGATGTTCACTGTTGTATTCAAGTTCTAAAAGATGTACATTATTATAACATCTAGCGATCTAGAACATGTAAAAACAAAAACTCATATGGTCAAGCAATGTTACGCTCACGATATGGAAGCAAAAATAAGTTCTAGGTTGCACTGGTACCAGTTTTACTCAAATGTATAGCGGTCCCTGCATAAATAAACTCTTCATTTGGTTACATTTGGCAACAAGATGCGATATTCAGCCATTTCAGTGTGAAAGGGAAGCTGGTAGGGCCTGAATAATTCAATATATTTCCTTTCATTATGTTGGTATTTATTTCTGTATCTGTTGTCAAGCATTAGACAGTTTTAATGGGAAAAACAGTAAATAATACTGATAAATAATAAATAATACTGATAAAGGTAAAGATTATGAATATCTGCTTGGTTAATCAGTTAGGCTCATCATCAGTTGGCCCTTAATATATATAGATTATTAATAAAAGTGTTTCTGATTTAATTCTTCACAATTCCTTTAATTGGAGAAGAACATGTAGATTATATAGCTGTTCTTCAGATATTTAAAAGGTTATTCACACTCACACATTAACCCCTGGAAGATTCACTGAAGGACCTGTGGCATCACTCAAATCCTTTTTTGACACCTTTATTTTAAGAGTGAATGATCTTAATGTTACTCCCTTATGTGTTGTGCTTGATCTTCTTTGTGCTGGGATGTTGTTTAGTGTTGGTTTTATTATGCGTACTAAAACAAATGTCCCTGATCAAAGACACATGAACAGAATGGTGGACAGAAATGTGGACCTGTTCTCAGGTTTCTCTTTGCAGTTTTGTGAAGAACACAGGTCTCTTTAAATGCTTCAGGTCACTGAGTAAGATGTTGTACTCCCAGTGGTAGAGTTACAGCACATTTCAAGAGCCAGGCCCTTTATTTGTTTCTCTTCCAGTCCTACTTTTCACGATTCCCTGCATTTGGCAGGCGAGGCTTTCCTACAGGGACATTACGGCAGACCTGTACGACTGAGAGAGGTTTTAACTAAATAAACCTCCTCAGTGAAACTGTCTTCGGTCGCCTCAAAGCTCTCTGTCCCTTTATAAACAGAGCGTTTAAATGGACCCCTTATTTAAAACACTCCCGGTCCCACTGTAAATGTTTACAGATATTTCACAGAGTGATTGGGTGAAAAGAGAGGCAGTCTTTTTTTCAGGACCTTCTAAAGTCTGACTAATGGCTGAGAACAACAAGAATTGTGCGGATGTGGCGAAAGATGGCATTGTGTCTGTGGAAAAGGTTGACTGGTGAGAGTCGTCCAGCTGAGTGAAGAGAAAGGAAGCAGAGCAAAGTGATATAAACTTGTGCGGAGTCTGACTGAATGGAGCTGGACTGGTGCTGTGTCCATGGCGATGAGTGAGGGATGGAGGGAAGTCACAGTGGCCAGAGGCCATGCGGAGATCTGCTTGTTTTCCGGGACTAGTGCTGCTACACTGCCTGCATGCTGATTGGCTGATGCAGCTCTCCAGGCTGAGTAACCTGAGCTAATGGTAATAGAGGGTGAAAATGGCCTTGTTCTGATTCTGGGACCTAGGATTGAACAGTTCATCATTTTTAAATGGAAATCACAATCTGAATGAGTTCAATTTTTCAGCTTTCAGATGCGGCAGTTTTGATTATATCCTGCCCCATTCCACGTTGGCTCAACAAGATTTAAGTGGAGACGTTTAACCTAATAACACAGAGCTCATGAACTTGCAGTCTGGCGCTTCTTAAGCCAAATATGGTCTTCTGTAGTAGAAAGGCCAAGGGCTTAATTTATTGTAAACACTTAATTTGTGGTTGAAAAAATGCAGTTATAGATTTTCCCTAAATCAGTCAGCCCTACCACAACATAGCCAGCACTGACTCTGAATAATACAGTGGGATAAAATAATGTTACTACATATATTGCTACATGCTACTATGTGCCTTGTGATGAACACTTGATGTAGTTAAAGATTGGAATATTTTGCCCAAAATATCACCTGGATTTACTAGTTCATTGAAATGAATACAGAAGGACTCCTCAGGAAAGTCTGTTCAGGATGCTTGCAGATAGGGTTGCAGAAAGAGAACAGCCTAAATGTAAACATGAAAAGCTGTAACAAGGCATCTGCATTTTTAAAATATCATATCAATATGATATAACTAAAGTATTCTTAAATAAACTAGAATAACGGCTTTATTATCTTGTTACTATGCAGACTTTCACTGCCCAGAACCTGCTAAACACTTCTAGTAGACTGAACCAGAGGGCTTTAAAAGTGACTAGCATTAGTAATAACATGGTGAACTCTAGTTCTTTATAATGTTAGCTCATTCTGACAGATCACTTACAGTATGGTCTGTTTCCTCAGGGAGTAGCTATAGTTTGTTTCAGAATCACTTGAAAATATCCTTTGTGCTTCTGCCAGAAGCTACATCAGCTGTTGTATTAGGGCAGCTGGATGGCCTAGTGGTTAAGGCTTCCGCCCTGCGACCAGAAAGTCCGGGTTCGATCCCCAAGACCGCTAGGCACCACTGAGGTACCCTGAGCAAGGTACC
>JBBPDB010000128.1:10470986-10489252 GCA_037974465.1 Brachypetersius altus | reverse complement strand
GGAGAGACTGTCCCCTGTAGGTAGGGAATGGAAGTCGCTTTGGATAAAAGCGTCTGATAAATGCCGTAAATGTAAACGCACAGTGCATATAATCTTTGCTGATTCATAGCTACATTATCCTAATAGCTTCAGTGTAAAAGACACACATTTAGACATTTACAGTAATGCATTTGGAAGAGGCTCTTTTCCAAAGTGATTTAAAATCAAATCGTGTTACAGATATAATCGAATGTAGCATTGCCCAAGGATCGTAATGATCTGGGAATGGAACCCCAGTCTCCTGCTTGGAGGGCTGTCGTATTGTCCACTATGTCACACCAAACATGTCTCAGCTGATCAGCTACCGTTGGGAAGACGGAGGAAAACTGTCTAAATTAGATTTTTTGGCTAAACTGCTTCATTTTCAGCTTTAAGCAACTTTCTACACCTTGTGCCACAATTCGCCTGTAATACTGTTGCTGCAGAAACCGTTTTTTATTTATTCATTATTTGAGAATGCATATGGACATATGGACAAAAGTACAGAAAGGAAAAAAGAAAAAATAAGGTTGTGCTTCTCTTCTGTAGTATTTAATGAAAACCAGAACACAGTACTGATTGTATCTGTAGGCCCTGCTTGACTGGACCTGCTTAGAAACTGACTTTTTCCAAACAGTAACAACGATGTTCTTCATTATACTCAAACTTCCAGCCCACTCTAGAGCTAATGGCTTTGAGACAAAGTTTGTGTCATTATGTGATGTTTAGGTTTGAATGAGCCAAACCACCTGTGTTTGTATTTCTTTTTCCTAAAGCTTTCAGGCATTCAGCACTCATCTCATTTAACAACACCCTCTACCTACTTGGAACTTACTTAAGGGAAATGGCCTGAGGTCTAAATGACACACAGCAGAAAAAGTCTTAAAGCATTGACGTTCTTTTGATGTGGGCAACTTTACCCTTGTTCACTCCCATTCCGGCTTAATTACAGCCTACTTTTGAATCTGTGCAAAGTGTGGACCTGAATCAGCACACACTCACCCAAGTGTTGAGTTAAGTTATACCAACACATGGATGTGGTGTCTGATATTGTATGACATACTGTTCTCTGTAAAAGTGGATAAAAGTGTGCAAACCATCTTGAAAACTGAATTTTATTTGCACTGTTTAATCTATGCATTGCTCTTATAATAACAGTACCAGTGTGTCATATAGTAGTGTTGGAACCCTCATAAACTAACCCGTTTGAGATTACTTAATATAACGTAATAATTAATATTTATGTGGTTTGAGGCAAACCTGTAGTTGTTTACTTGATGCTACATGGTGGGTATAACCTTCTATTACTCGTTAGCTTCTTAACTTCAGTGCAAAACTATAGAGGCACTGGCACTGAAGACACTTCGTTCATTTTTTTCAGATTAGATGGCAGATCCACTGTATTTCATCACTGAACTTCTGAAAAATCCATATGTCCTACTTGTGATGCAAAAATATGTGTTAAAGTGCCAGTTTTGGATTTGGCTACAGAAGTTCTCTATGAAAAGCCTCAACACAATCCCCTATAAAGCCAGCCTGTTTTTTTCCTATAGATTAGCCTAAATGTCTAACACTATGATAATTATATTTTAACAGAATTTCCAATGTATTTCAGATGTTTTCTGTAAACAGATAATCACATGTTTTCTGTTGTGTTGGTGCAGTTGGAGACGTTCTGTGAGGTGATGACTATGCAACAGGCTGGCTATGTGATGCTGATGGATTATCTCCAGAATAACTACAGAGAACAGCAGTCTCAGTTTATGGGCCAAGTCTTCTCTTCATATACTGGCACGGAAGAGCTCCTCACACCCGGTGTGTATTATAGGACACATTAACACCTGCAAACCTATATTCAGTAAACACTTCACATTGGGCTCTATATTTTGAACGTTGCAATCTGTTGATCGTGTAGAATTAATACATTAAACACTTCCCAATTAAACAAGACATACGCCTTCTATGTTCCTGGCAAATCTGTCCTTAAGGCTTTCAGTTTTTCTGTGAACAGAACGAACTATCTGACCTATTTACTGGCAGTTTTTTATCATGACCTGCTTGCATTTCTTTTTCATGTTGATTGAATGAGTGTTCTACAGAATGCTGTATTCGTCCTGTTTTCATTTTCACATTTCACAACAATTTCCAGGAACTAATAACATTATGTTATTGCTAGTAAATACATTTAGATGGAAAGCCCTACAGCGTAATAGAGAATACAGATGCTAGGACTGCAGTACAGTCTATTGGAGTGGTGTCCTATTAACCTCATTGTATGAATTTGTGTTGTTTGGACTGTACTGGTGTTTATAATGTGGACTGGTTTGCCCTCGGTGTTTCCACACCAGAGAGAGGGTAAAGCCAGGAGTGTCATGGCAGTGTTCTATTTTAGATACCCCTGCTGCAGGCTTCAGTGAAGCATGGGAGGCTCTTTCCATGTCAAAATAACCGAACCTGTACTTAAACACTGAATATGATGAATGTAGAACATTTGGTGGCTTTTCTACCAAACAAGTGATTTCGGGAAAGAAAGGTTTTCATTGAGATCCAAAAAAAACCCCCCAAAAATATTTTAACAGAATGTAATTAGACTGGTTGCTTCTTAATGCGAACACTTGAGCTAACAGGATATAAATTGGCAGGATATATATATATATATATATATATATATGTATGGCCTAGTTTCAGCTCTGCAGTTTTAAAGATCTTATTATTGATTACTTACAGTATGGAAATGTCTGTTTGTAAGTTTGAGACACATTCCTAAACAGGATCTTTATGAGTTCTCACAGCAGTTGTGAACTATGCAAATTTTGAACTGTAGTGTCAGATAATAGAATGAAGTTCATCATGTTGTAGTTATCATGTGTCTCACAGCTGGTACAATAATGGTTAACTTTCAAGCTGATTTACTGGGCAGCCGCATTCTGCCCTCTGGTGTTGAAAGTGGATATTATCTCTTCTAATGAACCCGGTTGTGTTTATTAGATGTTCTCTTGCATTTCTTATGTATGACAAGGCAGTGATGAATAAACCAGTTATCAGAGTTGAATACGCTCCACAGTTTACTGCATTTGTTAACAGCTTTAAAAAGTGACTGAACAATTCAGCATTTTTGTTAGAGCAAGAGGTGGATCACTCTAATCTGCCTTAATCTGGTCCTATCAGTGTGTCTGAGCGCTGTTTATTTTGGAGGTTCTTAGACTCAGACATTGAGCACAGATGGGGAAGAACGCGCCCCCCCCCCCCACCCCATGATAAGGTCATCCTGTGCTAGGACCAACAATGAGTGAAGGAGGGAAATGAATGAAAAACATATCTGTTTGTGCCAATGTGCTGAAAATGCATATGCGTATGGGAAAATAATGTATTAATCATTATACTTTTGGTGGATTTTATTACAAGACAGCTTTTAACCCATGTTGTTCTTGGTGAAAATCCTCTAAAAGCATGGCAGCTAAATCAAAACTCTGTATAATATGCCTGTTACTATGTAAATATGATTGTTAAAGTGTGTCTCTGGCCTTTTGCAGTCTGTAGCTCAGAGCCGGAGAACGTGCAAGCATATCCGCACAATTACACAAGTCTCCTGGTGATTTGGGAGAGGCCACGGGCTGTATATGACGCCAACATAGAGAAATACTCTGTCACCTACAAGCAGACACAAGAGGACGACCCTCCCACTCTTGAATACCTCACTGATGGAGATCAGGATGTGGTAAATAAACTGCACACAAACTAATACAGTGTCTGAAAAATAAGATACTGTGATTATTACTTTGCAAGGCTACTCTGTAACTCCTCTACTCTTTGCACAGTTGTTGTTTCTTTGGTAAAATAAACACTTCGCTAGTTTAAAGAAATAATTAAAGCTGAGTAGTTTTTACTAGTTTTGCACAGTGGTTTAATGCATATAATTAATTTTATATATTTATATCACTTACATGATGAAAACTGCATGAATGCAACTCTTAGATCTGCGTTGATCTTGTGTTTTATTTGCCCTTTTAGGGAGCCATCATCCAGGATCTGGCAGCTAACACCAGCTACATGGTGCAGGTGGTTGCTGTGTGCACTAATGGTCTTAATGGCCGCATGAGTGAGCAGCTGATTGTGGACATGCCCGTGAATGACCCCGGTAAGACCACTCGCGCTCGCCGCCCTCGTCTCCGTGGAAACTGAGTTACCTTACTCTTAGGTCTGTTACTTAAAAATCTAGGAAAAACTTCATACTTCATACTCTAGGTTGATCCTTTGCAAACCAGTTCCCTGTGTAGATAGTGGTGTGTTGTTTGGAAAGACCAGCACTAGTTAGCGTGTTTAAATATCATCCACTTCACTGACACAGCTACACTGTTGTGTGTTATTTTAGTACTGGCAAACTTGTTCGATTAATATTAACTGCACCATTGATTACATGAGTATCGTGTCCAGTGTGACTTTAGTGTTTCAGTTGAATAGAGCAGTAAGAAGTTCTGTATAAAATTTACAGAAATCAGCACCTTTTGCACAAATTCTTTAGTAGCTGTTCAAATGCACAGTAAATCACCAACGTTGAGCCACCAAATGTGTGCCAGGTTTTAAAAAGCGTAGTTTCTCTAATCAATGGCTTTCAACTGATTTTTTTCAGTCCTCTGTTGGTCTTCTGCCAAATCAGTTTTCCTTTTGATGAAAGTTCTTTGACATCTTTGCCCCCTTTTCTCTCTTTTATCTCGTACATCAGCTTTTGTTCCTCCTCTCTCTGTGCATTCTGATTGCTCTTCTTTTTGTACTGAGAAATTAAATATTTAATGTACACAGTGTACTGTGTGCTTTTTGCCACATTGTAATGTTTTTAATCCATTTTGATGTGCTTTTCAGTGCTTTCTATGCAGATTTTTACTTCTGAGGAAGTTAATGTTTTCTCATTTGTTATATTCATCCCTTTTTACAGAGACATATTTCTCACAGGAGTATATTAGCTGTACATTTGTTATCTGAAATGTCGGGAATCTGTATCACTGCTATTTATAATAAACTCACCTGTCTTACTTAAATAATTTTTCGCATCATATTTCAGTGTTTATGGATGTGTGTGCTTCCGTGTCCTATGCCATACACCCTTGGCATTTTGTAGTTTTGTCTGTGAAATACACCATTGCTGTTGCACCTACAAAACATTCGTAGATCGCTGTCTTTTAGAGTTACATCTATATTCCGTGTGCCCTGTATGCATATCATAATGACCTAAAGACCTGCTTCACAAATGATTCTGGTGCTGGCATCATGACTATGCTGGAGTCATTTCTCCATTTTGTGTCATTCAGTTGCTCCCACTCAACAGGTAAGATTCAGTAAGAGTCTAGTCTCTCTGCTTGTGTGTGGGGAGCTGCTCTGGTGCATGAGAGTGTCCAACATCCCCTGTGCTGTTCTTTCTATAGTCATTATCAACCTGTCATCTGACCTGGACCCACTGTTTGTTTTGCTGTGTGACCTGAAACTTGCTGGTGTGGAGTTCTCCCCCCTCCTGTAATTCAAAAGAGTCTCTTACCTACTGTTTGAACCAACAGCAACTAGTCTACAAAATAAAACTACAAAATAAATACTGACATATAGGTTTTTTGCTTTATGTCTTCAGCATTACCTTCGTTTACACTCTGATGACCTGCTAGTGAAATTTGGGGTAGAGCATGTAACCTTTAATTTAGATTTTTGGTCATAAACACAGGTCGGTTTTGTTTGTCCTTCACATGTATCTATGTTTATCGGTGTATGTGTGCCTTCCCTTTCTCTTTATCTGGCACTAGTGTGTCTCTCTATACAATTAAGATCATATCTAGCCTTAAACACTTTGCTGTGAGTTGTAGTTACATGCATTCAGTTAATGAGGTTTAGTTATCTCTTAGCATTTTTATTTGATTGAGGAATTAATATATTCTTTTAATTGTTTTATCGTAATTTTGCTTTTCTTTCAGAAACAGACCCTGATCCTGATCCCTTTGAATTCGAAGAGGAGGTAACTATGAAAATACATAATATCACATAATGTTAGTTTACATTATAAATAACCAGTTCAGATAGAACTCTTTTTAGCACCTTACCCATTTTTTCTGTTTCTCTCCCAGGAGGAAATTCAAACAAATCCCTTTTTGGTCAGATCTGACTTAAATAAGGCACCCTATCCAGTCCAAACCACTACGGCCCGGCCCAGACTTACTACAACAGACCCTCCAGGGCCTGCAGTCTTTGGTGTAACAACAACCACTACTACTTCAGTACACATCCCAGTGAAAAACACTCCCCACTCATCATATATGACCACTAGTGCTACCTTAATGACAGATTCCCTTGCTCCTGAGTCAGCTTACAGTGGAAGCACAGCACCAACTGATTTACACCCTTCTGAGTCACCTTACAGTGGCAGCACAGGACCAAGCTTGGCCTCAGAGAGTGACGACAGCACTTACAGTTTTACAGACCCTATAGTACAAACTGTCACCTCTGTTGTGGAGTCTGCTTCAACTTTAGCTGCAACTGAAGGGGAGGTCACTGGCTCAGAAGGCTATGGGGACAGCATGGTTACTGTTACTGCAGTTACCTCCCTCTCTGAAAGCCCTGCAGCATCAAGCTCCTCCCTCATCCCCCCGGAGGTCCCACTGCAGCCTACATCTCCCAGCGTGCCTTTCCTAACCACCACTGCCTTCAGTGCTGTCCTCTTGCAGACCACTCAGCCAGTGTCCAAGGGTGAGAGCTCCCCCTCTGCACCGTCTGTATCTGACACCCTGCATGCCAGTCCTGTGTCGCCTCCCTCCTCTAGCGCTTTGTTGTATGAGTCTGCGTCCATCCCTGACTGGGATGTCCCGTACACTCCTGTAACCCCAGTGACATCTGAGGGGCTGCAGATTGTCACATCCTTCCCTTCCTACCTTACCCAGTCCTCCTCCAGCTCTGTGTCTCATTGGGCTGTAGAATCAGTATCTAGTGGTGGTTGTGGTGATGATGATGGTGATGATGGTGACATGTTGTCTGGGTCAACCTCTAGTGCGCCCCTCTGTAGCAATTCTGGTACCGTCCCTTTACACGCCTTACCTGATTTGATTGACTCTGTGCTTTTAGAGTGGTCTGAATCCACTCACTTCTCTAAGCCTCTTAGCACTTTCCTGTCTCTACAGCCTTCACTTGCTTTTTCTAGCAGCTACTCTGTGGTGATGGACACTCCAGACTTCAGCTCATCCCTTTCATTCACTGGAAATCCTGGCCTGCCGGAGGAGTCTTCTGCAGTAACTCTTAGTCAGAATGGTGATGGCCCTTGCACTCATTTCCTCAGTTCCCTCTCTCTGCATGCCTCTCCTGTCTCCTCAAAGACTTCTTCTACCTGGCAAGGTTTTTCAGGTGATCTGTCTAACCAAGTAGACCTCAATTCATTTCTGTCTTCCACCAGCATGGGGGCTTCCCCAGTGTGCAGTGCAGCAGACTGGAAACTGTGCACTGGGCCTTCTCTGTTTTCCACTGAGCCTTCTAGTGACCTACACTTCTCTATTACAGCCACCAGTGGTGCCATCATACACAGTAAAAGTGTTTCTACTCCCTTGGAACCACCCAATCTGTGGCCTACTTCCAGGCCAGAGACCTCTTCCTCTTTGCCCACCTACTCTGCTGAAGGACCCGTTGATAGCAGTGCCTCAGGCTGGGTGGTGGACCAGGACTGGGGCCAGAGCTCAGCTTCTGGAGAATGGACTTCTGCTCCCTCCACATCAATTGCAGCCCCAACTGAGGCCCTGCCTGAGGAACTGGAAGAAGAGCACTCATCATCCTTCTTCTTTGAGAATGAGAGTGTGAAGGAGAGTGAGGCTACTACAAGCAGCATTGCTGTCCACCCTAGCCCACCCTGGGCTCTTGGAGGTATGGAGGAAGAGAGTGGCTCGGGTGAGGGCCTCACAGATAATGAGACGTCTTCAGATTTCAGTATCCCAGAGCATGCAGACAGAGACTCAGAGGAAGAACCGGTGGAAGGTAAAGCTTCACCCTGCCGCCGTCAACTCTGTTCCTCAAGAGGTTCCATTGAAGCCTGTTGGATTAGAATCAGCCTCTGTCCTTGCTTTAGAAAGAACTTAATATCTTCTTGACAAAAGGATGACTAATATGGCCTGTGTTACTCTTCAAACTGAAATTCCCTAATAGCTGGCATTCTGTATAGCATAGCAACTACTGATATGATCTGTCTCAATTTTTTAAATGTAACAGATTAGCCAAAACCTAACTAGCCATCTCAACCTAACAATCCCACAGCCATCATCACACTGCTTGCGTTAATTCTTGACCCTTTGTGTTGTGTATTGTCTTTTGTGTTTTTCTTCTGCAATATCAGCATGCATGCCCTTGTAGATGCTGGTGTTAAAAAACCCTGAAAGGCTTGGCTACCAATTGCATTTAGGAGTCAAATAGTAATCAGCTGAGATTTTGTGGACTCCAGTTTGTTCATTTAAATGAAACTATATAACTTTATATGTCATCTTACACCAGCTGCTTTATATATGTACCAGTCATGCTGTGGTTTGTCCAATAGAGGGGAGCAGAGGTCCAACACTGGCACATTAATAAGTGACAGCTGGTGCCATTGTGTTTGAGTTGTACTGACAGAACCATGTCATTCTGAGGTTAACTCCTAATCTGTCAAAAGTCTGTCTGCTGTGAATCATGACCTGTCAACTAGCCAGCCACATAATGCAGGATTTTTGCTAATTCTATTCTAATGAAATAGATTAAATAATAATATAATCTCAGGATGTTTTGTGGATGACAGGCTCATTGCAGGTGATTATTCTGAATATAATATTATGGGAAACAAGTTAAAGTGTTAGGTCATTGCCCTGGAGTAAAAAAAACAAAGAAATTTGAGCTCTTAGCAATAGTTCTATGTATAGTCATGTCTGAATGGGAAGATCGTTCTTGCTCCATATAGCTGCATGTTTATTTTTGTATAGTCATCATTGCCATTACTTGCATAAAAGGATCTATAACTTTCCTCCCATCTGTTTATATACTACATTGCTCTGAGGAAGAATTTTAAATCAAGCAGCTTGATTATTTTGCTTAAGGTAAGAGGTAAGTCGGATTTCTTGGGTTATTCTTCTCATTTACCTAATCACATGTTTCACTGGTTTGCAAATGACAATTCAGTAGTATGAACAAGTAAAAATGACTCTAAATGACTTAACAGTATTACATGTTTTATTTGAATGAATAACTGTTGTTTGGGCTTTTTGTCTCATTGTGGGTTTTGTGTATGAGGTATGAAAAAGAAATGTGGGTTAATTAATTTCATTTAGCATATTTTCTTCCATGAATGAGAAGGTTTCTATAATGTGTCCCCCAGGACTGCATATACCACTTTTCTTATGTAAGCCTTTTTCTTGCTTTTTTGGTTGTAGATGCCAGCAACAGTAGTCACGAGTCTCGCGTGGGTCTTGTAGGCAGTGTGGAGCGTCAGAGGAAAGCTATAATTCCTCTGGCTGTGGTCTCTACCCTCACTTTCCTCTGTCTTGTCATACTAATTGGCATTCTTATCTACTGGAGGTGAGTTCCATATACTGTTCTATAAACTATATACTCTCTAAATACTCTCTAAACACACTGTGGACTGTGTATGACAAAATGAACATATCCCTGGCCATATAACACTGACACACTGTGACATAACAATACATTTAATGCTAGTATTGATGGATAAATTAATTCAATGTGTGAAAATGCCTCCCTGGTGTAACAAGTATATTCAGTGTATAATTATATTCAGCACACAGTACGGCTTGTTTTATGTACTACGACAACAAAAGTAATTTCCCTAGAGACTGCTGTTGATGATCCACATTATATTGTTATTAATCCATAATAAGATTCATGTGTAAGGGAGGGGTTTGAAAGGGGTGGGTTGGGAGATTCCGTTTACAGAGGCGGGTGATTTAATCTCCTTGACCTTTCCTTAGTCTCAGCCCACACCATTCACCAGGACAGGTCACTTTATATGAATGATTGTGTCAGTGACTTTCATCTAGAAGTGTGTTTGTACATTTTTGAGGAGAAAATGGCTTGGTTTTATAAGAAAACCAGAGAAAAGCATAATATCTTATTTCAGCCCCAATTCATAATGATTTCAGACTGTGTAGGCAAATCACGAATGATCCAAAAATATTTGCTATAAAGTGATCAACATGTTGAAAATATTTTTCCTTTTTTTTTTTTTTTTTTTGGTGGTTACTGAGGTTAAGGTTAAGGCTTAGAAAATATATTTTTTGGCAGTTACATATAATATATGTGGGATATGCATGTGAAGCAACATCCTGACATGGTATGTAAATTATGGAATGTGTGTTTGACTAACCCCTCAGGAGAGTACCTCTGTATATTTGTTTTCCACATGGTTAAGGTAGACAATTTTTTTTCATAGGACCCTGTGCAGTTTAAGCAAGGTGCTGGTGTTTTAACCCAACGGAACCGCAAAGAGCACATTGAAGAGTCTTTTTCAGCTGATGTTTGTTCAACTGTGAAATAAGCAACTTTTGCAATCCCATCAAGTACATGGCTCTGCTGTGTAAACAGTTCAAGCGCATGAGGCTGTACATTTCTCATCCTGCCAGGGCTCTCGTCTCGTCGGCGTGTCCCTCATTCTTGACTTATGTTATTACACTGCGCGGATTGGGCCAGATTAAGTTGCTAATCTGGAAGCTGGTGATTAAGTCTCTGAGATGCTGATCTGTTGTTTGTGGCCCCGTGCTGGAGCGCATGGAGCACCAGAGCCAGCGCTGAAGAAAGGGCCTGCACATGATTATGTCTGACAAGGCCAGAGTGGTGTTGGCGTCTTGTCAGAACAGCGGTGGGTGGTAGAATTGCGGTAATATGCGGCATGTTCTGCTGCATGTTCCTTCGTACTTACATGGTGCTCATTTGGGTTGTGCACAGCTGCGCACTTGAGGCGAGCCAAGGGAACATCTTCAAATGTTAGTGATTAATCTGTGGAGACATCATTGTAAAGTGTTGTTGCCGCTAATCCCTTCCAAGAAAGTGGTTTTACGCACAAACGCGAGTTCAGGTTAATCAGAATCTCTTTGGGGCGATCCTGTTAAGGACTGGTTGTGGATTAGATTGAACATCTTTTTCTCTGTTTTAAAGCTTAGAATTCATTCTCAAACATAAGGAGATGTGTTTTTTTTGCTTTGTGTCATTTTTTTACATTTGAAAATAACAAAAAAACAAAAAATGGCCTCTTGATGGAAAAGCTTTTTCAGATTATTGCAGTAGAAAACATGACTATAGAGCCTCAAAAAAGAGTTTTGAGGTTTATTTTTTATTTTATCTGTTAAAATGTGTCATTAAACAGCTCAGCTTGCTGTTGCTGCTTTTGGTTGTTGATCACTTTGAGAACAGAAGCAGCAAAAGTTTTTTCTTTCATTCCAAAATGAAAAATATTGGTGCACCTTAATGCAGCCAGTAAATGTAAGCATCAAAATATGCTTGACTCTGTAATCACACATAATACACACCAAAATACACATTTTTTTTCTGATCTTCACACCACATGTTGTAGTAGCCTAGTGGGTAAAACACTTGCCTGTAAACCTGATGAACACAAATTTGCAGGTTCAAACCCCCACTTTCTACTTTCTACCATTGTGTGCTTGAGCAAGACACTTAACCCTCGGCTGTTCCAGGTGGACTATCCCTGTAATTACTGATTTTAAGTCACTTTGCATAAGAGCATCAGCCACATGCCCTTTATTGTCTTTATTATCTGTGGAAGTGTATTATGGCACAAACAAAGGAAATTTTCAAGGACCGCAGAAAAAGCTTTGTTGACAAATTCAAAAGGAGGAAATTTAAGACAATTGTTACCCTCCCCAGGAGTGATCGCCCAACGAGGTCACTCCAGGAGCAAGGAGTGTAGTAGTTCACAATATCACAAAAGAACACAGGTTTACTTCTAAGCAATTAAAGGCGTTTCTCTCACTGGCAAATATTAATATTCAGGAGTCCACTATCAGAAAAATACTGAACAACAATGTTGTGCATGGAAGGTTTATGAGGAGAAACTTAGTGCTCTTTAAAAAGGCCATTACTGCCCGTCTATTGCTGCTGCCAGAAGGCTGTTGGGAAAATGATTTGTGGATAGATTAGACCGAAATAGAACTTTCTGGTCTAAAGGAAAGCAATATGTTTGGAGAATGGAGAACAGCATAAGAATCTGTGAAACATGGTGGTGGTAGTATCATGGTTTGGATCTGTTTTCTGTATCTGGGACAGGACTGCATGTCATTATTGATGGATTATAAGTCATAAGTCACTTATAAATTATAGGTCATATTTGTCACATGTGCCAGTCATGCATTCTTCCAGAGTAATAGCAGGCAACAACATTTTTTTCATTACATTTTATAGTGTTTTGTAGTGCAATCCCGGCACAGTGATTTCGGTGGTAACGTTTATATTCATGTAGTGTACATGTAGATAACAGGGTTGATACTCTCAGTGTGAAACACAGGCACCAGTGAGACTAATATGAAAATAATAGTAGTATTACATAGTAGTATAACAACCATATAATGAAAAATATACAAGAAACTTCTCTAGAACAAATGAAGGCAGGAAAAAACTGATGTGATTTTCGGAGTCAGCGTGCAAAATTGACAAAGAATCATCAAAAGTTGCAATGAAACAGACCTTTCATAAAAATGTGTTACCTAGTGTAATCAAAGAACCTTAAAGTTTTATTTTTGTAAATAATTATCAACTGTAATACCTGTCATTTTTAATTTGTGTTAAATGCCTATATTTCATCAACGTTTTGGGTTTAACTGTCCCAGCAGCACGCAGCTTGAAAACTGATCTGTGGTGTTACTAGTGTTTCATTGGAGTGTCTTTTTCCCCACAGAAAGTGTTTTCAGACTGCTCATTTCTACATAGAGGACAGCACTTCCCCTAGAGTCATATCCACCTCCCCTGCTCACTTGTTGAGTCGCACAGGTAAGTCTCATCTCACTCACATGTTATTTTTCCTAAAGGTGGAACTGCTTTCAGCCCAGTTAGTGACTTTTACCGCAAATATCATTTCTTCCACAGAAGAACACATATTAAGCCACAAAGGTTTTAGAGCTTGTATATAACCAATACATGCAGATTTTGTAGCTTTGTTTTACCACTTTGGTTTGCGTTCTATTTGGAAATGCTGTTAGAAAAGACTTGGATGTATCAAAAATCCTTAATAATTATTACATTTATTAGCTGTTTTCTCTCCATCCTTGTAGATGAGCATGATCCTCTCACAGTGAAGCAGTTTGTCAAACACGTTGCAGAACTTCACAACAACAACTCCTTCTCCAGAGAGTTTGAGGTGCGTTCTCTGTAACTCCTCTGTTCTTTCACACGGAGAACATCGCTCAATCTGTTTCTGGTCTATAGCATCCGCACATGAGCAAGTTTAATGGTTTTTGAAAAGTTGGAAGGGCAAATGCAGATGTTTCTTCTACGTGTAACTTTTCTTAGGCATCCTCTTTCCAACCTCACAAGATCAGTGTTTTAAACACTGAAACAGATTTTTCTTTTTTAATTTCACTCAAGCAGTACAGACACTTTGCTCCTCTAGTTAGTTCATGCCCACTTGCCCTCTCCTTATTCAGTGATGTGTGAGCAGAAGCTGTCAATACCATGTTCAAAAGAATAATTAAATCACTTACATTTACTCACTTGCTTTTGACTCTCATGCCAGTATTCCACTCAGATGCACACAGTAATACACAAGTACACAATTACAGCTTAATTAGCATCAATCAGTGTCAAATTGGAACCACCCCCACTCCTGGGTTTCATTTATTTGCTCTTGATTAGATAAATAACAGAGAATGAGCTATGCTTCCGTATGAAAAAAATATGTGTTCCGTAGGCATCCTTACAAATGAGTTTTAACAGTGTTTTCAATTATCTTTGGTATTGCTCAGAACTTTAGTCATTGTACTTATGTTCTCATGAGGCATCTAGAGGAACATTGTCATTATGCAGGATTATGTTGTCTGTATGTGTGTTTTTGGCATTTGCACTCTGCTCTTTTCCACTGTTACCTTGGTGACATGTCTGGTTGCCATATTTTGTGTAATATGCATGATTTGTAGGCAGCACACAGAGCACACACATCAGAGTGCTTGAGCTCTGCACATCAAAGCAGCATGTCTTCAACCCATATATCATTCTGAATGTCCTTAATATAGTGATTGACAAAAATCAAAAAACTAATATTAAACAAGCTATAGTTAATGTAGATGGTCCTCCATTGTATATTTTGTGGATATTAAGGACATTGGAAAGAATCCCAAACTAGTCCAGGCTACTTTGCAAGTCCTTTGCTTATGCCAGCTCCGACCCACACAGTGCATGATGCATATTATGAAAGTGTTCTGCCAGTAGTTTTTTACTGTGGCCTCTTGTTTCTCCCTTTTTATGTTGTTTTTTTTTTTAATTTGTCATGTGTTTGTGCACCGTCACGTAATTTCATTGCTGTGCTTTCTGCATTCTCACTCCCCTAATTAGATATTGAAAGAGTATTTTGAGGTAAGCCACTTCTCCCATTTGATTTCTTTGATCTGAATGTATTTGATATACGTAGCATGCATCATTTGTACCACACTTCCACCAGAGTGTATGTACCTGTTTTGAGGGTGACAGTAGCTGTGGTCTTGAACTATTACAGCACTTAAATCTGCAATGGATACAGTGTGTGTGTGTGTGTGTGTGTGTGTGTGTGCGTGTGCGTGTGCGTGTGTGTGTGTGTGTGTGTGTGTTTAATTCCAGGAGGTTCAGACGTGCACTGTGGACCTTGGAACTACAACTGATACCTCCAATCACCCAGACAACAAGAGCAAGAACCGATATATCAACATTTTGGCATGTATGTAACACTGTGGTGCCGAAAAGTTTGTGAACCCTTTAGAATATTCTATATTTATACAGAAATGTGACCTAAAAGATCATCAGATTTTTAACAAAGGTTCTAAAAGTAGATCTGGGAAACCCTGTTAACCCAGTTAGTTACTATCAGTATCTGGTGCAGCAATAACTGCAACTCTATGTTTCCAGTGACTCTTGATCAGTCCGCAACGATATACTGGTTCATCTGGTGCACCGGTAAAAATTCATCCTAAAGTTTCGTAATGATCATATCAATATGCCATGAGTGAAAGCAGAACATGCTTGAGTCAACAATATCATAAACAGCACAAATGCTTAGCACTTAGGAATTAGCCCTGTGTTGCTAGTGACAGAAGATCCACAGTGAGGGTTGCAGGAATGCTGCATGCTACAATAGCTCATCATTAGAGGTGAGGTCCTTGCAGGGTCTGTGAAACACAGTTCTCACTGGAATTAGAATCAGATACAAATCTGATTGTATTTTAGGTCACATTTATGCAGACATACAGACATTGTTCTGTAAGGGTGTGCAGACTTTCAAGCACCACTCTAAATATTATATTTATTATTTTTTTTCTTTTTATTCTAATTTTGCTTGCTAGTCTAATTTGTGCTTACTTCCGTTCAGATGACCACAGCCGTGTCCGACTCTCAGCCATATCGGACAAAGGCGGAAAGGATGAAGGGGATTACATCAATGCCAACTATGTAGATGTGAGTGTGGCTTCCTGTTCAGAGGTGCTACAGAATTTCCTTCAGGCAATTTGGGAAATTAAAAGAACATTATTTTTTATCAGCAGAACACAAGCTTAGATGGATACTACACTGATCAGTAAGCTTCTGCTAAGTAGAAGTTAACTATGAATGTTTCCGTTAATGGTGGGTTGGGCTGATGGAGTTCTTAGTTCAGGTTAGGTCCCAACACTGAGCAGAATGCTGTTATTTCGTGACCAGCAGGGGAAAATGACCTCAAAATGTTAACCTTACAACAACTTTACAGTTTACTTTAGGAACCAGTTCAACTGATCAAATTATATTTATGAAATGTCATATTTCAACACAGTTTAATTAAGTTGTAAAATATAGACAACAAAGAAAATGTCCAGTTTTTCTGTTTGTGTGTTTAAAAATAGAACTGAAGAATGTTGGTTTGGTCAGTGCATGACACATACATGCATAATACATTCCTGTTTTCAGTAATATATTTACACTTAACTCCTTTTTTGTATTCTCTCTCTCCCCCCTCTACCTCTGTTTCCCCCATTTTCTTTTTATCTTTGGCCCACACAGGGCTTTAATAAGCAGCGAGCCTACATAGCAGCTCAGGGCCCTCTGAAGTCGAGCACTCCAGACTTCTGGAGAATGGTGTGGGAGCAGAATGTGGGAGTGATCGTCATGATCACAAACCTGGTGGAGAAAGGAAGAGTGAGCCATCTTGCACTGTCTCTAAGCATTCCTACACACACTGAACATGTCAATATGTTCACTATACATAATCTGTTACAGAGGCCGCAGAGATGTGCTTCCTGTGCTAGACGTTATTTTTAAAAAAACGAATTAATAAGAGATTCATTCTGGGTTGTAAATCAATTTTTCCCTTTTGGTAATGCTTAGTTGTCTTCGTTGCAGAGAAAATGTGACCAATATTGGCCTGTGGAGACCCAGGAAGAGTATGGCTGTTTTCTAGTGACTGTTAAGAGCACTGAGGTTATGGCGTACTGCACCAGGAGAACCTTCACTATTAGAAACACACATGTAAAGAAGGTATGATAATCATTTTCTCATGTCATGATTTCTGAGATCCTATACTATAGGTAACACTGTCGGTCTCTTTTGAACATTTAAAATTGAAATGATCTTGTGAACAAAAAATTGAAGGTCATTTCCCTCCTCTCAGGGCTCTCAGAAGGGTCGTGCTAATGAGCGAACGGTCCTGCAGTTCCACTACACACAGTGGCCAGACATGGGCGTGCCTGAGTATGTACTGCCGGTGCTCTCATTCATCCGCAGGTCTTCCAGAGCCAGGGCAGAAGACATGGGGCCTGTAGTGGTACACTGCAGGTAGGCCTGCTGTGAGGGTCTTACGGAGACGTGGGAACAGACACTCAGCTAAATGCACCTCATGTAGCCTTTTAACCCATAGAATTCAGAGGCGTTTTGCTCACCAGTTAAATGTAAAATATGTTAATACTGTTAAATGTACTTGTCCTTTATTGATCATGTACATTATAATTCAAAATGAATTATTCAGCAGCTACTATGAAACCGATGCAAGTTATGTGTTACTCATGAGCCTGAGTAGGGTTTAAACTGTATCCACTTATTCTTTTGAGCATAGAAACAAACCATTTTTTACTGTTTTACGTAATTTTAAGTTGTGCAACAGATGTTTACCATACGCATACTGGGTGTGTTTTTGTGTGTGTGTGTGTGTGTATGTGTGTGTGTGTGTGTGTGCCTGTGTGAAGTGCTGGTGTGGGGCGTACAGGTACCTACATTGTGTTGGACAGTATGATGAAGCAGATAGAACTGCAGGGTTTAGTGAATATCATGGGCTTCCTCAAGCACATCCGCACACAGAGGAACTATCTCGTGCAGACTGAGGTAAATGTAGTGTGAGAATACCAACACACTGATACCTGTTATTGTTACTGATTCTTGATTCCTGTTAATATTGTTCACTGACTATAGATAAACTGCCATGTTCTAAATTGCTTGTTGAAAATCAAATACTATTCTGAAACAGTAATAATGTCTGCATATTTACCTAAACCATACAGGAACAATACATCTTTACCCATGATGCACTAGTGGAGGCCATACTGAGTAAGGACACAGAGGTGCCAACAAGCCGTATCCATAGTTATGTTAATGACTTGTTGACCACTAGTCCTTCCTGCAGGACGCGCCTGGAAAAACAGTTCAAGGTATGAAGAAATCATTGCGCAAATATGTCAGAAAAGGCCGTGTTTCTGATTGCTACGCCTTCGTTCTTTATCCTTGAACTTTGACTGCAGTGATGGTTATGCTTCATGCTTCTGCAGCTCGTGAGCCAGTCCAGTTTCAAGAAGTGTGATTTCTCTGCTGCTTTGAAAGAGTGTAATAGAGAGAAGAACAGGAGCTCCTCTTTAATACCCGGTGGGTTCACAGAACTTCAGCTTTATATCTTCCTAGATGGACTTGGCTGTATGCGTGTTGTGCACAATGGGTATTGGTGCACAGCCATTTAGAAATAACATCCTAAACATGTACAAAGTAAGCTCTTTCATATAGTCACTGTCTATAAGTGTCTATAAGTGTCACTGGTCAATTTACAT
>JBBPDB010000128.1:10412136-10429943 GCA_037974465.1 Brachypetersius altus | reverse complement strand
AGAGAGGGAGAGAGAGAGAGAGAGAGAGAGAGAGAGAGAGAGAGAGAGAGAGAGAGAGAGAGAGAGAGAGAGAGAGATTGGGAGGTGAGGAAGAGAGAGTGAGAGACATTTAGGAAATTTAACATTGAGGGATGCTACATATTTTCACACATAGAATAAAACAAAAGCAAAACACTTGACACATCAAGAGCAGATGCAAGAGGTAACTCACAAAACATCAGCCATCTTTGCATGCAGGGACAAATGCTCACTGATGGGCATCAGTGTTCAAACTGCTTAAGATGGTGGAGTCCATTCAAAGCCTTGGGCAGGTATACTAGCATAAATCTCAAACCACACTTAAATAGCCTACTTGTGCTAATGCAAAATATGTCTAAATCACTCAGAGTTTAAAACAATAACTGTTTGAAATGCCCCCAAAACACTTAAGCAGCATCAAGGCTATGCTCTCAGCTTACCTCAGTGACAAACAGAGGAAAAAGATTTCCATTCACAGAGGAGGAAGAGGCTCTAATACTACTGTAATTGCCTTGACACCTTTCACACCCATTTCTCAGGGGCTGACAACCTCGGGGCAGAGGCAGTCTCTTTAGCACGCTACGCTCCCATCTCACTCCTGTTCAGCATGCTGGGAGCATGCAGAAGCGGAGGAAAGTGGAAATTCCCTTGTGGATATTCAGGAGAGAATGGAGGAATAACTAGATACCAGATATCTGAGGACCTGCCTCTTCTCAGATTATTGATGGCTCATGTGTGTGAGGGCTTAAATGGCATACTGGAACTACAGCATTGATTAACATTGGCATGATAAACCCACTGATGGCTAAAATCTGCCAATAGTTTACATACACAAGGGCATGTATGATGATGACACTAGATTCTGTAGAACCAGTAAACTCCCCATTTACTTACCTAACTGTTATTATAAAATGTCAGAATGTCTAACGTCAAAAGTTTGAACACACCGTCTCATTTAACAAATTCCTTTGTTTTTATTATTGGCTATATTTTAGATAAATATTAAAAATATCACCTATTGCTCTGAGGTATTGAGGTATTGACCTAGGACAGTATTTAATTAACAGATGTTCTTCATCAAGAGTTCAGTAGTGGAATTTCTTGCCTTGTTAATGTGTTTGACAGTTGTGATGGTCGGGTTGGTACACAGTTAGTGATCCTATTCCACTACAGTTCTATTCCACATTATGGCAAGAACCACTTGACTAAGTAAAAAGAAACAACAGTCCATCATTATCTTGTTACAAAACATATTCTGCTTTGTTTAGTTCCTTCATCATACTGAGCTACAGTAGAAAATAATAAAAAGCAAAGAAAAAACATTGAATAAGAAGAAGTGTATCCAAACTTTTGACTGGTAGTGAACATTATTATATATCTACATTTATTTTATCAGCTCCACTTCCCATAATTGTGTTCACTGCAGTTGCCAAACTACAGACTAATCCATCTGTTTCTCTGCATAATTTGTTAGTCCCTTTTACCACATTTATTGATGGTCAGAATATTCCTACAGGACCACCAGTGAGCTGGTATTATTTGGGTGGTGGATCATTTGTAGTACAGCTGTGACACTGACATGGTAGTTGAAAGTTTGTGTGTGAGTGTGTGTGTGTTTACCTATATGTGAACACACACACACACTCACCCACTCTCCTTTGGCCTATCGGCTGTGGTGACTCACAAACAGCACAGCAGTGTTTGAGCCACAGCAGCCGGAACAATGCAAGAGCAGCCTGGGACAGAGAATGTGTGACTGAATGAATGAAGAGGTGTGGGACGCAGGGATTAAGGCCAGGTTAATGACTGGTTAAGCTGAAGGGATAAGCGCCGGGGATGGGAAACAGACGAGAAAGGGAAGGAGAGACAAATAGCCCATAATTACACACAGAGAGACTGCTCTGGCTTACTGCCACTGCCCCATTCACTGCCCAGGTGCAGGTGTATAAATGCGTGCAAGAGAGTCTGTGTGCGTGTGTTTGTGTGTGTGTATGTGTGTGAGAAGGATGAAGTTTGTGTGAGGAAAAAAACAAAACAAAAGCGATGATAAAGTATGTGTGAAGTGTTTTGTATGGCACGTATGAGAATTCGCAAGCAAGTTTGTGGTAAATAGTTTTGAGGTGGAGTGCTAATGCCTAAGTGTTAGCGTAGCGTCAAATCAAAGCATGTGTTCTGGAGGGTGTAAATGTGTGACTGAATGTGTTTAACGAAGCTACCCCGGGATGGCTCGTCTTGGCAAAATACCCCAAGCCCTTGAATGGCGGCCTTCACAAAAGAAGCAGGACAGCTTAACCTTTCGTGACAAGGGCCTAGAAAATGTTCAGTGCCAAAGGCCACACCAAAGCCTGGCTCAACTGTGCTACCCACCCCTACACCCCCCCACCTCCAACCCCTGCCCGCCCAACAACCCCCCACTCCCCCACCACACCCACTCCTGCACGGCTGTCAAACGGGCTTACAAGGTGCTGTGTTCCCTCCACACAAAAGCGCAAGGTGGAGGTTACATTCTAATTTGGCAGAAAGGAAGGCTATTCGTTTGCTGCACACCTCGGGGAAGTGACACCGACAGCACATGCTCGTCATGAGTTTAGCACAACAGTGGGGCACAACAGCAGCATCCTTTCCTTTGTTGAATTCGCTTTGAAATGTATGATAGCATAAAAACCAGAGCAAAGGAACCAAACATTTAATCTCAAGAACAAGGGGGGGTGTGTATTGCAAATATCATCATTGCTGTGGTTGTCGACAGCCACGCCCTTCTTCAGAAAGAGAGCTGCAGCTCTAGTATCATCTTATGATAACATATATGTTATCACAACCGATTCATGTTCTGATTTTTTGGAGTTCAAGTCATTACTAAGAAACTGATGCTCAGCCAAATGATACAGTAAAAAAATGTGTGGTTATCAAATAAAAGCACAGGTAGAATCAACCAGACTGTGTAATTAAGACTGCACATAATCAGTGTTATTCATATACTGATTATATTAACAATATGTCCAGAGAAGCATATTGTTTTTCATGATAAACTTTAGAAGAACATTATGGATTTCTCCAGCTATTACTCAGGCATGACACACCAGTTACCCTCATCTGTTTGTTAGTGTTTGTTGGATTGCTCTGTGATGTGCTACCATTATCTTGATTACTGATTAAATCTCTTTTTTCTTTTAAACAGCATATGACTGCTATCATAAGAAATCCACACAGCTGTATTTCTTTTCGCATTCTACACACCTTTCAAACATTGGCCACAATTTACCTTGTTTGAACAAATTTAATGGTATTCACATACAGCTAAGAACAATTTTCCTTTGTTATTTTTAGTGATCCTTCTTCTGACAGCAATAAGCCATGCCAGTGCTATAGAACACATTTGTTTTGACTACAAAAATGGCTTTCCTCATCTTATTCCTTTTACATAATTTAAAGCCTTCTAGATTTCTTTCCCCGTTCGCTGTCTCCCTGCCACCTCTCTGAACAGTCTTAGCGATTCTTCTCTTGCCGCTTGTTGTGTCCGCCCACTGTCAACAACTTGCCTGATCGTGAAACCGATTTGGAGCCAATTGGGTTACTAATTAGCCTTGCTTAGCCAGCTCTCAGAGGCACCCTGGCACTACAATAGCTCATTGCAAAAAGCTAATTCCGCACCCATCTTTAACGCTGCCATTTGATGAATAAATAGAAGATATTTCACTTGATGGCAAGTGATATTTAAACAGCGTTTATTACTTGCCTGTTGGTTTTCTTGCTGAGAGAGGGCATGCCAAAAGACTGGGCTCAAACACTCGGCAAAGTTGGACATCATAGATTACATGATATTACAAAACTGGCACTAACAGAAATTGTTGCATGCGCTAATAAAATACTTCATATATAGTCACATAGCAGCCACTGGACTGATGCATGCACACTGTAACCACAAACAATTCGAAACAGAGCAGCACTCACTGGGACGTCCACATACTTGGCTGCTGCTTTTACCTTCAAGAGAATGTATGTGTGATTGACTTTTTCTGTCGTTACTGTACCATTTGAGCTTTTGCCATTCAAATCAAACGCTAAAACACACTTACAGTGAACGACAGGATTGAAGAAAAGAAGGTTCCTTCATCATACCGTGACAGCTTGGACAGTACGCCATCCAATACAGCAGCTAACTGTGAGTACAGAAAAGGGGGATTTGTATGACCATCAAGACAATGAATGACACATACATAATGACATCTTTAGCAACCCATGAGTGTGATACATAAGAAGCTGACTGAGAACTCCAGATCTGTGATAGTGAGCTGCTTGCTTGCACAGTGAGATGCATAAGGAGAAAAATGTACAGCATTCATAAGCATACCATATTCATTAAGTCTAAATGGAAGCCTAAATTAAGTCATTCAGCAGCATCTGCGAAGGCCAGCAGTAGAGTTATGAAAAGCGAAACCTCGTTGTTATGAAAATGTGTCTGTTTTAAGGGAAGAAAATTGAAGGCTACCTTTGAAACCAGGCAAGAGATCATTTCTTTAAAGGCTTCGTCGATCAGTACATCAATTTTAGAATGGTACTGTTGCTGGAAATATGTGCAGAGGGTGAGAAAAAGACAAAAAATTTAATGTACAAATACAGCAGTTCAAAGTATAAATACACCACTAATTGGTGGAACAAGGACTTAGGAAATCTTGTTAATACAAAGGAGTCAAGAGCAGTTTCCATTCTCAAATTCTGGCCTTAAATGTAATAAGTGAAACAGCAAAATGAATCTTGTACCACAGTAAATGGACAACCTGTTCCAATAGCAGCATAATCACAAACATATATTGTGCAGGAGAAAAATCTTCCCGTGTAACAGGCTGAGTTAAGCAGCTAATAGGCCCATTATGCCAGTGAATGGAATTCCTTTTCTCGTTCAGGGCAAAGGAATTTGAAGGATACTTTTAATGCAGGCCACAATTAGGGCAGCCTTGTGTTTTTCTAAAGGACCCATCCAGCTGCAGCGGGCAATGCCTCTAACAGGATTCAATTAATCTGCCATTTCATGTCTGATAAGTCTTATTCACTTATTTTTGTGCCCAAAAAATGATGCTGAAAAAAAGACGAGGAGGAAAAAATGGGAAACGAGTCAGAGCATGAACGAAGAAGAGAGGGGTAGAGAGAGAGAGAGGGAGAAAATGAGCGAGAGCGCAAGAGAGAGAGAGCGAGAGAGAGGGAGAGAGAGGGAGAGAGAGAAAAAATGAGCGACAGAGGGGGAGAGAGCGAGAGCGAAAGAAAGTGAGCGAGAGGGGGAGAGAGAGAGGGGAGACTGGGACAGTGAGTGCGCGAGTGACTGTGTGTGTGTGTGTGTGTGTGTGTGTGTGAGAGAGAGAAAGAGAGTCTCCATTTGGCTCCTCTGAATAGATGCCTTTGCTGCATGCAAGGCAAGCAGGAGTTCATCTCTGCCAACAATAGCCTTTCACAGCACATCTAAAGGACACCCAAATTAAAAATTTCAATCAACAAAGAGCGCAGGTCGATGACAAATTGAGGGTGCTGAGAGGTCACGGTTGGCAGCCCTAATTTTCTTTTCACCATTTTTTCACTACATGAAATGGCCTTTTTTCCATGAACAGAATTATGGGCAAATCTTAAGGACTTTTTACCTCAATTAACACTTCCATGTTTGCTTTTCATAGAGGAGTGAGGGCCAAATTGCGAGGGTTCTTTCTGCATTTGAGGAGATTAAATTGTGAGGTCTTCACTGTGTGTGTGAAAACCAAAAGAACAATAATTTCTTTTGAAAACATTTATCTGGGAGTGATCCAGTAAGAGGCACTTCAGGGAGAAAGCAGTTGCTAAAGAGTAACCTTGTGTTCTGAAATGCGGCAACCCCCTGTTACACACAAACTTCAATGGAAGCAAAAACAGGCCAACATATACTGTGGTACAATTATCTTTTACATATTCCATCCACAGTAGTGTATGTTAGCCACAGCAAAATCTGGATCTTTTGATCACACATTCAATTCAGTGCTGAGTAATATTCAGGGTGTCCAAACTTCAAAAGGAAAGGGCTCAAATTAAAATTATTCTACTGGACTACAGGATGCCATAAACAGTCACAAGCTTTACAGGGCTATGGGGAAATCTCTTCACCAAAAAGTTGAAAGCTCATTTTGTCTGCAATAGAAACAAAACAATGATGGAGATGGTAATTCTGTGATTTGGTGGGAGAATGAAACGAGAGTACAGTAAGAGAAATTAAGAAAGAAATGTTTATAGCCGTTGTGATTTACAACAATCGTCTGTTTTAGATGTTTTGATGAAATCTCAAGAATCTCAAGAACCACAAGAATAATGTTTATAAAGACTGGAAATAAACGAATAAAGATTATGAGGTAAAGAGATGTGTACTGTACAGAACTGTGAAAATTCTTGAGCCACCGCTCATTTCTTCACATTTTGATTCCAAAGAGCCAGGCTTTCTTATATTTATATTTCAGCCTTGAAGAATAATTCTCCAGGCTTCCTTCCTGAAGTACTTTCAGGTTTTAGCTTTCATTTTCAGTCCAGTTCCTGTACTTGACCAGTCACCAGTTTTTTTGTGTGTTAATCTACGCAGTAACCTACATACCATTCCTTACATTACTTTCATTTGGCAGATGCTTTTAGCCAAAGTGACTTACAATATACATTTGAGTTTCAGGAGAGTGTGAGGACCAGAGGATAGTTCTAAATACAAAATCTTTATGTAAGTGTAATGCAAGAAGATAGATAGATGCTCTCTGAACAGATGAGTCTTCAGGACCCTTTTGAAACATTTTTGAGAGGAATTCAAGCATAACAAAGTGAAGGTAAGGTCTGAACCAGTGAAGAAACAGGTGCAGATGATTCCAGATGATCAATATACTGCTGGTGCTGAATGCTGAGTGGTTGGAAGAGCTTTATCTAGACACCTTGTATTTTTAGGAACTTTACAGCATGTCCCAGAAAAACATTTTATCTCTTTTGTTTAATTTAATCTACTCAATATGTCAAAAATAAGACAAGATGAAATAAAGGGTGGATCAAGACTTTTGCACAGTACTGTTTGTTGGTTCTTTTGAGCAGAGATGGTAAACTTACCCACTGTTTGTCAATCTTGGGTTCACATGAAGATGAGCAGGACACATGAAAATATGATTTACAAGAATAAAAAGAAGAACACATATAAATAGAAAATCTTAACAGGGAATGCGTTCGATAACGGACAGTGTGGTGAAAAAAAAGTATTTGACTTGATTTTCTTCATTACTGAATATTAGTCAAAGTGAATGCTCTTTGACCTTTAAATGTATTGTATTATTTACTTTTTGGATGGCGATGGTATTGTATGAAGTTATTACTGGGAGGTTCTGGGAGGAATCCTGTGTCTTTATAGAAGAAATACTTTGAAAATATATAAATATATATAAGTATATGGAATATATTATTTTTTTTTGGAAGATGCGGGAGAGTATCAACAGCCTGTATTTTGCAAATACCCTGGAGATATTACGTGCAACCAATTACCAGTTCTGCTGTAGCAAAAGAAGAACACTTTTGTGGTCACAGGGTAGCTGTGAGCCAAAATATATCAGGTAATACAAAAATACAAAAACACACAAATGAAAGGATCAAAGCACACAGATACTAAACATATTGTGAAATACTCAAATGATTTTAGAAACCTGAGGGTATTTTTTCCATCTATGCATTACTTTCTCTTTTCTAATTGTTAAAGCCTTAAGCAAAATGTCTCATATGCTTTTTCAGCACAACATAGCCAATAATATAAATGTTATTTTTATAATATATGTATTTATTTGGCAATTGACCCCCTATCCCCAAAAAATACTCAAAACAAACAAACAGAAACAAACAGAAACTCGCTTATAAATATCTTTTTTACTGTAAAAATCTACAAAGAAACATTTTCCGCATTGAGCTTATACGCATATTAGTATTATAATATGCTAAAAATGTAATTGTGTACATTTATTTACATTCACAAGTATATTGTCCCAGCCAGAATTTATGTCTTGCCTTCAAAACAACAAAAGCCGCTTGCATGCCCCCGCCCCCATTTAAATGCCGTAAATGTAAATGTAAATATATATGTTTTTTAAATGACCTATACACAAGGAACCTCCAAGTAAGGAAGCGCTTCAGACACATCAGTCTGTCTATTGTGTGCTAAGGATTAATGTGGAGGATTCTTTTTTTTTCTTCTTCTTCTTGTGAGCATTTAATTAAAGGCGTAACTCACCAGATATATCCTCATTGGGTTTAATGGAAATTCACACAGATTAACTGGTTACATGTACTAAATAAGAACACAATAACAGTGTTAATGGTGTTAACAGTATAGTGCAATCCATATTGTGATCACACCGGTAATAACTATGGCACCAGTGGAAGACCCACTCCTGCTAGAGATGCTGATAAATCTTTCCAGGAGTGCCCAGTCTTCCATAATTTACAAGCCACACAAGAAGTCGGCAAAGGTTTCAGGTCTACATCCAAGGAAGTGAAGGTCTCTTGGCTAACCAAAAGAAACATAATGCTCCTCTAAGCAAAAAAGCACCCGGACAACCCTATTTCTGGAGTAAAGTTTTATGGACAAATCAGTTCAAAGCGTAACTTTATATCTAGCACAACGCAAACACCGCATTTCACAGTAGAAGCATCAGCTCAAATTTTAAACATGGTGGTGGTAGTGAAATGGTATGATAAAGCTCTTCTGCTAATATTTTGGAGCAACCTTAACCTAAATGTAAATGATTAGATATGCTGTCCTAGCACCTCAGGTGAGCAGTTCATGCCTAAAGCAGTTCTATAAAGAAAGGCAGGCTGAAACCTCTCCACAAAGGCTGTTTTCAAATTATTTGAACTGTGGGTTGAAGTTATTGCTGCCAATGCACAATAATGTAGATTTTCACAGAACCATTTGCATAAATATTATTAGTTTGATGGTCTAAAAGCATTCACTATCACAAATATGCCATTGTACAGAAAATCAGGAAGGGGGTAGCATGGCATTATGCAACACATTATGCAAAATGAAAATACGAACATAAAAATCGTTCCACTACAACCTTTGAAGTAGAATAGCTTGCTGGTTAGTAGTGATTTGATTTGTGGAGAACTGCAGTAAAGGGTAGACTTCAGGGCTCCATTGTTAAAAGCGTTCATGTTTGAGCTCCATCTTAAGATAGGAGGCTATCACTTTGTCAAGCTCACAAAGAATAAGCAAATGCCTTATGTACAAGATGAAAAACAAACGAGGACTCCTTAACCATTAAATAATAAGTAAAATATGTGGTTATCAATTTTAGTAAGGGGGTGGCAACTATGAATAATGTAATTCATGAAAGAAAAGGATGATTAGAAAAAGAAAAAGATTGTTGAGAGAAAGCTCTCTTTCCACATCCGTTAAGGTATAAATAAACTAAATTTAACCTTTTATGGAGTTATCAGTCTTATCTGGAACGCACCAGTGTGGCTGGAGATTTCATTACAACTAAGCAGGCACTCATCTTACTAATCAGGGGTTTGAGACCAACTGATTAAACAAGTGAAATTAGGTGAGCTGCTGCTTGATTTGAGTGAAAACCTGCAGCCACACCGGTCCTTAGTGGAATAGACTGGTGACCTCTGATCTAAGTTTTGGCCCCATCATTGAAAGACTGCGAGTTCGATCCCAGGCAGGGCTACAGCTGTGTGTGTCTGGGAGTTCAACAAAGCATAATTGGCCTCAGTTTCTGTGGGTGGGTCACTCAGTGTGATGCTACCCACAGCAGGCATCTGTTAGATGTGACAGAACTCTCCTCCAAATGCATTTAGCTGTCCAGTGATGTTGTGTTAAAGGCAGTATACTGAATTTCATCTCCAAAATGGTATGTTTACAGGAGAAGGAAAAACTATGTAAGTACAAGTCAATTTGGAGCATTTTGGTTGGTTAGCTGAGCATAAAAGGTTGGTGGCTGAACAGTTCAAATGATGTAGAAAAATAAAAATCAGAAAAAAAAGAACAAATATTTCTCCAACAAATTTGTAAAAGGACATCATGGCAAACAACGCTTCCAGTATAAGCAAAGGTTGCACAAATTGAAGGTTGACATATTAAATAAAAAAACTTTCTGCTTAATCTTCATTGATGGATGGTGATAAAGCCTACTAACTAATAATAACCGAATTACTTCTGTAGTCATGTCTTTGCATGACAAGCCTTGGCTACTTTTGTAATCAGAACCAGGCCTGGCTACCACAAAGGTCAAAAAGTGTTTCCAGGTTCTAAGCACCTACTGCAGAGCAATAAAAGCCAGCCCTACGTTACACAAAATCAGCTCACAGCTGTACTACCTCACTTAAACATATAAACTGCACCTAGACTTCACTGACCTTGGACAAGTCATTATGATCAAGTATGTGCTATGAAAATGATGTCAAATTCTTCTGTAGCTGTGTTATCCACTTTTCTCCCAGAGAGACATAATCTTTCCTGAATTTGTTATATTAAAACCATTTTCATACAATAGTTCACACTTAATACATGAAGGCAAACAAAATTATGTCCTTAGGTTCTCGTGTAAAGACTTTATACAGCTTCTTGTCAAGATAATCCTTGCTTGAAAAATTATCTTCCCATTTCTCTTGACATATAACTGGTAATAATAACAAACATATATAAAAGTTTCTTCAAAGAGATTCCCCAAAATGCTTGTGATTTATTTACCTCTTGGCCCTGATCGAGAACACAGAGTTTTGAGCACTGCTTCTTTGCATCCATAAGAACGTTGAACATGGTGCAGACAGATAAAGGCACCCTGAAGTCAGTGGACTTGCTTGCCTTCTGCATCTTAGAGTCAAAAGCTGCTTTGGTTCTGGGTTTAAAAGGGGTATGGGATAAAAAAAAAGACAGCTCAGACAACTACATAATAACATTAGGAGTATTGACTGCACAACAAAGGGTCATGAACATCTTTAATATTGATTATATAGTATAAAGTCCAGAGTAAGATCACCATCTACTTCATTTACAGAGCTGCAAACATATAGTTAAACCAGAAGTATGGCTTTCCAAAGTCAACCCTTTCTTGGAAGCACTGACCTTTTGACACAAGCCTCCATCATGTCACTAGCCATAAGCTTCAGCCTCTGCTCCAGATGTTTGGCAAACTCTGGCTCTGGCCAGTGCAGGTCCATCACAAATATCTGGAGAGCATCTAGCTTCCAGAACAGGTCCTCTGATGTTGCTGAGCCATTACTGCCAGAAAGAACAATACAGTCACATCATTTTATATGGTGGTCATTGTGAACAAATTATTATGCTTTATGAGAATATATCATGTAATTTTAAGAACTATTATTCCTGTTTAAAGTTCTAAAAAAAAAAAAAAAACTCAGATAGCTAGCAAGAAACAGTGTTCACTGACTGCAACAAAATCAAAATGGAAAACATCTGTTTCGTTCTCCATACAACTGGAATGCCTCGCAAGACCTTGCAGTACTGCTTGCAATATTTTGACAGCTTAGGGTGAGTTTTACAGACAAAATAGCATTAGTTTCAGCCAGAAAGCGTATCTAAGCTAATTTTAGCAGCAGGTACTCAGAGAGAACAAGGTAACTTAGCAACTAATTCAAAAAAAGGCCACAGTTAAATCATATATACGGGCACTTTAATTTCCTTCCTTACATGTTGCACATTGCTATTATCATTTTAATCATACTCAGATGTAACTGCAATGCGGTGAACTTTGCAATGACTCATTTGTAAGGGCATAAGTTTAAGTAGGGCTAAGAGTAGGGGCTATAAAATGCTTAAGTACAGGTTTCTTTACTCTGTTTACCTAGATCATTACCACTCTACATTATAACCACCTATTCAGTTGTAATAAAACAATTGTGTTGAAAATGAGTAAAAGAACATTATCTTTTTTTCTAAAGCTTGTGGCTGCCCATATAAATCTGCGACTGGCTTTCCAGAGGCTCAGTAAAGCTTTCGCCATGAAGACAGATGGACTGACACCACCGTGTCAACCACAGTTAACACGGCAACACACCGAGAAGCTGACACAAGCAGCATTCAAGTGTACAGCGCAAAATGCTCGGCAGTAAGGAAGAAAAAAAGGGCACTCATTCCTCTCGCTGTTAAAAGACTGTTACCTTCACAAGTGGCAGTCCTGGAAAATAGTTTGGCAAAGTCCACAGTGCAATTAAAAAGGATGAGCATGAGTTCCCACTCGATTAATTAGCGGCGCTACAGTCCTTGAGGGCCCCCTTGGGGGTCTGTGCCGCCCCCTCAAGCCTGCGTGAGCGGGGGAAGAGGCAGTATGAACAAATGGACTTGCTTCTCGCCAGGCAAGGGACTCCCATGGGGGAACACGGCATTCTGACTGCCTCTAACAACCAGCTAACCACAGAGTCCCCCTGGACACACACCCACAGGACTACTCCCACTACAGACACTGTTTCAGGCCTGAAACCTGGTGTGCATTTACAGTCCAGACTGTTTACAATGAGCAAGATCAGATACATATTATGATGTTTCTGAATGTTCACGCATAACCGAGTCATCAACCTCTGGTGCTGCCTCGAGTAGATGCCAGTTATAGTAGCTCCAGAGGCTTATTTTGTCTTTCTGTCTGTCTATCAATCTGTCTATGTTCACATCTGTCTATCATCAACCCATCCATCTATCTATCCATCCCTTCACATTTGACACTAATCCAATATAAGTCACACAAAACTAAAATGCAGAAATATTAATTTCCATTCAAAAGGTGATAATGCCATGAAATCCAGGGGTTGCAGGTTCCTGGAGGAGAAAAGGTGTTGCCCAAACATAAAATTATGAATTATTATTCTGCATGTATACACTAAAGTAGACACTTCCAGCAGATAAACCATAAGCTTGTTTCATATGGCCATCATAAATCTCAGCACAACCTTAACTGACAGTACCAGTCCTAAATTCCCTGAACCCACAGAGAGAGTTTATTTCACCCCCTTTCTGAATTTACTTACTATATCTCTCAGGACTGACAGAAATGACGGTAAAAGTGGAGACTTTCTGTTATCAAGCTTCTAAACTACTGAATTCCATTGAATCCTTTGCAAGACTATCAAGCTTATACGCTCCTGTAAATTTATTAAATTAATTAAAATTAAAAAATTTACATCTTTGTTTATATTTAACATTTACATTTCATCCTGTTTTTCATGTAACATCTTCAAAATACTTGAATGCATTTTTAATGGAAACCCACTAAAGTTTACACTTTAATTTTGTATTACTGTTTTTACTGTTTATCATTATCATTGATCTGTAGAGTGTTACATATTTAGTTAGTATCATTATTACTACTACTACCAATAATAATAATAATAATAATAATAATAATAATAATAATAATAATAATAATAATAATTGGAAATTCTTGTTCCGTCAGAATCCTCTGCCATCACTCCCCAGGCACTGAGAAATTTACAGCTGCCTTAAACAGTTATACAATCAAAACACTCCTCTATTGACACAAGGCTGGCATGCCAAACACCAAATTGAAAACGGTAAATTACAGAGCCTTATCCATCCATTTCATTTTCTTTTCACACTGCTCGCCTCTCAGCAAGACACTGAGAAAGTGAGAATTGCTGCTTAAATGATGTTGAAATCAGATCCAGAAAAGGACGAGAAAAAACACAAAATTCCTTGTGGCTCAAATGATGCCTAAAAGAATATCAAAGCTGAGGTTTCTGGTACTCACAAAATATCTGGCAAATTAATTCCTTGCAAGCTGGAAATTCAAAAGCAACAACTCAATGTTAAATTTACGGAATTCAACCAAAACATTTTAAATGTTAAACGGACACTGGTTGACCGCCTCGTTCTATGCAGAAAAAAAATCCAATTCAATTTTCTATCCACACGTTTTTACTAGATCATGGCATGATAAAAGTTGAGGAATGTTTGCGCAAGAATAATGACTCCAAGCAGCAAGTTCAAATGCTTTAGGAGGCATAGCACATGCATAACAGAGCACTAGACATGAGAGTAGCACAGATACACACTCCAGCATGCCATTTACATGCTTTCTCAGACACATATGCAAACAACATTGTCTAATTCTTATTACGCTAAGTAACAAATATGACATGCATGTGTCATTCATTTCTACCCCGAAAATGCTTTATTTACCTACTAATGGCAAAAACACGAGCCAAATCTGATATAATTTCAGACAAAAATGAACAAGAAAACTGTACCATTAAATTTAACATATGGATTGTGCAGTCAACTTGGTCTGGGGTGAATCTATAAGAGCTCAGTACAAGTCAAAAACTTTCTTTAAAGCTCTAATAAGCAAATGGCACAGCCATTAATTACGGATGGTGCCCAGCTGGACCATACACACGTGTTATCACATAGTGGTCCCATCCAGGAGGGTGTGGAGAAGCTGGGCATCTGAGGAAGATTGAGGGGCAGGTTGGGAACTTTAGGCAAAGGCACGCTTGGCAAATTGTTGGTAATAGTCCTGCCAGAGTTTGAAGAAAAAAGAGAAAAGAAGGGAACAGAAGAAGACAGGAATGAAAAGAGACAAAGAAGGAACAGCAGATTCAAAGAAGAAAACACAGCAGAGGCTTAAAAATTATCTTGATGTAGAGAGGAAGGATTCCAAAGACATGCTAAAATTCTATAGGAAATTCTAGCCATAATCAAGGGGGGAAAGGAGCCCATTAACAGTGCAGTGGAGTGTCAAGACACTGGTTGGCTGTAAAATAGAAACAATGAAATATTGAGAAAAAACTAAATCCAGAAAGAACACTCTAGAAGAAGCAAAAAGCAAAGAAATCTGATAAAAGCAACATCAGATGCTGCTTTCCACTGTCCAAAAGAAAACACGGCTTGGTAAGTTCAGTAAACCTTAAAGAGGTGAAGGCCTTACTTGACTGACTGCCAGGTCTCTTGCTCGAAGCCACGATGGACAGACTGAGCGATGGATGACTCCATCAGGTCAATGTAGCGCACCACCAGGGGCATGTAGAGCTCCTGCAGGTGCCTGTGGAACGTTCCGTTGCACAGCTGAGCTAGAGGAGGAGAACACGTCCAAAAGGCAGTAAGACTTAAATACTAGAGCAAGCACTGAGCAACATCTGACGTCTTGCTGTCTTCTAATAAAATTCTCAAACATATTGATGCTACAAATCCAAAACCAGCTTCACAAGAGTATTAAAATAAATCATCTGAGAGCTCACACTAAATCCTGTCTGCAAAAGAGAATTTGGTTTCAATTATAAACTTGGGGGAAAGGTCAAGTAAGAAAAAAACAGCATGTGTGGGATAGAACAAGCAGACGAGTACAGGTAACAGATTCCCACAAATCCCCATGGAATTCCATCCTAATGAAAGTGAGATGAAAGAGAGAGGTGTGGTGGGAGAGTGAGAAAGAGAGAGAGAGAGACAGAGAGAGAGAGAGAGAGGTGTCTCACTGGGCATCATTAGTTATAATTCCCTCTCACTCTGTTCCTTCATCATTAACACTGGCCTTTTTACTCTCGTGGGTGTGTGAGCACATTTCACAATCATTTAACATCTTGAGAAGATGATGAAACTCATGTGAGCATTTAGTGACAGCAGGAAGATGCAGCCTTTGAGCCCGAGTGCTTGATATTTTCCATGTTTAATCATCAGGGACTAAATGATGAGCATGTGCACCTAAAATAAAAATACGTAGATGTATATGTATTGCCATTTGAAATGTATACAGAAATGCAGTTATTTTTGTCATATATCTAGGATTACTGTAGCTTTAGCAGCGCAGAAACAATGCTGGCAAGTTTATTTAACCACCTGTAATGCACTAACACTGCTTTTAGATGTGAAAAAAAAAAACGACTCCCACAAGACATTTCCATTTTTAGGCAAATTAACTGTGAAAGTCCTTTAAAACAGACTAATTTTGGCTAACCAAATAAAACAAAACAAATAAAAAGACAAAAAGAAAAAAAGGAAAGAAAAAAAGGGAAAACAAAACAAAAAACTCCACCCAAACTGAATCCAAAAGCTCTTCACACTGAAGCAAGTGTGCACAAAAAAACCCCCAAAATAATTATTCCAGCTTTTCTACAGATCCCACAAGGTTTTCTCATTATATTTCAGCCTGTATGAAAGGAGCGCTGTGGCAGATTCAATAATTGAGTGTGGAGCAGAGGAAGGTAATTAGGGGGGAAAACAATGTGCATCTACTTCAGCTTCATACAAACAAGTGTGCACAAAAAGACAGTCTTCTAAGAAGTGCGACTCTTAAGTGCATGGCTCACCAGTGTATCTGAATTTACTTTGTGTGTTTTTTGGGACACTACAGCGTTAGTAGCTAATGGGTAGAACACTGTAAGAAACTTATTTCACATTTATTTCATTTTGTAAAGCTGCTTTGCGACAATGACCATTGTTAAAAGCGCTATATAAATAAAATTGAATTGAATTGAATTAAAATAAACCTAAAAAACATCATTAATTATTATCATTTGAATCTGATTAAACCCAACATTTACAGTCAGCCTTGTTATGAACTGTTGTGTTAACATTAGCTTTTCTTTCTTCTATTTTTTTTGTAAAGCAGCTTTAAAAAAAATAACTTTTTATGCAAAATCATCTAAAATTGTGAAAGTAAACCTACAAATCTCAACTGTAAAACACAACTGTGTGTGAGGATTTACAGCTAAAACAAGCTAAATATTGTGTCTTAAAATTCCATTATAACACACACACACTTGCATACATTATACTAAATAATTAAAAATGTAAGTAAACCCATACATTTTACTTCTGATACAGAATTGTGTATGTGTTTGTAGGGAATTCACGTAAATATTTCTGCTTTTCCAGCTAAAACTAGTTAAATATTGTCTTAAAATTCCATTATAACACACACACCTCTCATTTGATTGTTCCATTATAGGGGGTGTTTATGAAAGGGGGTGTGTGTGTTATTGTTAGATAGGTCAGATTTAGAGCGCCGGACTGGCGGGGACTTTCCAAATGCTTGGAGAGAGAAATCCGGAATCGAAGTGCTTTTGTTCACTGGTTTAAACTTCACTCCCGCTCTGAAGCTCACGCTGAGGTACCACTGTAATTCACACACTGAAGGCCTGGCACAACGCACTGTGTGTGTGTGTGTGTGTGTGTGTGTGTGTGTTTATTCTTTGTTTGGGGGAACAGTTTCCACACAGAAAATATTTAAACACCACAGTCCTCCTTATCAGACCCACCGCTATAACTGTTACACACTGTACATTCAGACTGAATTACTGTAATCACACTCTGTCACACACACTTACATCAGTGTGTGCTGAACACACCTCACACACGCCTCCTTACTATACGCCTCCTATACATTCATATGAACATGCATCTGTCTGTTTGTAGCAATGAGGACCACAAATTAGATAGAATAGAATAGGATAGATAGACAGATAGATAGATAAACAGACAGACAGACATCATATCATATTACATGAGAGGTTCTATAAGAGGAGTGTGTGTGTCAATACACACAAACAGCTCTATACACTGTTCTGAGATCAGGTGGTTTTGTTGCAGACGACACAGTATCAGACTCACCTGAAAGGGACAGAAACACAACATTCAGACGTTAAATCAGTCATAACAGTTACATCAGTTCATATTAATAGTACATTAATAGTACGGGAGGACCTTTGCGAGACGGAGTGTGTGTGTGTGTGTGTGTGTGTGTGTGTGTGTGTGTGTGTGTGTGTGTGTGTGTGTGTGTGTGTGTGTG
>JBBPDB010000128.1:10395899-10411331 GCA_037974465.1 Brachypetersius altus | reverse complement strand
TGGCTTGCTCATCAGAGGCATTTCATTCACACACACACATTTATTTCACATTTATTTCTTTTTGTAAAGCTGCTTTGCGACAATGACCATTGTTAAAAGCGCTATATAAATAAAATTGAATTGAATTGAATTGAATTAAGAAAGATTATTATTATTAAAGAATCATTTGCAAATGCTAATGTCAAAATTCTTCGATGTGTATAGAGGATATCTTTTCATCAGTATATGTTAACATAGTCTTGTGTGATTACTGGAACTGTAATGAGAGCCAAGACATGTACAATATGACTGAAATGCAGTACAATGTGGTTATTGATTCATACTGTAAACAGCAAAAGCTTTGGAGAAACGCCAAAGCACTTCTAAAGGTCACGGGTAGACTTCTAAAGACGATGGATTCTCTATAATACCCCAGATAAATCACTGTATGTATATAATTACTATGTTGACAACACCCGAGCACAACACATTAACCTCCGTTTCTAACCATGATTGTTTTCCGTTACACTGCTGGTGTTAATTCGTGTGTTTAGCTACGAGGGAGTGCTGAGAGCTCTTTGGATGTTAGTGTTAGCTCAGAGATAAATAACAAACCTGCTGTTCTTTACAGAGAAATGAGGTCAAGACGGTGGGTCAGGGAGATGGACAAGAAGACGAGCATGTTGAGAAGAAGAGCACATACCAGAAAAGAGGAAGTGAAAGAGGAAAAGGAGAGAAGAGCGAGACAGATAGAGATGGTGAGAGCGAGAGAAACAGAGTGAGAGTGAGGAGAGAAAGAATGAAAGAACGTGCTGCGAAAGGAGGAGACAGTAAGAATGTAGCGTTGTAAAGCTGGCTTACGGTCAGTCCGCAAGAAGTTGTTGAGCAGCTGGAATAGAGGGAAGCTGTCCCACGAGTCTTGTGGCTGCACGGCCAGAGCAGCATCCATATCTACTGTGTACAGGGACAGGAACGTTTCAGCATGTTCTGCCATCACGTCTGGCCACCAGGAAAAGGCCTATGACACACAAACACAAATGAGCATTAGGCTTTGAACATCCACAAATTCATAGATGCATATAAGATAACAGATACATTCCACACAGTATGCAGTTTCCAAGAAGAAACACAAAAGTGATGTGAACAAATGGCAAATTCACATGCCAGAGCAGACAAATGTGTTCAAGGTTTCACTGAATTTAACAGAAAAATACACAAAACAATGAGAGGGATGTTACTACACAAGCTCCCTGGATGACAAGCAGTACAATAACAAGACCTTGAGAGCAGTGAATACACACTGCCCAAATGCTTAGCCACACATACGCACACACAAGGTATACCATCCCTATAGGACCATAGTAAAAGCAAAATCCAATGAAAGATATCATCACTATTAAAGCAAAATCTTGAACCCCATTTATTGTTTTTAAATATCTACCAATCAGCCATAACATAATATTGCCTAATATTGTGCAGGTCTTCTTGCTGCTCTTTTTACATCACCTTATAAATTAAAGGGGTGCTGCACGTTATTTTTCAACATTTTAGAATAGTTTAAAGGTTAAGATGTAAACAAGGTCAGTGTTCCATTCTAGAGAAACTTACCAACTTAGATTTACTGACTCAGGAAACAGCAAAGCAAATAGGAAACACAATGTCTATCATGCAAAGAATTTCTTTGACTTATTTGTATATAAAATCATTACATTTCACATCAAAACTCTTTGAATAATGTTTACATCTTGATATATTTTGCAGAAACATTAAAAAGTATGTCGAGTCCTTTTCTTGCACACTTTCTATTTTAGTGATACAAAGTTTTGTTCTACTGATGATATGCAGAACCTTTTCACTCTTTAGACAAACCACTGTTTATTCAGAGAGGGATTAAGCCTAGTCTTGACCTCCTTTAAACGATTGATTTCCATTCAAATAACTGTATAGACCAGGACTAGGCTTAATCTCTCTCTCCCATAAAATGACCCCAAATGCTTTTGCTAGCATTACTGTCAAGTTAGTTAAGGATGAAGCCCAGAGGTATCAATCTGTAAAGACTGGTCTATGGTCTCCACCATCTCTGCTTCCTATTTGAATGTCTCTGTGTGTTGGTTGGGAAAGGTGGTTTGCGTGACTGAGTCAACAATCCGGGTGCTTCTCTAGGTAACAGAGGAGGGTAATACACTCACATGGACCTCAATGGAGCTGGAACCACCAGCCACAGAGAGTTTATTGCTCACATGGATAAAAAATATATACACGTTATTTCCCTCAGATCTTACTGTCAGCAAGGAACAAGTTTGAAACCAGAAAATCTTGAGTGGACCATTATATCTGATCATCAAGTGGGTCAGGCTATCGAAAAAACAGCCACATTAGCATTCTTGAAATCCTTGTGAAAATGTAAAAAATGTACATCTTAATATGGTATAATGACTGTTACATATGGGCTGTCATTTAACAGCCATAAACAAACCGTTCTTTTTTAGATTTTTTTAAATATTAAACTAACCATAAAAAGTTATGAGTAGCAAAAGAAATATCACAAAATCTAAACAGGAATGGCCCCCTGAGGTGCCGCAGTTGGCTAAGAGTGTTGCGTCCTATCGCTGAGACCCACACTGCCAGCGATGCCACAGCCATCCACGCCCCGGGAGTGCAAGAAAGCACACTGGGTGGGAAGGATGGCTTAGTTTCTTGCTCCCTCTCGATGCTGAGCAATGCCAGCCAATTGTAGGCGTACAACAGGTCACGTTTTCAGAACTGGCCGGTCAGTGCTCTCTTTAAAGCACATGCAGCTCTTCTAGGACTGTGTGTGCTTCAAAGGATACACTGATTAGCTACACATGTTGAAGAGAAAGTTCAAGCCCTTAGACTCGCATGTTGGTAGCTGTCATATGATAGAAAGTGAGTGGGAACTGGCACAGGTCAATACCGGCGGAGAGTTTTAGGGAAAATTTAAATAACACCAGGAACACAGTGTTCCTAGATTTACTTTTAGAAGTCCAAGAACAATCCAAGAAAAGTCAACAAATGCACAATCGGATCAAGATTCTATTTGACTGTTCAGGTCCACCAGACTTCAGACTGATGTTGCAAGAAAGAATGAATGAATACATCTTTTCTTTCCCCTCCTGTTACTTCTATTCAAAACAAGAGCTCTGCTCAAGTCTACTGATTATTCCAACTGTTCTGTAAATACACATCTTGTCTGTTTCAGTGTGATGCTTCATGCACATGTACCCAAGCAAATAAATAAGCACATGCAATGTAGAAAAAGCACTGGAATGTGCACGCTAACCATGCTAAGTCTTCACACCTTAGAAAGAAGAAGTTTCGAGCTTCCTTAAGTGCTTGCACCCACACAGGTAAATAACTTTAGTGTAGGCAATTATGAAACTTTTTAATAAAAACAAGGATAATAAAAATGACGTTAAGTTGCCAAAAATGTTGTTTACTTATGAGTTGCTTATACGTTATGTCTGCAGTCCTCAGCTTTACTTTCTATAAATGGTTTTGCAGTATAAAGACAGAACTTGACAAATCGACAAACCATATTTTGTGAGTTATGCACTTCTCTCTGGCTCAGTTTTTTGGACACATAGCTTATGGACATATTCAATTTAATCCAACAAGATAAAACAAAAAGCACACTTTATTATACAAAATTGCTGACCAGTGTTCCTATTAAAACCTAAGCTAGATTATGTACTGAAAAACATTAGTTTGTACACGTCTATTGTGAATGATCATGCTACAATACAAAGAGACAAAGACTTACTATCCTCAAGTTCTGCCAAATACTTCTTTCTGAATGACAGACATATTTACTGAAATGTTTGTTCAACAGTCCAGTAATAAAAATGGCAAAGTGTTTTTAAACTCACTTCATGGCCAAGCTTAAAGACATATATCAACAGAGCAAATGTGACTTTTTGCTGCAAAAGGTCCAGGCGGTCTCTTCTGCGCTTGGGGGGAAGGAGTGAACACTTTCTATTCTTTTTTTGCTGTCTCTTTATCACCGAGGTCTTTGTTTGTCAGTATGTCATGCATTGAAGGTTCTCTCAATAGATCCAAGTCCTTCAATCATTTTTTCTCCATATTCTTACATACCTAGATGCTTGGGTGGCTGCTGCCCAATTAACTGAGAGTGTAAAAGCCTGCTGTTGTCTCAGATTCTTTCGCTTCCCACTGCAGGAGAGCAAAGAAATCTCTGTCTGTAGCTTCCAGCACCAGGCAAAAAGGAAAAGTGCAATCAGTCAAAAAAAAATGCATGTTGAGAAGAAGAATCCTGCACATCCATTGAAAGACTCTATTGTGAGTGGATATCTTTGTGTACAAGTGAGAGCGAGTGTGTGTAAGGGGTGTGGGAGGGTATGTGGGAGCAATTGCCACCTTTTTCTGACTTTCTGTCATACTGGAGTTGGCCTTGAGGATGCTCATCTTCGAGCCTTTCAGAAGCAGCTTTTCAACACCATAGGGCCAACTAACACCATTAATGCTTTCTTCACTCCTCCTTTCTCAAACACCCCTACCAGCGCGTGTGCAGTATAAATGGGCATTGCCATGAGTTGCCAAGGCTTCGTTTCTTGATCAAGTAGACACCGACTCAGAAAGTCAAATTTTCTTGTACATTCACCACACTTATTTTGGCCAGGTAAAGTTCTGTAATGTAATTTAAAGGAAGCCTGACCAGTCAGTTCATATGGATAGAGAATCTATACCCCAGACGGCAACAAATAGCCTTGCTGTTCATCTAATGTGACAGACGCCAAACTCAATAACAGTAACGACGCAGTCAGTGTCAATCAGCAGGTTCTGTTATTACACTACTCGGGATGTGAGGGCTACTGTTACTGAGAGAGCTAAAAGTTCAGTGCGTCAAGAAATAACTGCAGTACAATGTGACTGAAAAATAAAACAGGATAAAAACACCTGGACGCTATTATAAAAACTCACTTACCTCTCTTCCCTTGTGCATTTACCAACAAAAACAAGATTTGGGGGACAGGGTGAGAGAGAGAGAGAGAGAGGGAAACAGAGAGAGAGAGAGAGAGAATTATCGAACTACAGAAAGATACAGATTTTCTACCACAGTGTCTTGTTTAAAAGTCATTAAAAACATGAAATAAAATGTTTTGAATGTGGATCCATGAAAAAAAAGATTTGTTTCATAAATCCAAAAAGTGATCTTCAGGTAGTTCCATATTTGACTATTCTCAGTGGCAGCGCCACAGTGTTTCCTTAGTAACAGAATGTGGGACATTCGTCTTATTAGGTGCAAATGCTTTGGCATTATCGTCATCTTCACATGTGACAGTTGTTGGTGGCTGGAAGCCTAAAAATAGCTCCACACCTCACGAACAGATGTCTACTGCTGCTCTCTCGTTTAGGCAAATGAGCACAGTCTCCACCAGCGAAGCCTCAACCCTTATGATTGATCAATTTAAAAAAGAAAAAAGAGGGGTAAAAAAACATGCAAACGCTTGAAAAAGTTGGCTTTGTGTGAACGGTCTGTGGGCGTTGTTTTCATCTGCTGCTACTATGAACTGGCACTAGTTGTCTAACCAAACTATTCCTGAACAGCTGTCCTATCGACACAGAAGAGAAATGGACAGCGAGACAGCAAATGAAGTCGATGACAAACAAGGACTGTCGTTCTATGTGTCGTCTTATGTCTATGTCCATTCAATATATGATGATAACGAAGGGCTTGACTGTTCATTCCGAGGTTTGTGTTAAAAATCATCTGTAACTTTTCCTGTTTTTGAAGCTGTGTTCCCACCTCAGAGTGATGTTCATCATTCTGTTGGAGGACCTCCATACACAGCTCCCCCAGATGCATTATGTCCTCTAGTCTCTTCTCTGGAGAGGCCTGGGAGCTGTCAGCTGGGGACAAAAATCAGCGTGAAGTGCATATCTATACATGTGATATTTTCATGTTTGCATTAAGATAATAGGAAAATTGTTGTTGGTGTGTATAGCAGTGATTAAATAGTTAAATAAACCTTCAAAGTGGGCATAATCAGTCAGCTGGGAGTAGTTGATGAGAGCAGCTTTTTCCAGGCACTTTTGAACAATTTTCCTCATCTCCTCAACAGGGACTGGTGTGGTGATGTCTTTCATAAGAACCTGCAGAAAGGTGGTCAATATGTAAAAGCCAAAATATATCTGCATTAAAGATTGATTAGGAATAGGCTAGTTTTTAGATTTTAAGCACTATTTTACCAAAATATATATTTTGAATTAGTTGTAGCCAGATCTTTCCAATTGTCCCATAATATTTTCTATTGACAGTGACATTGTTAAGACGTCTGTCCCCTGTAGTGCAACAGCACCACTGATCTCGTACTGATCTGTATAGTAGGAGATTCCTCCATTTGAGAGTCCTAAAAGAATGTATTCTTCATAGTATGAATAAGTTATGGCTGATCTAGTCAAAGTATAATATCATGACACTTCAAGATTTCTTTTGCAATCCAAAACATCTATAGAAACAGCACAATAAAGACATTAAAAATAACATCACAAACTATTGAACAAAATTTCTTTGTCAATGTTTCACATACGGCTTTGTCCTAAATCAAATGAAACAAAACAAATGCAATTTATCACAATAATAGTAAAAATGTATATTCTATTTAATATTCATTCAATATTCTATTTAATATTCACCTCTAAATAATCAGGTTCATGTTCACACACTCGAATATGAACCTGTTAATTCATGGGGTTTATTATAGGAAAAAACACAAACCCGTTCCAGAAGAGAAAGCGTGGCTTTCAGGGCCCCCTCTGGTCGCCCAAATGGGAAACAGTATCTACAATCAGACAGAGGAGGGGAAAGTAAGTAAATAAACACAACAGGAGATTATCATAAAGCTCCAGGAACTTCCTCATATAAAATGAACACACTTGTAGGCTGCTAAAATTAGTAATAACATATTTCTCTGAAATGACAAGTTTCATAAAGTCAAAAGACACTTTCTATAAAGAGAAGGAAACAGGTGTCACCACATTCAATGAATGAGCAGAAAAAACTGTTGAGAAAAGGCTAGTTGTCCTTAGTGGCAGCGTAGACCACAGGTGTTAGTGAAGAGCACTCAGCGAGCAGAAGAGGTCCTCTCTTTCAGGCTGCTGTCCTCTTTGGAAGGGAGGCACACTTAACAAATGACTCAACCAGCTTTAATCAGCTTGGGCTGAGTCCTACTCTCAGCCCTCAACACACGCCTAACCGTTTGCCTCTATCTGCAATACATTTGCATAATCCTACACATTGTTCCGTAGCTACAGTTGAGTGGTCTTAACTCGTTATTAGGAGCCGCTGCTGCCTAACTTCAAGACTACTTGTTTTATAACTGCTGTTCTTCTCAATGCTCTACAGGTGGACCCAGCAGGGGGCAGCTGGAGCAATGAAGCCTGAAGTGTGACTGGTTCATCTGAATGGAAAAGCTGGAAACCAAATAACAGCAAACAGACTACAGATATTCAGGGCAACAGACCTTTTCCCTATTGCAGAGTTTATATGTATTTATGCTTTTTAAATAAACTATAGTTCTACATGGTAATGAAAAATATACCGGAAAAATAGGTATTTTCATATTAAGTAGCATTAAAATGCTGAACCAAGGATAATACAAAATCTGGCAGCATCTATTGCCAGTAAACCACTTTATTCAGGATAACTCAGTCTCACTGACTTCATCACCTGCGGTTTAGTCATATTTCAACAGCTAGCTACACAACACACTATTTATTTTAGCTACTGCTCACTTTAGCGGCCCGGACCAAGAGTTAAAACTGATTCTTTGATCAAACAGGGGCAAGACTCACAAGCTGTGCAAAATTATATATAGACAAAATGTAGCCGCGTCAGATTTAAAAAATGCTATAGAAAAAATTTTTTTTTTAAAGGAACAGGAGGAAACACTATGACATGATAATGGCATCCAATGAGCTCCGCTGTTACTGCACGGTTGTTGCAATTACTAAACACCACAATACGGTTTCTCCACAGCAGTTTATCTTCCTGCAAATTCTTCACCATTTAAACTGCTTATACTTTTTTATTCTCTTCAGCTCTCTGTTAGAGGTCATTCTGACAATATCTGCAATTGTTCAATGTTCTGAAAGTAATGTAATCGCAACACCCACAACACCAGAGAAACAAAACATTATTTACTAGAAAAACAATAACATGCAATCATTTACCCAGTCCTCGCCTTAAACAAAAGGAAAGCAATGAACGTACAACTTGCCAGTGCTTTTAAAGGAGTTTTTACCTGAAATGGGTGATCTGGTTCTCCAGCAGAGTTAGTAATCTGCTCCTTACTTCCTCAAACTCATCCTTCTCCTCCTCCGTCACAGTGCCCATTCCATCTGGCCTGCAAAAGAACAGAATTCTATCAAATTGGGTCATGTTTAATTACAGATTTCTTAATCTCAATATGAAAAACAGAGAGATAGGCTTCTGTCTAGAGGTGAATAGGTATCCAGAGATAGAGATCCTCAGAGCTTTCCCAGACTTGGATGAAGCTGCATGAAGCCTGGTCTGATTTAATGTAGCACCTTTTTTTAAATTGAGGAAATAAAATAGATATATGAAAACACCATTTTTAAAGAGTGCTTAGTATATACAAGTATTAATATATAAGTTTAATATTTACAAGCATTAATAGCATGTCTAGTGCAAAATGATGCAGTGAGGTATTTATAATGTGGGGTGCAAAATGCTGCAGTGAGGGTTTAAAGTGACACTGTGAAGAGTACAGTAGTTGTGGTGAGTGTATGCTGGTGTGTGCAGAATGCCAGCAGTTCAGAAGCCTGATAGCTAGAAACTGTCCGAGTCTGCTGGTGAGGAACTGTAAAATTGCAATATGAACTCTTCAGAGTTAAAATTGAAGAACTGCCATTGTGACACACTGTATATGGAAAATGTTCTATCCAGTCTTTTAGTGGTTTAGACGAGTCCCTTCAGTATTTTTTTAAACAGGCTAATTGCTAATGTTAAAAAAAATTGAAAACATAGATTTGTTAAAATGTCACTTGTGTATATGACGTCGTCTGTCAGCTTCTCCAGCAGGGGAACTATTAACTGACCATAAATAATAATGAACCCCAGTAGGATCAATCTCACACATTAATTACAAAAATGCTGTCCAATAAAAATAAATTACTATGTTGCAAAATTTTCTTTAAATATTTCCATTAGATAAGTTCATTAAGAATACGTTTGACGGCAAGTTGACAACATATGTAATCTTTGTAAGCATTTTTCACCTTCAGTGAAAACTGATAGTGCTGCCTACATTTTTCAGTAAAAAAAATGACAATGAACTATTATACTAAGAAACTAAGACAAAATATTCTACATTCCCTTTCTAATTCTAGCACATTTGTTGTTCTGGTATTCACATACTGTATGCCATATATCAGCTAGAAAACCTTTCAGAAAGCATTAAAATGGGAGTAGAAGTACACAAGTTGCTAATACAGTCTATTAGAATGGAAGCAACCAAAATCCTATATCAGATATTGCAGGCAAAAGTCTGTTAGCATTTATCACAGCAGCAAAAATGATTTTCTTAGATTAATTACGTGACATATGTTACATGTGTATGTTTAAGTACAAGATGAAACCTATAATCCAAATGTAATCACAAGATTTTTTAAACTCGAGCTAGAATGGTCTTTTCCTTGGCATTATGTCTGTCTATCCAAGCCTCTCCACTTTCTTTGAGAAAGACACAGCTTGATGCTAAAAACTAAGCTCTCTCTTAACATTGCCGTTGTAAGTGCAACTTGTAAACTGGCCTGTGCCCCAAATCCCTCTCTATTAAAGCAAATCCCTCTTTTCTTTTTGACAAGAGGCCGCTAATCCGAAAAGAGCACAATAAGCTGTGTAAAGGGTAGCGGTGGATTTTGTCTGTGTGTGTGTAAGAGACAGAAAGAGCAAGAGCAAGAGAGAGAGAGACGGAAAGAGTGAGAAACAGACCTGAGCTCTTATGCTTGCCTTGAGCTCGTTTTAGTAGAAAAGACAGAGGGGTGTTTTAAACCCCATCCCCACATTCCCTCTCTGCTCCCTTTCTCTCCCTCTGTCTTGCCTCATTATTTCCAGCGCAGTCTTACTAGTTTAACAGCTGCTAACAAGAGGCCTGGGAATTGAATAGCAAGCACTAGTGTGAATTGCTCTGTTTGTCCTTGTGTGAGTCCAGCTTAGTCAACAGCTGAAGCTGTGGCCCTGTTCACCCACCGAACTATAATTAAGTTTTCACCACAATACATTCTCTTCCTGCAAATTCTTCAAAAGCACAGATACTGCAGGTCATCTGAGGAATTAGAACTTGTTAGAAATGGTATGAATATTCATCAGAAACAGAAAGCCCTACTGATCCTGGAGGAAACTGTACTGTGTATTTACTTTAATGAAAACTGAACATATGCTTATTGTTACCGTTTCCTGATAATATTTTCACATTGATCAGCCAAACCATTAAACCCACTGACAGGTGAAGGGAAAATATTGATTATCTTTCTACAATGGCACCTGTCAAGGAGTAAGTGAACAATCAGTTCTTGAAGCTGATGCGCTAGAAGCAGGAAAAATGGGCAGGTGTAAAGAGGTCTTGAGGGGTGTTCCTAGTGTATTGGTTAGTCCCTACTAAAAGTGGTCCAAGGAAGAAGTGAATGATCATGGGCCCCCAAGTCTCACTGATGTACGTGGGGAGCTAGCCTGAGCTTCAGTAGCAAAGCTAATGCTGGTTATAATAAGAGCGAGAGAACACACATCGCACCACATCTAGCAGTGTACACGCAGGCCAGTCAGAGTGCCCATGCTGAATGATATGTGTTAGTATATATATGTGTGTATATATATATATATATGTATACACACACACATACACATGTCACGGTTCGGTACGTACCGCGGTTTTGGGGTCACGGTTCGGTGCGGTTCGCGATACAGCAAAGTTAAGCAACGAAAAGTTATAAAGAATGAGGCTTGGTTTGTTTTAACCAGTGTGTAAGGCAGCAGTAGTGTTACGCCAGTAGATGGCACTATTGAACCACACTACGACCCAGGTTTATGATTTACTTGCGCTTTTTGGTCCCTCTGTGATTTCGATTACTTCAATCACGTCTTCTCCGTCGTACCGTATCTCCGAAAGACATCATGGGAGAGAATCTTGTGCGCGTTAACGCCAAGATTACAAATGGCGTTATATATATATACACATATACACACACAAGAAAATTTGAATTTTAAATAAAAATATTTAAATTGCCCATTTTAAAGTCATAATAATCAAACTCATGATTTGTATAACATTCCCAATTTATTAAAAAGAAATACACAGATTAGTGTGTGATGTACTTCAGTATGTGAAAGAGCAGGATAAGTTCATCCACACATTGGCCACTCTATTCTTCAGTCAGAGCGGCCTCACGCTTGGCTGGTCTGGTGGGAGTGGGGCATCGAGAGGCAAACTCATTGTCCATACCTAATGAAGCAAGAGTGTTTGAGACGAGCTAAATGCTGACCTGGTGTTCAGTTTGTCAACCATGGCTAATCAGTTGTAGGAGCCAGAGAAACAGCTCTGAAGTGCTTTACTAATATCTCTATTTAAATGTGTTAATAGTAGGCAAATGCTATGAATGTCTGAGATTTGTTTCTACTTGGAAAGTGATTGATTAATATCATTGAATGCTAATGACTGCAAAATGAACTCCTTTAACACATGGGGAATTACAGACTTACTTACAGTTTGTTAAATAAGAAGTTCTGTTGAAACTAAGACATCATCACAAGCGTAAACAAAACCACATCCAATATCATGTCAGGTTGTGGGCTCAGAGTTAGTAAATGCTCATGTCAAACTGGGGGTTTATGCATGACGGACAGGCAAGTGAGGCAGGGATTAGGTCTGACAGATGAGAAGAGGGACGCTCTGTGATTGTTGTCTGTCACTGTCGCTCCTGGAGATGGCTGAATGCTGTCACTGCACACCCACAGGTGCATCTCACACACTAACACGTTAACTCCTGTACAAACCCTGCTCGCTAGCAAGCCTGCTTGACCTCACCGTGCATCTGTCATAAATAAGCAGCAATCATCAGATCAAACATGTCACAGGCATGCGATTCCTGATGTGACGATCAATTGGAAACATGCCAGCAACAACTTTGTGGTAAAGGAACCTTCCCTGCGGGTAAAAACCTGCCTCTGTACATGTCATGATGCTGAAATGTTTCATTCATTTCATCTACTGGTATTCCTAACAAAGGCTCTACAGCTAATAGAATATCTCAACATTATAAAACTGTGTTTTATAGCTCATTTTAAACCTGTATGCTGCAGTCAGACAAATTGTATCCCTTTTTGCTTTCCTTTCATATGGCTTTGGACAGTCAAGGTCTTCTTGACCAGCTTTAAGGCAATCTTTAATTCTATGACATATTTCCTTCAGAAAACTGAAATGTAAAGATGCTACCCAACACGCTATCAAAGCGGCATTCAACAGAAACAAATCATATGACTGGAAATGGCAGCAATAGAAAGCAGCAGAACTCTGCTATTCAGCTGACAAAAAGAAGTACCTTAACAGGCTAATAAATGGACAGCTGACTACATTTGGCAAACATGATGCCGGATTTTTGAAATACCCAGGCCACTGTTATGTTCTCATAAAGCCAATGAATGACAGGGTGCAAAACACTGTACTCACACAAATGAGGTACCTGAAAGAGAAGAAATAAGGCAGCGGTGATCATATATGTTAGGCCCTCAGTACAGAACTAAAGGAATACATTCATATGGACCACACGACAATATCTGAAAACCTCCGGCATGGATAAAACGAATCGGTGTGGCTTCTGTGGGCTAAATAGCATTTCTGATCAATTCTCACACAGCCACTGAGGAATCCACACTTCTGAACAGACATTCATTATTCAAATGAATCTGCAAACTGACAAAAGCCACTACTGCCAGTTTTCATTTGTACTTAGTGATTAGCCTGAGAGGCTAATCATAACCGTGCCTAATTGGCTAAATTAAAAATCAGAGAGAAGCAGCACATCCACGTGTTTTTAGCGTGGAATAAGTCGAATGGAGATGATTTGCAATAAGTAGAAAGCTAATAGCTTTAAAGAGGAAAGTCTACAATCTGAACACAAAGGACTTAAACCAACAAGTGGACAAGAACATTGCTCATACCCAAGAGCATTATTCACTGCTTTCTGTTCCGGTCTGCCTTAGTGCTTCAAGCTGATTTTGTTCCTATGGGCTGACTGACATTAAAAGACTGTTAGAATTAATTAGTCAAATACAAAAAAAAGCACAGAAAAGTTTCAGTTTAATTTGCAATGCATTACACATAAGACTGTTGTGTAAAACAGATTCTGTAATTACATTTTAATAGCTTTACGTTTACAGATAATTGAGGCATAATAATTAAGCTGACAAGCAAAAACCCATCCTCACTAACTTTGAGTAGTATAGCAACAAGGCAGTAATACTGAATGTATCTGTAGTTTTGTCCATTATATTTTCTATGATTACATTCATAGAAAGAGGCATTTCATACACACACATTTATTTCATTTTGTAAAGCTGCTTTGTGACAATGACCATTGTTAAAAGCGCTATATAAATAAAATTGAATTGAATTGAAAATTTAATTGAATTCAGACAAAAGGGTTTCTGGGTTCTTCAGTCATGGACATGTTTAAATCATCACACATGGAGTTTCCATACCGAATACACAGCATTAGAGGGGAAAGGGAAGTTACTGTGAATATTCTTTCATTATTGTATTATGCCCATAGTTGCTACTGTTTGTTTATTTTAAGCATCATACAATTATATGTTTTTTTTTAGTGTACTGTATAGTATTTCTTTTTTTTTTTTACCTTTTACCACATGTGTATAATCTTATAGCCTGCAGGGCTTTTGTACTATGTACCCTAGGGTGTCAGTTTAATTAGATTTATTTAGCTTAATTTCTGATGCAAGAACATCTTATTTGAGACACAATGTGTTTCGAAATATTTAACAACAGCATTTACTGTCTCATTTCTAAAGTTAAAATGAAAAATGTAAGCGCTAGGACACACAATTCCCTAAGCAGAACGATGAATCTGCTCTCATTTATATCTTAAAATATCTAGGTCTGCATAAGTGGTATATCATTGTAGAAACACAGAAAGATTTGAGTCTTTTAATTAAAAGCACATTTGTAGCACATTTTGTTTAATTGATATAAAGTTTGTTTTATACCATGAGGTGAAGAAAACTTCCTTGTTATAAATACGATGAACACGACACAGATTTAAAAATAAAAACAACTGTACGGCTAAACATTGAGCTTTTAAATCAAGTATAATAGTATAGTGTTATATTATAGTATAGGATAGTATAATACATTACTTTATTATATATATATTATATATAATATTATTTTATAGCTCTGTTGCCTGAGCAGAAATGTGTTATTACTGATTTACAACATTTTTAAAAGTGATTTCATGTACAAAATGTAATGTAAACAAACACATTGTGATTGTAATTAAACTATTCTTAAACTATATTTTGTGGGCTTTGTCATTCATTTATCTTTCTATCTATCTCTCTATCTCTCTCTATTTGTTTATGTCCTTCCTTCTTTCCTTAATTTCCAATGCTTTTGATAGGAATGTTAGGTGAGTGTAGAAGCAGGAACGGACTCGTACCTGTTCCCGTGGACGTGAGAGGCGCAGAAGGCGTAGCTGTAATGGAGCAGGGTGGGGTCCACCAGGGCATTGTTCTCTGAGAATTCCATCAGTTCCTTCAGGTAGCAATGATGACGATGGCAGCCCCTCACACCATACCGAGCACAGTACTCATCCAGAACAAACACCTGACCAGGGCTGAACCACCCCTGCACACAGACAAGAGGTTACGGTAGATCACAACTAAAAGGATGAACAATTCATTACATATGGCTGTCACTATTCCTCGACTAAAATCAATTACACTATTTAATTAACTGCATTTCTTTCTTTATTAAAGGCTTACAAAAGGTTGTCATTTATACAAAATGATTTCTTTTAAAAAATACATTTTGTTCTGATTTTTACCCTCTGACCACACTGACTAAACTAAGATTGCGTGATTATTTATATAATCCATATTCAGGCTTAATCCTATGTGATCACTTGGTTTAGATTTTTTTGGCTGTAACTAAAAAAAAAATATCATCATCTGCCAAAAAAGTCCAGAAGCTGTAACTACTAACTGACTTTTTTTTCTGCATTGGTGCTTGCGACTAACCCTTATAGTTACAAGCTTTAGCGCCTGACAGGTTCTGGTGTGGAATGTTTAATGTTTAAATATGCTATTTTCTCACCACTGCAAATTACACATTACTTTGGCCAGGCATCTGCTTTTTCCAAATATATAAATATATATATATA
>JBBPDB010000128.1:10358330-10374689 GCA_037974465.1 Brachypetersius altus | reverse complement strand
AGCTGTCCTGTATTCCTGTGATTCTCGTGCTGTGTATTTAAGTTCTGTGTTTGTCATGGTTCCCCTGTCTGTCCATCGCTTTAGAGCCTCCTTGTTGACCCTGTTCCCGTCCTGACTCCTGTTTAGTTGTTACGGCCACAGTGCCGGTTTGTTTTCAGTTCTTAATAAAAAGTCACGTATGCAAATGGATCCCTGGTTTCCAGCCTGCTCTGTGTTCCAAGGCAGCTCCGTGTGTGGGCCTTATGCCCCTACACGTGACAGTATGTCAACGAGGATGGAACATATCACCATGGTAATAATACTTCCCTCTTTTCTTACCCTATCTTTTGGTACTATAAACAGCATTTTTTTAAAAATAGTTTTAAGGCTCATCACATCTGAGCTGACAGATTTATGTGAACAGTGTAATGAAAGAAGGTTTAGTCAGTAACTATTTTTGTGTTTTTCTGTAATTTAACAGTACTTCACCCCTGAAATGGTGTCAAACATGCATGTTAGAATGTGTACATACCATGGTGTGATAAAGTTGCTTGTCTATTTTTACATATTTCTCACACATTTCTCCTAATTTAAGATTTAAGACGAGGAAAAATATGTTTAAGACAAAAGGAACATGAGGTAATTACCCCTTCACTTAATAACTGACTGAGAAGCAACAGTAGCAACCACAAGCTTCCTCTAACTGATGCTCATTCTTTCACATCGCTGTGGATGAACTGTGGTCTGCTCTCCTTGGGAGAATCTCTTTACTTCAGTGATACTGATGGTCCTTCAAGCTCAAACTCCCTAACTGAGGTCCTGCCTCACCATCTAATTTCTATATTTCGGAATAATGACCAGACATTGTCAGTCTTTGCTCAGGTCCAGAAGCACCAAAGCATCAGCACACACTACCACCACAGTGTCTGAATGCTGGTATGATGTTCTTATTACAGCATTCGGGGTTAACGTCACATGATCCTTTTGATTAGCAGTCATTTTCACTTTGCAACTATCCACTGTTCACCCACTCTGGAGTTAAACATGTTGATCTTCCCTGAGGTGAGTGAGGCCTGTAGTTTTAAATATGTTTGGGGTTTTTTAAGACTTGTTGGATAAATAATGTAAGTCCTCCTTTAATGTATTTTAATGGAACATTTTTTTTACAGTATTTTGACAGTTCTGGAAGGATTCCAGGTTTGCTGAGGTCCTGAAACCTTAGAAATGGCTTTGTAACCCATATTAGCTCTGGTGATCACAGCATAGGTTCTGATTGTTAAGATCTTTTAGCCTAGTTACCGTTACTGGAAGGTTTTATTTTAGGAAAGTTCATATTAAACATGGCTGGATGTAATCCAGTATAAGTGTGTGTAGGTAAATTGATTCAAATGACTACATCTGGTTTACTGGCTAACTGAGGCAGTTATGGCGAGTTGGTGTTGGAAAACTCGGTTTTGTTCCATAAATAAAATGACTGTTTAAAAACTGTATTTTGTGTTTACACAGGTTGTCTTGTATGCAAAGTGAAATGTGAGGTTTTGAGGATAGAGTGTAAAATAAGGAGCTTTTGCTTGGTTTGGGAAAGGAAACGTTAATAAGGAGACTTTAATAAGCAGCCCATAAACCATTTAAAAAACAAAACAATTTTCATAGCTGTTCCAACATGTGGCCTATAGATGGCAACATCACTCCTTTTTTCTAAAACTGATTTACCTTCACCAGTGATTCTTGCCGTGAAGTAGACTTGGATACACTCAAGTAAGCCAGCAACTTGAGAAATAAAAGTAACAAGTACAGAGTGTTTTGCCCTATTTTTATCAGCGTCACAAGGTTATTCAAAGCAATTTAAATAAACACTTTAGAAAAATGATTCAAGTAGATCTCTGCTGTCCTCTTGTGGATAAAAGATTAAACTCAATCAGTGCAATCAGTGCAAATTACTTTGACAGCTGTTGTAGGGAATGACAGCTGTCAAATGCAACCTAAATATAAAGTACCATTTTATTTTTGACAGTGTGTCAATTTTTTCATTTTTATTATAAACCATGTCCTACACAGAATTCCAGCACACAGCAGCCTCAAGCATTTTACTGCTATTATTATTCTTACCCTGCATATAAAACATGGAGCAGGTGGCCCAGATGTTTTAATATGTACACTCATGCGGGGGCCATGCAAAACCCATAAGGGATGAACGTACCCGCTGTGTTTCATGTTGGGGGGCTTGTCCATACGCACAGCCAGTTTGATCTTCAGGTCAGTATCCTGGCTATTTTTCGGGATCACCATCTTGTGCAGCTCTGCAGCTTTGGGTCCGTTAGTTGTAGGGTTTAAAACCACCTGGCCAAGAAAAGAGATACACGAAAAAAAATGATGTATGATGTATATATGAATGTAGAAAAGAGAGAAAAGAGTGAATGATGGAAGAAAAAAAAAGATACAGAGAGAGCCATTAGAAGGAGGAATTAGACGGAAGAGGTGCAGATGCCTGGTGAGGGTTTCTAATGGGAATCTCCATCTGTTACCCTGGGAGCTTGAGCCCTAATGACTTCAAAATTTCCTCTGACACACACACACACACGCACACACACACACACACACACACACATACACACATACACACATACACACATACACATACACATACACATACACACACAAGCTCTCACACACACACACACACACACACACACACACAGTAAGCTGTTGTGCAACATCTGTCACACTGCAGTATCGCACAGTGATGTATGGCCGTAACCCTAACACTACACTGAGCATTATGGTGCTGCATGAATTTCGTAGTATGATACCACTGACTCAGTTCACGATTGGTTTTCACGGTCATGTTGTAGGGATGGAATCGTAGTATTGTATCATATTGTATTGCATCATAACTTACCATTCTATCATGAGTATCATGTTAGCTTGGAGCTAATATACTAGTTTGTGCCAAATAAGGCCACTATGGGTTACATTAGGCAAAGATTCTGGATTTTTTTTGTTCACAAATAATGTATTTTACAGTATTAAATGTTCTAATAAATGCCTGAAAATTAATGTTAAGTCTCATTTTTACCCACTTCTGTCTTATCAAAAATGTGCCTTTACATCCATATTATCTTGGTTTTGATGAAACAATCTGAAATTGCAATTGCATATTAAAGTGTTTTCACTACATGCATTATACTTTTCATCTACTAAACCTCTTCTGTACTGGACCTCAATTTAATTTTAAAAAGCTTTACAACAAGGCTACCCTTATAAGGAGTTCATGAATAACATCTACTAGAATGGCCCTAACAGGTCTATAAATGAAATCAGGTGACATGAAGGATGGGTGGATGGATGAGCTCACCCTGCCCAGCTCTTTGTCCTCCAGAGCCAGAACACCTGTGCTTTCAGTGAAGAGCTTCACTTTGACCACAGGTAGGGGGTGAGTGGTGGTGAAGTCCCCCTGTGTGCCCCACCTGCACAAGAGCATAACAGCATCACCACAGATGACGAGTTATTCAGTATGTGAACAGCAAGCTGCAGCTGAGCTCCGAACAAATGCTGGATATCAGCTGGCCCTAAACCACAGGTCATAACTGTCAAATATGGGCCAAATCATGCGCTGCCATTTCATTTAATCCATAAACCAAGCAATTTAAAAATTAAACGGTCACAAATTAAAATTTAAAAAGCAGATTTGTTTAGGTGGTATCTGTATGCTCTGCTGTTTTGTACCTTTTTTAGTGTCTGGTATAAATATTGATATGGTTGTCTCTGCAGGCTGTAGTACCAAGAATTCTCCGGCAACTAGGAAGCAAATAAGTAACCAACCAGATGGAAATATAACACAAATATTCAGATTATTTTCCCACAGCAGTTTTATCTTCTAAGGGTAACCTTTTCACAACAAATGATGGTGAAGCTGTTCTTTTGACAGCAAACGTTGAGTCTTTGACAGATATTTGTGTACTACCTTTTTGAGAATAATCCAAAAAACAGTAATTTATTCAAAATTCCAATATTATTCAAATACTGGCACAGTCACCCTGACTGGTTTGATGTGAAATGTACGAATTTTTTTTTACAGTGGTGGATGAAACCAGTGGTCATGATGTCAACAGAGCAAATACAGTCGGTGTTCGCTGCCCGAAACGATCAGTGAACCAACCAACCTGTTATCTGAAGGAACCTCTATGCTATAAGATTTTAAAAATAAGTTTATTTAAACTTTATACCAAAACTATTGTAAAATAAATTCTTATTGATCAGGCACCATAGTCGAACACACACACACACACACAACCAGCTGTTCTCAGCGGTGTCCAGTCAGTGTGTGTGTGTGTGCTGGTGCTGTACAAACCCATTGTATGACAGTACAAAGACTTAGGTAGCCAAGCCGGACAACCAACTGGGTGTTATAGGGAGACTCACTCACTCACACACATATCGGACTCTGAACCATCAGATAAGGGCTCGTCACTGTGACTCAGCAGCTTAGCAATTGCACACACAATCTTGAGCAGCACAAATATAATGAGTGTGTGTAGTGCTGTCCACACACACTTTAAATGACCCCACACCTCTTAGGGACTGACTGGATGCCACAACAATGTAGCACTGCCATTTCTAAACCCCACAGTTTCCAAGGCAACCAAACTCCAATATTAGAATTTAACCACAATGCCTGTACAACACTTCAAGCTTTAAGATGCTTTTCTTAATGCATGCTTTTCACATACATCACTTACAGTTTACCATGACAAGGAACAGAAGGCTGGAAGAGCAGATACACAATGAAACTGCAACCGAACCACACAGACATCAACATCATACCCTATTTGGAGCTTTGGAACTATGCAGAAAGGCAGGATGTTATTGTCATCAGTTATGGCATGATAAGTTTCCCTGGGTGTAGAAGTCAGCCCATGTTGTCATTATTTTATTTATCTACATCTACTACTTGTTTGATTAATTATTCTTAAATAAATTATAATTGTAAGTGTAATCCATTCACTTGCTGGGGAAAAAATCACAACACCTTGTGAATTAAAAACTGAACCTTTGGTGAACTATCAGTAACAATGAATTTAATAAACATACTTAAATAATAAAATATAACTACAAAGATCTATACAACTTTTAAACCTAACCTAAGGTTTCTCTAGTGCTATTCTATAGTGTTATTTCTGCAGGAAACAAGATCCCAACCAAGACATTTACATGCACTCAAACACACATTAGAGCACACGCACGCACGTGTTTGGTCTCTCCTAACTCAATCGACTGTAGCACTGCTCTCAGAATCATTTCATCTCTCTCTCTGTGTTATGTAAAGTAAGGCTTGGCTCGTTCGTGTATAGTATCTGTTCTCATGCCTGAAGCCAATCACTTTCAAACTTATGCGAGTGAAAAAGTGTCACATGCTTGATTACTCATATCTCTTTGCAGCTGAGTATGAGCTTCCTTTCGGAACACAAGATAAGTCAAAACACCAGACCAAAAATCTACTTGCAGCTTCTTACCAGTACATTTGACCTTAATCACCTTAGTGTGAGTAAAACACTCTCCTACTGAATGCTGCTTCAGGTCACTTTTTACTAAAAGCATTATTTTATACATGGGAAAGAAAAGAAATACATAAAAAGTCACAATCTCTGATCATAAGCAAGTTCAAAAACTGCTTTTCGTGGGTTTTACGTTCCAAGAGCACCCGCATATAGTGCAAAAACGTTGGTGTAAAAAAAAGAAAAGAAAAAAGTCTAAAAATACATCTTTTTTTTGTGTAAACCCTAAACACACCCCCAATTATGTCAAGGCGAAGGAAACTTGCACTTTTTGGGGGGAGTTCCACGTAAAAATATGAGTTCACTTCTCAAAAAAATCAGCACATGACTGAATCTGCGACTCCTGATCCGCGTAAAACTGGGGGATTACCATATCCCAATATTTTCCAAATGTATATACACATCTTTTTTCCCTAAGCTCTTTTTAAATAAATTGAATGTTTTTCTTACTGAATGTTTCGGTGCTTTTGTAAAACACTGACCTCAGACATAAAGACATAAAGCAGTTCAGGTTAAAACCCTCCTCATAAACTACGGGAAGGATGCTGAATAGGTTGATAACTGGGGAGTGATCGGTAGTGTTTGAAACTATAACCAAGTTCACAAAAGCAAAGTAAACTTCAACTTACAAAATAATCTTTTGAACATTAAAAACAAGGACACAGACCGGCATGCAAATTTTTTCATGACAATTAAAAGGACGCTGCATTGAGAGGCCCTGCTGGAATTTCTTTGAATAAATAACAGTGAACTTTCTGGCATGTGCGTATGAGGAAAGGACAGTGTGATTATCTAAAGGGCCAAGGCTGAGCAGCAGAAACCCTACTAACCTCACCGGAATTATATCATAGACGCACAGCGGAGCCACACACTCACCTTAATCAAATTATTACAAGAGACATTTCAATTTCAAGTGCACACAGGGGGAGACAATGAGATGGTTTCTGGCTCAGTGAGAGTGAGAGGAAAAAGATGGTGCGGCACAAGCAAGTCTCAAAGAAAGAAATACTGCACTTCACTAGTTCCCTGCCATTCTATTAAAGGTTAAGAGATGCATCTGACCAAAGTTTTTTGCATTATAGTATTTCCCTGAAGATGAGTAATTACTTAGTCTTTTTCAGTATGATGATAAATTAGGCAAAATGTGAGCACTAAATGAGAGTGAACTGAATAATTGATCCTTTCAGAGCCCAGATGACACGCGCAAAGGGCACCTGCCTTTTACCAAATATCATCAGCCGTAGAGCTCATCTGGTCCTGACGAATCTTTCCTCTTAGCTGCTATTCAAATACACCAGCCAGTGGAACTAAGGGCAATTCCCCTACACTGTCAATGCCACAACAATATTAAAAGCTTTAAAAAAATTTGAAGGTTAAAAAATAAAAGCATGAAGCTTAATCATATATTACGCTGGAGCCTCTACAGTAGCTATTTATATGTGGACATGTTTTTGAAAGCTAAATATGGAATAGCACGCTTGTAACCTGAGGGCAGTGGTGTAGACTCAGGAAAAGAGAAGACAGACTCAATCTGTGCTCACACTGGTAGAAACAGACATGTGTCCTTAAGGGGAATTCTGCGGAAACAGTGCTGTGTCAAGATTGCAGAACATCACAACATTCAGCTGTGTCCCTAAATTTCCTTTCCATGAGTGCACACACAACAAACAATATGAGGCATTCTCAGACACTAGTCATCATGCAGACTAAAAGCCTCACTCTTGCCCCTTCATGACCGCAAAACAGTGGCTTTTACTTACCGTGCAATCGAGGTCAGTCCTATCATTTCCGCAGACATAACTTCAAGTGGACTGGACCATGGAGCCATTAAGGCTCAACACTCAGTTATGTAACACAGGAAAGTCTTCAAGAGGCTTTAAACAATACCCGGTGCCCCCATTCGCACTGACAGAGCATACAAGCCAGTGTCATATATATATATATGGCATTTTGCATCCAGATCTGCCTCTTTGGCTGTAATGACATTAGCTATGCTTATCAAAGAGCTGATGAGACCTGAAGGGACTCACTCTATAACAGAAAATTGAGAGACTCTTGTCATACACCAATGTAGCTGTAGGCCCTGCCAAATTGTTCAGGAATGGTTTGAGAAACATGACATAGATTTGAAATTGTTGACTTGGCCTCCAAGTTCCCCCAGATCTCAATCAGACTGAGCATCTGTGGGATGTGCTGGACAAATTGGTCGAATCCTTGGAGGCCTCACCTTGGAAATTACAGGACTTAAAGTATCTGTTTCTAATATCTTGGTGCCAGACACCACAGCGTACCTTCAGTGGTCTTAGGCAGTCCATGCCTCGACAGAAGTAGTTCTGGCAGCATGTGGTGAACTTATGACTGATCAGTGTATATTGTTTGCTTTCTAAAGTAACATCTAATCAATGTGTTTGTTTGATCTATTTTGTTTATTTGGTTAAGTTATACATAAAAGTACATATGGTGGCAAGACCTTCAACCCAAGAGGTATAATATGAGTAGACTGCTTGGGTCTTGGTTGTCTCCTCTGAGGCTCATGAGATGGATTGTGGTGTGAGATCTTTCCAGGTTCTTCCTTATTGCTTTGGTGTCCTCTGGACCTTTTACCACCTTCTAAATACTGCTCTGTACCGAGGCTTCCAGGGACCTAAATGAACTTTAAGTGTATATTGGGTGAGACCGGGTGTGAAAACGGTGAATCCTGAATTGTAAATACACATGGTTGAATACATACAACTGCTGGAATAAAGCTTGGAAATTGCTTTACAAAAAGCAGGTGAGCCCTCCTTTTTTATTATAACTGTTGATATAACAGTGTGATTTCCGTTACACTCTGACTGCAGCATTCCTGGGCACTCACAGGGGATCTGACTTGCAGTGGGTAAATATAGTTTTGTAGGCTCAGGTAAAATATAATGCACTCCATATATTTGAAGGTACTGAGGCACAATTACAGTGTACTATCATGGAAAGCAGTGGTAATATTGTAGAAATCCCATTCTGATGTTGGGTTACTTCACCTATATTGTATAAAGCTTGTTATGTCTGATGATGCTTTCTGGACATCAAGTTTGACATCAAATTGCTTTCAGCAGTGTGACATCACCTTGTACCACATTGGCCTATGACTGAACATGCACAGGCCAGTGGGCTATAGCTCTTGCAGGGTCATATAATATTAAAGGATTTTGAACATGCTGCACCTTTCGAGCTTCTCCAACCGGTGACTGGTGTCTTTATTAAAGAGAAGCCGTATCAGCACTCACTGTGGTTTGGATGCCTCTGCCTGGTCTGTCTGAAGCTTCTCTCCTCCTTCGACTTCCATGGTACAATACACAATTCTGTTTGGGGCCACTGACTTTAGACCCTGAACCTCCATGATCACAATCTAGAAAGAATATAAAAGAAAACAGTGACACCCCACACTGAACAGGAACGTTTCTTATGCCATTATTAGGCTTTATAAAAACATTATCAAAAATGATCAAAGAACATTGTCTTATCAATTTGCAATCAACTCCGCAGTAATCATTACAATCATTGTTTGTAATATCTTTCTATTTTGTACCTATTATCTTTTGCATCAAATACAAATATCACCAGTGTTATCCTGTAAAAATAAATGAAAGGCAGAGCTATAAAGCACAACCACCTTGACTGTTGCCACATCAGTTCAGAGATGAACCCTCCTCCTAAGACCTCAGTTTGCCTTTGTAGGCTAAAATTAACGAATGTACTGATGGCTGGGCTCTCACTGGGTTCCTCCTCATTAATATAAGATAAGCATTAGTTAATCAGGGTGTTGGCCTGGTAATACAGACAGAGCTAGGAAAAAACTGTAAGAGATGAAGCAGGGGAACAGTCACTTACTTCCAAGGTGAAGGACAGTACTACATCTGATTTAGAAAGAGGCAGGTCATTCTCATCTCCTATATCCAGAAAGCTGTTCATTGGCGTGAGTTTTGGCTTGATTTTGGGCTTCAAGTCTTTGGCTACAGGCAGACTCTCCAGGTTAGCCATTAGCAGGTTGATAGACGACCTCAGTTCCTCCACATACATCATGTCCATGTCTTTAGACACAAACTTAGGAAACTTTCTCTCCTACCAAGAACATTGGACAAATATGTCAGGACGAAGCACGAGACCCAAAAAAACAAAGCCATTGTGGATACGTTCTTTTCTATCGCCATAACATCCAAGGAGATTTCACATATGATGTGAACAATGTAAGAACTCTTTCCTGGCCCTGCTAAATGAATACAAGTCTGGTGTTTCAGGCCCTAACATTTCTTCATTTATGGTGAATGAAACAAATTTGCTACAAATATGCAAGCATACTATTATTTCAAAAGACTGCACAATCTGTATTTTTTCTGCAAAAGAGCATCTGTTAAATGAATGAATGTGGAATCTTGCCAACCATGCTCAGATACAGACCATTCTGAATGTTGTGAAAACAAAACCAATTTTTGGATTTCTCACAAAACCCTACAGGGGACCAAACATTATCTCTAATAAGTGAAAACACCTCACCAAGTTCTCTGTAATGTCTATGTGGATGACATGCAATACAGCAGGGATTCGTATTCAAGACAAGGACTGCACAACACACACACATACACATACACACAGTGGAATTACAACAGTAAAACAGAAGATCTGATGACATACTCTGGCAATTTTCTCAGTGAGCTGCAACCTCCCGTCCAGTTCTCTGCGGATTTGTGCTGCCTGTTCGTCAATGTTGTCCAGCTGTGGGAAAGAGTATAGAATTAGCCCGGACTATTGAGGAATCCTCAGCTGTTTTCTGTTAGTCAGTCTAAAAATTTATAGACACAGCCATTTAATCCTTGAGGGCCCATTAAAGGAATGTCTCTTTGTTCATTGGACGTGTAAAAACCCACACAAACACCAATCAGCCAAAAATATTTACATTACAAAACATTAAAAACACCTGCCTGATATTGCACTGATACTCCAGATAGGATCCGACCCGGGCATCCAGCCATAGCAATTTGGCCCTTGTCAAAGTCTCTCAGATCCTTATGATGCCCATTTTTCTTATTTTCTTACTTCAAGAACTGAGTGTTCACTATCTGCCCAATATATCCCATCCCATTTACAGGTGCCACTGTTACAAGATAATCAATGTGATTCTCTTCACCTGTCCGTGGTTTTAGAGTTGTGGCTGATCAGTGTACAAACATACACACTGTTATTTCATTCTGTCACACAGAAAAACCCATCTAGGCAAGTTGTCAAGAAAAGGTTTCCTCTCATTCCGTTCAGAGAATCACACACACGCGTGCACACGCCCCCACCCTAGAAGTGTTTCCACTTGATAAGGCACGTTCCCTGCGGCAGCAACGGGGTCGACTTTCCCCTGATTTCACACAACACTACCACTACACACACACCGAGTCTGATAGGACTTCCACACAGCAGTTTTACCAGTAAGTAAATTCTTTGATGTGTGTCTAAATGCATAACCATATGCATTTTTCAGGAGCACAGATTAATGAATCAAGTGTCATTCACACCCGAAATTCTAGGAGGCAATGATGGTCTACACAACCCTGTCATGTGAGAAGATTCCAGGCTATTGATCAGGCCCTGTATTCATCAATTACAGCTGCAGAGACAGTGTGAACAACAAGGACGTAATGATGCAGTTAGCCATGTCTAAGCAGATAATAGGCCTGGTGAGCAGTCACAGAGCTGAAAACAGATTTTAGAGAACACAAGAGCAGGATGTAATGAGCCAACATGAATCTTTCAGGCCAAACAGATCCAAAGTGTGAGAGTTTCTATGGTCATGAATGCGTACACATTTTATTTTATTATAATAAATGCCAGTTTATTAACTACTTATACCGTGTTCGGGCCAGCTGGTAGCGTTTATGCTGCGATCAGGAAGTCATGGGTTCGATTCCCAAGACTGCTTAGCACCTCTGAGGTACCCTTTAGCAAGACACTGTCCCCACACACTGCTCCCCTGGTGCTGTGTTCCATGGCTGCCTGCTGCTTCACTCGGTGAATGGGTTAAAGGCAGAGAAAGAATTTCGTGCTGTTCACACTGTGTGCTGTGGTGTGTTCACATATGACAGAATGGTCACTTCACTTGTATCTACACTGAAACACCAACAGCACTGATGTACTTTGTAGGTGTTAAATGACCATACCCAACCTGTCACATCACAGTTAATCATCCCCTATGTCCTCTAGTAATGGAGAAGGATTACTATAGGATCACTGGCGTCCAGATATTATTTGGGTACAGGATTTTTCTTAGCACTCCAGTGACATCAACACTGTTGTAACATTTCCAGGTAAGAGTGGAAATGGGCCGGAACTAGCACCCAGTTACTGAAGTAGAAGAACAACCTTCCGGCCTAGGCAAGTAACTGTTTATAGGGAAACGGCATATTTTTTGTTCAATTCTATTTATTAGTGCATGAAGTCTGTTGAACAGCTACATACAGTCCATCTATCCAGGGGAATGTCTTGCTGCAACAGGGTCCCCAACAGTCTCCATGGTACGCCTTGTAGAGCTCTAGTACCTGACCCAAGCCCAAGGGGAGCTAGGGTAATATTGGGTTCTGTGTGGTTTGGGCCAATTTTCAGGCTTGGGTTTGCTCTCTCATAAGTGTCTTTGTCTCCACACACACGCACACACACACGCAACTTCATTTTTTATTTTCTCACTTCTTGTCACGTTGTCTGCATTTGGAATATCTCAAGAGTTTGAGGAGTGGGTGAATGTGCCCTTGAATGAAAGCGCTGATGAAGTTCTATAGAAAATCATGGATGGTGGAAAGCTATTGAGTAGCGAGAGTTTAGAGAGTGAAGGTTGTTCTCTGCCAGGTATTAGGGCTGCACAATATATTGCATATTTACCGTCATCGCGATATCAACATGCACAATATACATATCGTGAAGGACTGACTGAACTGCAATAAATTGTGTTTTTCCAAAACTCTTCACCCAGAGCCACAGAGAAGAGGGCATATTTTCCTAATATCATGCAGCCCTACCAGGCATAATCAGAAATTCTACAAAAATATGTATTACAGATATACCAGTCCCTTCCAGCCGGTCATTTTCAGTCATCTCTGTTAGTGTGTAAGTGAGTGGGGCAGGTTGCATTTGGATTTCAAATTTACCAGCAGAAATCAAACCAATTCATATCGGGTAACAACGAGAATGGTATGGCGTGAACCTTCAAACCTGTACAGGCCTGAGGTGTGAGACGACCGGTAACTTTTTAGAAACTTTTGCGGATGATCATGTGGTAGGTCAAAAATGAAAAAGCAACGTTCCAACTGCGCTGTAAAGTAGCGAATGTTTTTGCGTTTCAGGTGGGATGGGTTGGCTTCTTTAATATTTAATGCGGTTCAGTTCATAAAAAACCCTGACTTGCTCCTGTGCAGTCCTGTAATTTACTGTGCTTAGAACATACATGCACTCAAGTAATTACTAAAATTACTTTTTATATTCCTTTCTATATAACTGAATGATGTATGTGTTTACTACTGGAAATACTAGTTAGTGGGCTTAGCTAAACATGTCCAGTATCATTTAACCTGTAAGTGATACGATTTGAATAAAAGGTAGTGAAATAGATATCCAGCTAGCCAGGCTGCTAATGTTAGCCATTCACCAAAAACTAGATAGAATACTGGTTATTAAAGAATGGCTCTCAGTACGAATTGCTTCCTTTACTGCACTAGGAATCTCTGAAAATGAAATAATAGCAATTAAAACATTACACAATCAAAATGCTACTACAAATTAAAATAAGCTTTTTTACCTGCAATATTAATGTTTTGATGTCAGCTTATTGAGAAGTAACACACTATAGAAAACTGTTACATGTATTAAATGTTACAAGCTAAACAGTGACGGCAAGATCGTGATAATGCTCTCACATACCCTGTGTTTGTATCTGTATCTGCCCCTTCTGTTGTATGAGAGTTGTGTGGAAAAGTTGAACCACAATGTGAAATAAATAATAGTCTTAAGAAATATACAGCTCTTTTTTTTTAAAAAAAATTGAAAAAGTTTATAAGAACTGCTGACAATATTTCTCCTCATTTCCAAATAAAAATAGGTCTTTAAAGCATAATTTAAAAAGAAATGACATCAAAAGAAACGAAATTAAGCTGTGTTCACAGAATTGATAAAAGTCAAAGAAAACAAATCTCGTTCACGCAAACAAAATTGCAATAATTACCTTTGATGTACTTCTAGTAGTGTTTTGCCTTCCACCTGGTCACATTCCAAGAGCAGAGTGTTGATTACAGCAGTGTTTTTATACTTTTCCTCATTAAATAAGATTTGATTCAGGTGATCAGTAATCAGTACCTCATGAAGCAGAACGAGGCGCTTGTGTAGGAATTGAGCAGACACTGGCATGGAATGGTTGTCATACTCACAGAGATGCTGATTTAGAAATAAACTGCAGTGGGCTCTTATTTTTATAGCTGTATTTGTCTCCTAAGTGAACTGTGAGCAGCTGAATGGGGGAGGCCTATAAATATTTTAACATTGTTCATAATGATCATGCTTGTAGAGATAGATTAGAAAGTTGTTGCATGATGTAAAAAGTACGAGCTAGATACCTAAAGGTACCAGTAACAGGTATTTTAAAACAAATACAGAGTTTCCCCAATAAAACCACTTATGCTGCCACAAGAATATTTAATGCAGGACTATTGGTTCTGGTGTATACTCTTACTTACTGCTGCCAACTTAAAAAATCCAGTGATCCTGTATTCACAAACTGACTACTGATGGATGGCTAAAGGATGAAGGACAGGGAAAACATGGACAGACATTTCCGTGCACACTCCTCCAAACTCTTGCAGCTATGTGTGTTAAATACCTTCATAGTGATACATCACTTATTCCTTGCAGAATGGAAGTTTCAGTACAACAGAAGATTGTTAAAAGAGCAGTAACATGGCAGCCTCTGAAGCCTTACCAATATTTGCACAATGAATTTACAGTTGAGGTTTCTTCTTGCGACAAGGCAGGAGTGCATGGGCGTGAATCCTAATTGAAGGAATATGCTATGAGAGGGAGCTGAGATGCTCATTAAAAGACACTGGTCACTGATTAAGAACTAATGGTGTCATCCGCATTCCATATCTGACAGGTAATTAAGAACTATGCAAAAACAGATAATCAACGACATTCAGAGCTTGTCTATGGCTAATTAGTGTTTAATACAGCCAGTGTTCACATGCAGCAGGCTGAAACGTGGTGAAACGAGTTTCACATTTACCAAAAAAAAAAAATACATGAGGAGATCTAATTAAAGAAAGATTAACAGCAGCCATCAAACAGGCAAATATGGTATATACGTGTCTAAACTAAAAGAAATGCTGATGATCCAAATGCTATACTAAAAATATTATCCTTGGAAAATATGCAACTTTGCTGTCCAAGAAAAAGCAACCAGGAATGCTCATTTTATTTAAGAAACAGATAAGTAATCAGATAAGTTCAATTTGGAGTTGTTTCTAGGATCTTTATAGATGCAATTCCAGAATACAGAGGTGACATTTTTCAACATAGAGAGGGTAGCCTCTGCATAAAAACAGTCGCTGGTTAAACATAATATCTGGTTAAACAGAAAATATCAGAACCCAGAGAAAACTTATATCAAGCATTTTGGCAACATTGTTTAAAGCTAAGCATGCTTCTATGCTGAAGTTTGCTCAGTATAGCACTTTGTCCAGTTTTAAAAGCGCCTCAGAGATTTTCCCCCTGGGTCCAGATATATTTCTGTCAAAAGACCCTCAGAATGACAGCTACAATGACCATGTCAGCCCTTTTCAGGGCAGAGAAAAACAAAACTTCCCAATAGTCCTTGAAACACTGAGACACACAAATACATTCCTATACACACGCGCACACGCGCACGCACAGCTGGCTTCTTTACCGTTGCTGAGATACCAAGTTGCAATTTTCCCCCCGTAACACTATTTTGGTTTGGCTACCATTACTATGACAACAAGGAGCCTCCTAATGACAGACATCATGAGTCTGGGGACAGACATGCTAATGTCACACTCCATTCTCATCTAAGCCCACCTTCTCTGGCTAAATTAGCAAAACCCATTAAAAACAGAGCTGCCTCCACTCACCTAGAGCACCACATCAGTGTCTTTTCTGCCTGTGAAATATGAACCTCAAAGCAGAGTGACAGGTAATGGTGCCTTGACCTCAGTGATAGGTCACTAAAAAGATCAAGGCTCAATTTTTGATGTCGTACCCAGATCTTGTTAAGAAGATATGACGATCAGAGTGCTTTCTCAGAGTGAGATGTTGTTAATTCATTACCACTTCACCTGCCTGCTGTCTCATCTGGCCTGGGCTGCCGCTCACTAATGAGAGATGACAGGGCGATAGGGCGCTGAAGGGGCCGAATGTGTTCATTAGAGAGGCGATGACAGGTGCAAGGAGGAGGAGAGAGCATTCTGTCCCTCTCTCTCCCTCTCTGAACATGAGTGCGGTAGCATGGCAGGGCCATTGGCCTTCCTGATCAGAGGGGAACAGCTGGCTTTTTCCACTTTCTCACCTGAGCCATGACAACCTTGACTCCGGGGAGACAGCTGCCCCAGCACCCGCACTCTCTGAAATTCTTTCCGATTTTGGTCTGGGCAAAGGGCTTAACTGAAACATGGCCTAAATTCTGATACCTGAATATGGATATATGTCAATTAGGGGTGTAACGGTACACAGATGTCACGGTTCGGTACAGTTCACGATACAGCAAAGTTAAGCAACAAAAAGTTCTAAAGAATGAGGCTTGGTTTGTTTT
>JBBPDB010000128.1:10344663-10356729 GCA_037974465.1 Brachypetersius altus | reverse complement strand
CCCCCCCCCCCCCCCCCCCCCCCCCCCCACCCTGTGAACTAACAAAACTGTGTGGAAAGTCAGTCAGAATGGAATTGACAACATTTAGTTATGGCTTATATTCCTATAGATACATGCAGAACGTTTGAGGCTGACACTAGCCAGCATACCATAACTAACTCTATGGTAGACCTTGTCACTTTACTTGTCACTTGAACAACTCACCTGGCAGGCGTTGTAGAGAAGCTGGTGCTCAAACTTCTTGATGCCCAGAATCTGCTGGAACATCTCGTAGAGCTGTTCCTTACTGAGAATAAGCTCAGACACTGCGCTGAATGGCATGCGGCCCTGTGGCCGCCGCTGGTCTTCCTCTCCTCTGAAGATGGCATCATACTTGGTGATCCAGGAGCTCAAGACTGTCTCTTTACTTAGACCGTCAATCTCAGGTAGACTGCGCACGCGGCGCTCAATGTTCTTCTTGAAGACCTCGCGAAAATCACTGGCTGAGCAGCCTCCACTCTGCACCATGCGGGCCACGCGCTCACTCTTCAGAAAGCCCTGTAACAAAGGAATGACAAAGCGATCAGATAAGTCATTTGGTGTGTTACAACAAAATTATATTCTTGGAAGTAATGGTCTCTGCGTGCTTGCCTTTCCATGCTTTGAGCATACATTATTTTTCTGTTGAGACAAGTTTTAAAGACAAAAAAAAAATATTACCTTACAAATGATAGCCCAATTTGCTGTAATAGGGAAATTATACCTTACCTTTATATAATTAAGCTAATATTAGCTTGACGATATGCTGTTTGCAGTCTACTTAGTTTCAATCAACTACACAGCTTACATAAACTCTTTAGGTTTGATGGATTTTTTGTCAGCATTTTATAAGGCTTACCTAACCTGAAAAAGAAAAGGGCATTTCTGTGCAGCTCACTGATGTCAATCACCATCTGTCTTTTGACAGATATGAAATTGCATCTCTTACATGAATCTGTGATTTGTTATTTCATTCATATTTCATTTAATTTCATTGCAGCTTGAACGAAGAACAGCATTGATTCTGTAGACCAGAGCCTGTCACACAAATGACTGCACAAGACTCCTGTGCTCAAAGCTTCAAGTTGACCATGAGCTGTGAGACAGTAGAGGAGCATCTCTCTCTCTCTCTCTCTCCCTCTCTCATACCAAGAATTTTCTTTATAAAATTGATATGTACAGGAATCATGACTGCAATTCCCAAGGGGAAAAAAATTCAAAACCAAATCAAGATTCCCATTCATTTAAGAGCTGTGCAGTCCTGCACCCACTCATGTAATCCACTCCAGTGATTAGCTCTATACAAGATGCAGAAAAAAAATGTTTGTTTGGGTGAACACTGACAGATGGAGAAACCTAAAGAAAAGCCAGTAAAACATTCATTCATTTTAGTTTATGTATTTCCTCTGGTAATAGTGGCATCTCGGGCATACATGAGCTGGTGAAGCATGAAGGCAGAAGCAGATGGAGATGATTCGCAACTCCTTACTGCAAGTAATGAAGCGAAATAAAGCCACTTCGGTTGCTGCGCCTCCAAAAAGAAAGAAATGTGTTTATGTCGAAACCACCATAATGGTGACACACAGGGAAAGACTGGTGTGCAACAGGAGGTAAGCTGGCAGTCCAAGGTAATTCCACTCAGGGTACCTTTGTCAATATGACTGGCATTGTACAGAATAGATCTCAGCAAAACCTAATTCATATTCCATCCTAAAAATGTGAAATGTACGTACAAGTTACGGAAATTTGAAAACCTAAGTGCCCAGGAAGTTAAAAGAGATTTGCCATATGAGAGCAAGCAATAACTGCACAGCAGGTATAATAAACAGTACAGGACCATTCAAAGATTCTAATGCATTAACTGGCAGAGTGCAGGCGTAGTTCAGAGGCAGACCTGACAAATATGCATAAACAAATTGAACATGCACTAGGAATTCCAATGTGTTTATTTGATGATGTTCAGGCAGATATTTGAAGGTCGTTTTATTTATATGTCCCATTCATTTTCTTAGGATGAAAAAGTGATTTGCAGTCCTGAACTTTTGACAGCATGTCTGAGTGAGTGAGTGAGTAAGTAGCCTAAATATTTCACACTCCTACAGGGAGAATTAATCACTTCCTCCCTCCCCGTTGAGGTGACTGGGGTAATAGGCTGGCTGGGAGGCCTGTGGTGAGAACAAAGAATTCTGAACTCGGGCTGTTCTATTCTCCCACCTGCAAATTCCCTTAGAATTCTCATTACGATAAAGTGCACGACTTAACCATTATGCAAAGCATGATACAAAGTACAGGTTCTGTCGGATTTTTTTCTAAAATCATTTTATGATTTATTTCTAAATCTCTTAAGAGATGTTTCAATCACTATACTTACATCTAGCACTGCCATGGTGACCGCTCAGCTGACAGATCTCAGCTAGGACTCTTTCCACGAACATTAAAAAGACTGTGGGTGGTGCTACATCCGTACAAAACCAATCCTTTCCAAAACATCTCATTTTCTAAAATGGACTGTAGCCCACCTACCATCCCCATTTGTGAGGAGCAAAGGTTGTCGTTTCGTCCTTTAAGGCATTTTAATTTTGCAAGCAACGTGTCAATTATGTTTTGTCCGGTGCGTAGTGTGGTTTATTCGTGTTCTGTTCCTTGTGTAATGAACAGAACACGCACCATTAAATCACGCACCATGGGGTGAAAGCAGAGACCCCCCCACCACCACCACCAGGCCAGCCTCACATTTTTCTTTCTCTCTTTTCACCTCCACTGACATTTTAATGACACAAAGCTCTTAAGTATTGTTTTCAAAGTTTAAACTTTCAAGTCTTTTTTAAAGTCCAGTAAATAATTGCCACCTCGTTCAAAATGGCACATTTAAATGAATTAATTCAGCCCTGAAAGTCAACAGGTCACGCACACTGCTACAGTGCTTCTGAATAACTGGTTGCAATGCTCATTACAGACGCAGATGAAATCAAAGCTGTAGTCATGGAGTCAACAATGTGTGTGTGTGTGTGTGTGTGTGTGTGTGTGTGTGTGTGTGTGTGTCAGGGATTTGGCATTTTGGGGGGGCGCGTCTGCCATTCTAAAATATTTTTATATCTACTAACACACATGCAGGAATAACAAGCCAGGTGGCACAAACTGTCCCATATGACTACGGAATTTGACAGAACATTGCTAATCTATGTCTGGCATATTGTTGCATTTGAAGTAAAGCTCTTTTTACATTCTGGTTTTCTACTTTTTAATATATTTGTGATAGTACTCACAGCCAAGCATTTGTTTCTGCAAAGCCACATGCACAAACCACACACTGTGTTCAACTACCCCATGACACTGGATTAGTTATACATTAGATTATAAATATAATTGTAATAACACTGATTAATTTGAATGACTGTGTAACATAGCAAACTTGTTTTATCTAGATATTTTTTATATTGGTAGATATTTTTTGGGAGGGGGGGGCACTGTGAATTACCCCCCCCCCCCTCAATATATATTATAATGTTGTCTTTGGATGAAATGTGAAATTACTTTGGTCTATGCCAGGGATCAGCCTTTAACACTGAAAGAGCCATTTGGACACAGGTTTCCACAAAAGAGAAAATACGAGGAGCTGCAAATCCTTTTTGACATTAAAATCAAGATAATACTGCATATATTGTTTTTTTACTATGCGGTCCATGTGAGAATTTTTATATACACATAATGTATAATGTTGGCTTTGCTGATATTATCATGGGTGCATTAGGGTCCATACATGACCAGCTTTTGTTATATTTCAAGGAATCTGCTGTTTAAGTATTATTTAAAACAGTCATATTTAAAACAGAGCTCAGCCACAATCGCTAGTTTAAATGCAGTAAAGCTCAACTAAAAGTCCTTTGTGGTTTAATGGCTTAAACATTTCACTCCCCTACCAACAGTCCACTTCCCTTCCAATTCATCAATATATTAACCCACTATACTGGTGCTAATCACTCCATCACTTCAAATGGAAACACTTCACAATGAAGTGACCTGCCACAGTCACAGGCTGGCGCCTAATGTCTCCATTTTGAGTACAAATGTCAGCCATTATTACTAATGGATCAACCACCAGCGGATTTCCTCTCTCCCTGCTGCTCGGCTTAATTGCTGGTTTAAAATCGCATTCAATTATTTATAACCAACAGTGTGCATAGCAGCATTCGTTCCTGAGTTAAGAGATTAATAAGATAGAGAGCTGTTCTCAGCCTTTGATTACATAATTAAAGCCAATATCAGCAGAACTAGCTGCACATCTGACAGGCATGACCAGAGAAAGAAGCCTTTGACTCAGAGCACACAAAAGTGAGAGAGTGAGAAACAGAAAATCTGCCTCACACAGCAGGGTGCGCCAGTAAAACACCATCACTACCGGATAAGGCTTTGATTTCTTTTTGGGTCAGAAACTTGCCCTATGAAAAATGCTTGTTTGCATTACAGTGCTGTACAAAAGTCTTTGGCGTCTGCCAAAATAATATTTAAAAAACTGTTAGATGATCAGTGAGTGTTTTTTTCACATCAGTATTTCTAAATATACAGAACACAACTAAAACTAATCAAAACAAATAACACTGCATAGTAAATAGTGAGTCTATGTTCTGTATATAAATGTTTTCCTTGTGGAAGTCCAGTTTACGTCAGAAACCTGGTTTTCGGATCAGTACTTCATTAAATTAAATCAAGAACTGCTGATGGCAGGAGGTATCAAGGAGAAATCTGGAACCAAACCTGTGTTCTCCTTACCAGCTCACAAAAAACAAAACTTTTCTGCTTTATTATTGCTTTTTTTTTTTTACTTTGTTATAGCATAAACACTTGCATAGGTGCCTAAGACTTTAGCGCAATACTGTACATAATAGAAAGCCATACCGCCTACAAAAGCTGCTTTGTCATGTCATCGTCAAGTGTGTAATTTGATTGAGAAAATAAAGCTGGGAAGCTAAAAATAGTCAGTGGTGTAGTCTGGGCAAAACATTAATTTGTTAGTAGTTAAATGCTATCCTGCAAAGTGAAAGGATGTTTAGTGCCCTGCATTCAGCCCCCAACCTCTTTAACAGATACAAGAAATTGGCTTCATAAGCAGTGTGCAATAACGGATTTCATCCAACAGCCCTCTGTATCCAACAGCCCTATGTTCACTTTCTTCAACCTGCATAAAGAATTATAGGTGACAAATATATGGCCTGCTGGTCAGGGAAATGCCCCTGTGATCAGATGGTCACTCTGCTCTCCAGGCACTGCATTGGTGGCTGCCCAATGCTTCACTTGGTGAATGGGTTAAGTGCAGAGAAAGAATTCCACATTGTTCACAGTGTATGGTGTGGTGTGTTCACGAGTGAACATAAGGCTATAACAGACACTCCGTTAGCGTTTTTGAAAATTGTCGGAATGCCGGCCACATTCCTCAGCTGATTGGAATAGATTTGAAGACACAGTGGTCTAAAACCAACAGCCCACCTGGACTGCAGCCTAGCCTCTGGAACGCAGCTGTTGTGCCCTGATGCTTTAGTGTGTGTCAGTGTGAAGCACTATTACATCCTGTTACATCTGCAAGAGATTTAAGCACACCACAAAAATAGCATGAGGAAATCAGTGTCTAGATCTTGGTTCCTGGCTCTTTGATAAGCTATACCTGAGGTTTTGCTGTGCTTCTAAAGTGGCTTCACAGCATCTCTGAACACCACTCGCAGCCAGGCGTCTTTTAGATAACGATGGCCAGCACAGACTCTACCCGTTTTACGGCTCTTCATGAATAAAACATGCCTGCCAGGACAGATCTGAATGGAACATTAAAACGTTAAATCTCTGCTCTGCTTCTTTCCTTCTCTTCTGACATCCAGACCGATTGAGCCTATCAAATTCAATGTGAAGCTTTTAATACAATATAAACCGCAAGCCTTTGTGTTGCTCCTTACACATATACCTGGCACTAAAATATGTTTATTTTAGTCTTTTTTTGTTTTCAGATATGGATATGTACTGTTACACTGTCTGACAGCTGGTGTAGAAAAACTTGCTTTTATATGCGGCTGTTTCCTTCCACTCTCCCAACCATTCATTCTAGCCATTTCCCCTTATCTGGTTTTCCTAGAATTGCCGCAGGCAGTCTGGATCACCTGGATTAGTGGTTACATTTGAATAGAAATCGTTGCTTCTGTTCCAACCCACACTTCCAGCAATTCTATAAGGAAAAAGTCTATTTGCTTTTGTATGAAAAGCCCTAAAAAAGGTGGCCTAGTCTTCAACTAAGTAAAAACAAAAACAAACAGATAAAAACATAAACAAACAAACACACACACTGGCCACCACACCAGTGTCATGTTTAACAATTTGTTTAAACAAACAAGAAAATTGCCTGAAAAATTCATCAGCCGGTAAATCCATCTGATCCAAAGCATCTGATTAAGCCACTGTTTTAATGCATTTTGTATTCAAAACTCAACACAACTAATGTCTCAAATGTAATTCTCTCCACTCACAACATTACTATAGCACTGAAATGAGGACTCTGGCCCAACCTTTCTAAAATGCTATTTGTTCTATTATTTATTTATGTAACTAAAAAAATGTTATTGTGCGTTTATGCTTACGTATCTATCCATAACACTGACCAATTCAAATAGCATGACAATAGTTACAATGCTTGTGTCCAAGGATAAAACACTGCTGTATTTCCAGTGGCCCTTGGCATTGTACATAGTGATCTTAGGGTTGTGTGCAGCTGCTCAACTGTGGACATCCAATCGATAAAACCTCAAACAGTTCTTGTGGTTACATTGCTAATGCCCAGTCACTGTCACTCAGTGATCTCAAATGCAGTGAAACTAATGAAAAGCCAAGGGAAAACTGTTATGTGGAAGGATACACAAGAAGGAACAGGGCTTTTGGCCAGTTTCTATGCAACATTCAGGAAAACACTTGAAGGCAATATCTTGTTGATTGTTGAATAAAAGTACATTATCAAGAGAATGAATAGTCAGACACTAATGATGCACTGATAATAGTAGCATGAAACCTGCCATGAGACTGGTTCTCCATATTACACACATGAGACTTGTCAGTCACGGAGCACATCTGTTATATATCAGAAATTAGTGACGCAGTCAAGACGTGACTAAAATTAAAAATATTCACTTCAGGAGAAATGACTGCAGATAATGTGAAGAACTTACACTTATAACTCAAAGTCAGCATCTCCAGCAGTTCTGTTCTCCAAAAGTAATCCAGCCGAAAGCCTTCACATGATGCACATGAAATATTACACACATGCCGGCAAATACACTACCGGTCGAAAGTTTTAGAACACCCCAGTGTTTCAAGCTTTTTTTCCCCCAAGTCCAATGAATAGCATGGAATGGTACAAAGGACAGCAGTGAACTGTGAGAGGCTTACAAATGGTAAGGTTACCCAGAAGTGGGAAATAATTCCGTAGCACCATGCAGTTCCCTCTGGTATGTGCCTAGCTGGTCAGGTTCGTCCTACAGCAAGATAGTGACCCAAAACATAAGCCCAAGCTATGCCAGAACTACCTTCGAAAAAAACCCCACTCCGACTGTGCCTGCGTCGCCATGGGCCACCTGGGCTACCGATGCGTGGTCGCGGGGCCCATGCCTGGGGTCTCCCCCTCCACCTCTTGGCACTTGTCATGCAGCCTCCGGAGGTGCTTAGCCTCCGTTGGGTGCTGGGGCGGCATGGTTGTGGCCCCTCACCCTCAATGCAAAATACTACATGCGTACTCGCACATACGTATACATATAGGCACAGGCACACTCTTATACGCACACATGCACACACACACCCACACACACATACATTGTGTTCTGTGTTCGTTTGGCTGGTTCCTGTTTTTGAGATGCAGCCTTCGGAGTGATTACATAGTGGTAGCAGTTTTCATTTGGATCTTCAACCTCAACTTCAGCTCCTTCAACTTGTATCTCTCTCTATATTTTCTCTGGCCCTGTCTCATTTGGCTTAATTTTAATGAATGAATAAATAAATAAAAAGTTAAGATAACAAGAGGGGCTTATACTCTCAATCTCCACTTGGCAAAGCAAAGGTGTCTGGCACATCATGACACCCAGCTTCACATTTGCTTACTAAGATGGAGTTGCCAGAAGTATTCAGACTTAAACCCCATCTAGCTGCTTTAGGATGAATTGGACAGAAGAGTGGAAGCAAAGCGATCTATAAGTGCCGTATACGTTGGGAAGAACTTTCTGCAGAATGAACAATGACCCACTGAACCGCTTGAATTTCAATCAAAAAAACAAAACAAAACAAAACAGACTTTTGACTGATAGTGTATACACACACACACACGGAGGAAGAGTTAGAGACATTTCCATGTCTTCTTTTTATATTATATAGTCATATTTGCTAATTAAGGGCAAATGAATGGTCATTATCATTATCTATAATGACCAATGGGCCATACATTATCCTGCTTTTTATATGGTTACCTGCCAAAATGATAAAAGAAACCTCACACAGTGTTTCATTTTAAGGACTTTATTGCCATGTCGTGGCTTTCGCCGAGGAAAACAGTCCATCTAGCAAACAGAACTGTAAAGTTGCAGGTGTTGCGTAGCAACATGTTAGGCTACCTGTGGACTTGTCAGCTTGTTGTTTAACGCGCTTCATATCAGTAGTGAAGATCAGAGGATGGCGCTGGCTAGTATCGTTTCCACTTCTGCAAAGCTCTTTGATTACAGACTTAAAATGCTGTTACACAGAGTAGAAACAGTTAATTCACTTTTAATAATGAATTTTTCCTGCCTTCGATCTGTCAACAATTTCAATGAAGTGCTAACAGTGTAGTACACAGTAAAAACACCCTCGACTGCTTAATAAACACCCATCATCAAGCCGACTTGCCTCTTATCATTAATGTCCTGCTATGTCTTTGCTTGCCAAGCGTGGCTCAAAGCATTTCCAAAAACAAAACACCGCTGAGAAATGTATGGTTCTTAACCTGCAGGAGCCCTGAACCACTCCTAAGTGGGAATGATTGGCTTTTTTCCCTCACAATGGTGCACTACTAAAGGGCAATTTGATAGAGGCGGTGCATTATTATTATTAACTGTAACATTCACACTAGCCAGGTTCCTTAGTTTAGTGAGGCAAGAATGGACAAAACAGGCACAAAGGGGAGCAAAGCTAATGATAAGCACAGGGTGAAATGAACTGACCTTACATTCAATCACTGAAAAATGATTTCTTTGCCTTTGATTTGTTTTATGCTTCATCATTTCATACCGGCCTTCTTCAAGGGGTTTATAGTCTAGACTGCACTGCACATAGCACCAGTTTCAAGTAGGTGTTTGCTCACTTATTAGACTGTACTCAGCAGAAATACTGCCATAATCGTTCAAAAAAACAAGAAAAGAACATACAAGGGAAAAAGTAACCAAGCTGGTTTAGTCGTCCTGTATGTCACGATGACACGGTTTATGGAGACGCACTGATGGCACACTGTGAAAACAATGACACGCTAAATACTTGGGCAAAGCTTTAAATGGCAGCTCCTTCATCTACACACAATAGCACTATTATCAATGATGAACATTTGACAGAATTTCACAAAAAAGGAAAAGAGGGAGGTTTCTGAACACTAATTCTGTACGTTTTGGTTCTTGTGCATATTAAATTGAAGTTTTACAAGGAGACAGCCAAACACAAAGTCTTTTCAACTCTCTAAACAAGAGGGAAAGCCTTTTGGCTTCCCTAGTCAAACAGCCCACATTGAACAGCTACAACATTAAAACCATCTTCCTAATATTGTGTTGGTCACCCTCGCACAACCAAAACAGCTCTGATCCAAAAAGGCATGAACCCCACGACACCTCTGATGGTATTTTGTGTTATTTGGCACGGAGACATCTGTAGCAGACCTGGGGAAAGTGAAAGCCAAGTCAGGACCATGTCACGTTAATCAAACCATTCCTCAACAATTTTTGCAGTGTGGTAGGACACATTGTCCTGCTGAAATAGCCCACAGCCATTAGGGAATACACCAGGTTGTAGTAGCCTAGTGAGTAAAACACAAAGTTGCAGGTTCAAACACCTACTACTGTGTCCCTGAGCAAGACATTTAACCCTCAGTTGCTCCAGGGGGACTGTCCCTGTAACTAATGATGTTAAGTCACTCTGGATAAGAGTGTCCATATTTGACTTTGCTGCTCACGACCCTGGCACTGGACCACTTTTGATAGGTGTTTCCAAACTGTGCACTTACGTGAGCGCACTGAAATGCAGTGCATAGTGCACACTGAGCACTTCCTTCTGTAGTGCACAATGTTTTGTACTTTGAGGAAGTGTAGGACTAACACTTGCTTTGCATATATTTTCCGGTATACATCAGTAAAATAATATTATTAATGTTACTACGAACCAGTTGCCTCCGCTTGGGCTTGAATTTCACCGTTGGCCATTATTCAACTCGAAAACTTGTTGAAAGTCCTGCCCCCTCTGCTCCGTGGACAAAATGGTGTCCGTTTAGTGCGCAGTGTCCATCGCTCTGCACTGCGTTTTCTGGCCGTTTTCTGTGCACCATCCGGGCACTACGCCCTAAAATTGCACACTAAAATGCAGTGAATACCAGAAACACCCCACAAGATCCGCCGTTTGTTCCTTCTTCCAACACAACTGCCTAATATATACTACGCCTTGACAGTTGCTACTATAATGAGATAATCAATGTTATTCTTTACTGTTTAATGCCTCAGCTGATCAGTGTACATGCCTGGCGGCAAAGTAGATAAGCATACCAGCACACTCTTCTATTGTGCAGTAACTGTGTAGGAAGCTATTTTAAAGAAGAAATGTTAAGACTTTTGTGGACCTTGTTTTGCACTGGTTTTAAACGTGATTATTTCTGAACCAGCAACCACTTCTCATTCTGCAGTTTCCTCATGTTTATGAAGGGGCTTTCTTAGTGATTCTGATACATCATCAGTACCATTCACTGTAAAACTAATAATTCTTTACTGTTTCAGCGGTTATGTTTTAAAGCTAAAATATCATCTTCACAAAAGCTAAGCACCTTATTTTCATTAGAGGAGCTAAAAAACTCCTAACACCCAATCATCCATAATCTAAATATGCTAATGCAATTATTATACTGTCAGTTATGACCGTCAGTTCACTGTTCACACAGCACAAATGTAAAATTTAAAGACTGATACGAACATTACAGCACCTAAAGCCTAACCATTGTATAGATTTGGCTGAAAATGCCGGTAACCAAGTGTTCTCTATAAGACCTGACTGTTTTTGCTGACAGAGGAATTCAAACTAATTTACCAATCCACCCTGTGTTCCTGTAGATTCAGTGAGCATTCTTTACTATGTAATGTCTCTAAATGTTTTTGCTGTTAAAACACATCTGAACATTAGTTGATACATCAACAAACTGATGCACTGACACTCATTTTTAAAAGTCATTTTCAATGTTGCATTTGGACATCAAGTGACCTGAGGAACTCCTCAATTTTTGTCAAACTGTCACACACAGAGATGCAGCAGCTAGTTTCTTGTATGTCCTGAAGTCAACTAAATCAAAACTACAGAAAGGGGGATTTCTGCAGGGCCTAATCTTCCATCTTTTATTCACGGCACAAGCTATCGCAAATCGATGAATGCAGCTGTGGCAGGAGAGGTTTCTATTTGGATGAATGTTTGGCGCCGTGTTCAATTTAAACTCCCACTGCACAGTCAAGTCAGCGACCAGAATTGTAGGTTGAGTCAAAACAGAAATTTTAACTTAGAAAACTTTGATAGAAAGGAATAAAAATAAAGATTATTAAAGACTGAAGTCAAGCACAGTTCGCTGGAGAAACCACAGCTCTGTCCTTAGGTCTAAAATCCAACAGGTTGCTTGGTAACCTGGCTAGTCCTCATAATAGTGTGATAGAGACAGGAGTGAGAGAGAGAGAGAGAGAGAGAGAAAGAGAGGGCTTGAGAGAGAGAGAGAGAGAGAGAGAGAGAGAGAGAGAGAAAGAGAGAGAGAGAGAAAGAGAAAGA
>JBBPDB010000128.1:10320433-10335176 GCA_037974465.1 Brachypetersius altus | reverse complement strand
GAAAACAACTGTGTCTAAATGCATTTTTTGTGTTTGTTTTTTTTTTAATACACACAAGTATTTTAGGTATACATACATATATCTTTCACAATAGAGTGCGATTTACGTGCCTGGATGTAGTTCAGCTGGCACCAGTTACAATTTAAGTTACTACAATTAAATTGAACAGTTAAGAGAAAACAATAAAAAAGGGAAAATAAGAAAGAAGCTCAGAAATGAGCAGAGTTGCTCTAAAAAAAACTGATTAGAATCCAACATAGAGTGGCATACACATAACATACAATCAAGAGAATTGTGTTATGTGGCTTTCTATTATGTGGCTGCAGTTTAGAGCAAGTCCTTCCAGAATGACACACCAAGTGCAGTGCAATGGTTTGGCAAGTTGGTTGTGGAAGAAAACACAACCAACATCCCTTATGGCAACCCCATGCAGCATCTTTGGGATGAACTACCTACAGTAGTGTCCAACAAGGGACATGAATTTCAAACAAATCCTGTTCAATAATCACTGAACCTCCAAACCCCAAAGCAGAACAGGAAGCTTTCCCAAGTCTGCTAAGCACCTCTGAGGTACCCTGAGCATGGTACCGTCCCCACACACTGCTCCCCGGGTGCCGTGTTCCTGGCTGCCTGCTGCTTCACTTGGTGAATTGGTTAAATGTAGAGAAGAATTTTGTTCTGTTCACACTGTGTGCTGTGGTGTGTTCACGTATGACAGTCATTTTCACTTTCCCACACACAAACGGGCACATAAAGAGGGAGAAGACTATTTAACACTGTTTTACCAGCATTTGGTAGAAATGGTTTTAAATGCCTGTCGGCTTTTAGGTGCAGAGTATCACAAGCAATTTTCATATTATTTTCATGTGTGGCTGCCAGTGGAACTGCAAAACTTCCTTTTATGCATATGACATGTGAAGGTGACTAAAGTGTAAAGAACCAAGTGCATACACACACACACATATACAATTACTGAAAACATATGCTAGCTAATCTTTAAACAACGAGGTTCAAGTTTGTTTGTTTTTTATTAATGAAAGCAACCTCTCCAGATTTAGGCTAATCCTGAACAGACACCTGAGCACTGATGTGAAGCACTAAAATGCCTCTGAGGACAGAAACAGGATTCACTGAACAGAACCATTTGCTATGGAGTACTGGGGGTGCAGGTGAGGCTTGGACATCCAATTTACCAACTAGATAAACAATTCACTAATAAGTAAAATGGCTCTGCGGTGCCAAGTAAGTCAATTAGGAGCCAGGGAGACTGTCCCCTGTAGTTAGGGAAGGAAGTCACTTTGGATAAAAGGTTCTGTTAAATGCCGTAAATGTACATTTTAATGTGGTCCATGTGACCTGCCACAATGGTCAGTTTTGTGCTCAAACACCTCTTTTAAGTTATTAGATCATTACCAAGAACCTTGTTCGCTAGGTCAGGAATATAGAGCATGAACACAAAAAAAAGTGCAGAGAATGGGCCAAGACTGGGACTGGAAAATCCTGATTTGAAAATAACTAGGCTACCCACTGGAAAAAAAACCCTTAGGGAATTAATAGTGTTTCTTCGAAGGCATCTGTCCACCGAACCCTTAAGCACCCTTATTTTGAGGTGTGCAGACACTCTGCTTCTTCTCTGTTGCCATTCCTGCTCTGTTTGTGTTCTATTTATTTCTACAACCACGCAATGTTTGAGCGGAAGATTCACTCGCTTTCAGTGGACATCCTGCCCTTGACGGTAAACAGGCTTTTCCTAAAAGTATTCCACAGAGGAAAACGTGAAGAAGGGCAAAACCCACGGAGTCGCACCATGACTCACCAACACTGCATACCAAAGAGATGCGCTTACATAACTCTGTTCAGAGATATGCATCGCATGGAGAGTTAAAGTGACAAGGGAGAGAGATATGACAAAGAGGACGGGACTCTGCCTCCGGCGAGGCGTTTGCTGCCAGTCTCCTCCATTCTGCTGAAAAAGTCTCCGGTGGTGGGATGCAGGGAGATCTGCTTATATAAACTCATACACAAAACCTAATAAGAAAAAAAAAACTAACAACCAAACATCCTGGTGCCAAGGGATTAGACATATGTGGAGGGAAGCGTGGGACATCCTTCAGTGAGATTTCTAGCCTGTCATTCCGTGTAGGAAACCTGTTAGAACAACAAACACATGAAGACCAACAGATGTGAGGTAGGTTTAAAATAAAAGGGGAACAGTGGAAAAAGAAACAGAGAGGGGAACATACACACACACACACACACTCAGAGAGAGAGAGAGAGAAAGAAAGAAAGCGAACCCACTCATTGGTCAGTGCAAAGGAAAACAGTGCTTTGAGCACACCAGAACTGGCACAAAGACAGCCTGGCTCTAAAACAAAGAGTAGTTTCCCAGAGGGCTTAGATATTTACATTGGCATTTACTTTCCTTATTTAGCAGACAGTCCAACTCAATACCATCCACTCACATTTTCCAAAGCCATTCAGCATAATCCTGCCATTCAAATCAGATAATCTCATTATCGCAACAAAATTACCAGCATATAGCATTTTCAGTCCAACACCGCGGGCACTCTTTTAGTCTTCAAAAAATACTTGACATACTTGTGGCCTATTGGTTAGGGTGTTCACCCTGCGATCAGCATCGATTCCTGCTAAGCCCCTCTGGTACCTCTAAGGTACCATCCCCACACACTGCTCCCCGGGTGCTGTGTTCCTGGCTGGCCGCTGCTTCACTTGGTGAATGAGTTAAATACAAAGGAAGAATTCTGTGCTATTCACACTGTGTTCTGTGGTTCACGTTCACATAATGGTCACTTTCACTTCATCAAAATGACCATTAGTGAATTGTAACAAGTAACAGAGTCTATAAAAACTAAAAAACTAAGCTGGGAAAAAAAGAAACAGATTTAGAGGAATGTTTTCTACTAACTGAAATGAGAATTGTTCATGCTTCTAGAGCAATAAACCCAGGTATTGCATCAGAAATGCATCATAACAGATTATAGACAGCATAACAACAACAACAACAACAACAACAAACATGAAAAGTAACTACATAAACTGCATATCAGCAGGTAGTTGATAGGATGTCAACATTATTACACTATTTCATAAAACAATTTCATACAATAATTTAATATTTCTACATTTATTTTCATTTTATTTTCATTTGCTATATTCGTAAAAAATAATAAAATTCAATTCAGCTTTTCATATATTATCTGGTACTACGGTTATACTGGTGTACTTTGTCCATTTCAACTCATCAGTCTCATGAATGACCAACATTACACCGCACACATGAAACATTGTCCACCTATAAATACAGTATAACAGATATCCATTCGTTTCCAAAGCAGTACTGCTGCATTGCAGACATCGCGAATCTTTAAAGACAGTCAGTTAAAGAGATGTGAATGTGACAGAATGCACAGAATGTTCCAATGCAAAATATTACCGGAATTATTAATATTCGGTGTGTTGTGCCACAAGCAATGCAAATTCCTTAAAGGATTTACTCACTGTCACAAAAAGAAAGCAATTCCTGCAGCGAGTCCACTGACTGGTCATTACACAAAACATAATATTTCATAAAATGCTGCACTGTCCTTAACGCTGAATTCTCCACTTCAAATTGGACCCAAAGAGCTCTGCTGTCTGAGGCAGTAATGTGGAAAGCACTCACACAGAGGATCACAATTCATGCAGAGTGTGCAGAGAGAGAAATGGCATTTGTGTAAGTATCTGGAACCCAGTTCATACCACAGTTCATACCACAGTGAAGGAGAATGACAAATAAGCTGCGCACATTCGTGCAGTGCAACACAAATCCTTCCCCTGAAAACACGTGAATAAATGGGCACTTCCGGACTGAATATAATACGTATGCCTTTCTTTGAAGTCCTTCCAAACCATTCTCATAATACCGGTTTGACTACTCAGATTAAAAGGTTTCGCGACCAAGGATTCAGGTAGACTTTGAGGACCTTTCATCCCTGGTGATTACATGAACATAAGCATCAGACTTCCTTCAACCTTTTTCTGCAGGCCTTGTACTGGTCGTTTACCTGGTGGAATGGAAACTGACCGACTATATTTTTATATCAATTATAATCAAATAAAATATTTTAATTACAATTAAAAATGTATTTGAAACATGTTGCACTCAATGACAGTCCTTCCAGGCTGGAGACTGAAACATTTCCACAGGAATCAGCTAATGGTCAGATTTACAGAGGGAAGGCAGGCAGATCATTTTGTCTGGTGGCTCTATGGGGACTTTTATTGGAATTTATTACATAGGTCAATTCACAGGCCCCGCTGTTGCCTCATACCTCCAAGGTTGGGGGTTTGAATGCTGGCCCTGGTCTTGTGTGTGTGGAGTTTGCATGTTCTCCTCTTGGTGGCATGGGTTTCCTCCAGGGTCTCCAGTATCTCCCACAGTCCAAAGACACGTGCATCAGGTGAACTGGGAATTCTAAATTGACTGTAGGTGTAAGTGTGTAAGTGAATGGTGTGTATGTGCACCCTGTGGTCCCTGCTCCGAGCCCATAGACCCTGCGATAGGCTCTGGGTACCCGCAAACCTACTAAGGATTAAGCAGATACAGAAAATTGGAAAGATCGTACAGAGATCTAACAGCATGTCAAGCTGAGTGAGGGCTGAGTGCTCGCCCTGCGGCTCGGAAAGTCTGTGCTCATGGGGCTGACGCGCCAGTCTGCTGGCAATTTCCGTGAACCGGCAAATGCAAAACTGTATTGAGTAACGATTGAGATCAAACTCGATACTAAATTTTAGTATCGATTAGTATCTGAGAATCGATTACTACATACAGTTATGAACCGTCAGTTAAGCAAACAATGTTGAAGGTATCAGTATCCATTATATTATAAAGGTAAGTGCTGGGGTAAAAATGAAACCTCAGGATGCTTACTGATATCTTTACACGTATTTAATCATTTGTAACAAACAAAAGGCACCTGCAAAACAGTACATTTCTATTGGCAGCAGGCACAATGAACAGCTACTGTTTACTATGGAGATCATGCACTATGTTGTTACTGTTTACAGGTTTTCCATAACTGCCTATTTTTTGTGTATGATGCAATTTTGTGTTCTAAAAGTACTGACAACACCCACTTCATTTCTGTTCAACTGGAAAACCTGCAGTGTGCAATAACAACACCTTTGCAGTTGCTCTGGCTCAAACACAGGTACACGGAGAAATACTCAAATAACTGAATTTAAATGCAATAGGTCTTCAGATATACAGAATTGTGTTATGAAGGTACTCAGAAAAATGGATATTTTCATGTAATGTATATTCTGTGTATATTCATGTATATTATGTATGTACATAGCATGTATATTCATGTATATTCTGATATTATAATCAGATAAACTCTTCTTGTATTGTGGTGCATTGATTATTCAGAAATACGTATTTATTTTTTCCATGATGTTTGTATTACCAAAAATATAATTCATCATTCATCATAACTATCTCTTTAACTGACTGGCTCCCTGTACAGCAACTCATTCAAGAGTTAGCACAGGGCAGAAACACTCCTTAGAACTTCAGAATGAAGGGGTGGAACCAAACTGATGTAAATGTGTTTTATGATGTCACAAAAACAGGTCAGCTTAGTTTCCATTAAGGAATTATATGGACGGAGAAGTAAAAATATATAAACCTTATTATATATCCAATAAGTGATACTACATACAGGTTAATATATTGATAGGCATCACAATATGTAGAAATATAATCACAGCACTAATATAGGATCACCGGTGCCCCCCTGCCCTCCATCCAGGGTAAATCATCACAGACCCCTCACACCCTGGACACAGACTCTTTGACCTGCTGCCCTCTGGCAGACAATATAGAAGCCTGCAGTCCAGGACCAGCCGACACAGGAACAGTTTCTTTCCCCTCGCCATCAGCTGAACTGTCTCACTGTAAAACACCTGCAGTATTGCAAATGCACTTTATGTACACTGTGGTACATACATCTGTAATACTATATTTTCTGTATATAAGATTTAGATTATTTATTATATTGTATTGTTCATTTATACACACATGTATATACATATGTATATTCCTACATATATTTATATTTATAAATAGTATAAACATATATGTACAAAACTACTTATATATATATTTGTTAACCTTTATCTTATAGTCATAAATATAAATCCATATAATGTATTCATATTGTAGATTTATTATTGTATATTATATTTGATCAGTATATTGTTTATTGTATCTTTTAATTATTGTTGTTGTTTTTATTGTGTTGTACTTGAGAGACACCATCTACTGGAATCAAATTCCTTGTATGTGTTCGCTCACATACTACGATTCTGATTCTGATTCTGAGGCAGTAGGCAGCCAGCCATGCAGCGCCTGAGGAGCAGTGTGTGGTGCCAGTAGCCATCTTGGGATTAGAACCCAAGACCTTCTGATTGCACAATAGCTGTCCTGCGCATCCAGAGAGCCTATCCTTCACGCTTCTCATACATCAGTAAATCCTGGGTGCCTATGACCCTGTTGCCAGTTCACCCTTGTACCAGTAGCCACTGCATACTGGGGACACGGCACAAGATCTGCAGGTTTGTAGATGCTCTGTCGTCATAATTTGGGCCTTGTCAGAGACACTCAGATCCTTATGCTTGCCCATATTTCCAGCTGACTGTTCACTTGCTGCCTAATATTTATCCCACACAAGTGACAAGTGATGTTGTAACAACATGGTCAATGTTATTTACATTATTTACATTGTCTTTCAGTTGTTTAACATTGTGGCTGATCTGTATATGTGTATATACCTCTGGACTGGGTTGACTGCTTATTAAAAGGATTGTGATTTCTATTTGATTATGGCAAAATGAAAATGCTCTTAAATTGACATTCTAAAGTATAATCTAACAGTGTTACAGTCATTATGAAGTCAAAATAAAGTTAAAAAGAAAGTATCACTGTCCTGTTACTTATGGGTGGTACTGTTCATTTTGAATTTAGTGTGTCTTTCATGTTGATGGTATTCATGACCACAAGTAAGTAAACTTGCCTCATCATCAGTGGGACATAAGATGATGGCACTGATGGCATCCTGCTGGGCCTCCTCCAAGTTCTGCAACCTGATGTGAGCCTTAGCTCGATTACCATAGTACCAAGCCGATTCAGGGTTATACTTAATGGCCATTGAAAACCTCTCTCTTGCCTCCTGAAACTTCCTTCAAAATTGTAATTATGCAACAAAAAAAGAACAGTGTCATAATTTACTTTGAAAACAAGAATCGATCAAGAATCAAGACATTTCAGTTGCTGTTTAAATAGGTAAACTTACAGGTTGCTAAAACTCTGTAGTCCCAGTGTGTTGTGAATGATGGCCAGACGAGGCCAAACGTTTCTGTTTTGGGGGTCCAGCTCCTCAGCCTGTTGGTAGTCAGCCAGGGCAAACAGCCACTCCTCCTGCTTCATGAAACAATCTGAAAAAAACAAAACAAAAGGCCAACATGTGGACAGGCACACAAACAGATATTTCCCAGACATAACAAATGATTCTTTCACTTCTGTTTAAACTCAGAAACACCGACAGAATTTAGCTGCATTTAAAAACAGCAACTTAAACCAGACATTGAAAAAATGTTCAAACTAAATTTCATAATGCATGAAAAGGATTCATTTAACGAAACATTTCATCTAAATCCACTATACCAACGTCTAAAACCTCTCTGTACCTCCTTCACATGTGCATTATATGAGATCCACTCAACTGTATGTAGCTTTTAATCCCCCCACTCATACCTCCTCTGTTGATGAAAAGCCCACTTTCGTCTCTCTGCTCTTGGACGGCTTTAGTCAAAAGAGTGGTGGCCTCACTGTATAAGCCCTGGGAGAAGCACTGGACTGCAAAATCATTGTAAGTGAGCACCAGCTGGGCTTGTACATCTTCTTCCAGACTTCTGGAGTCATCATGCTTTCCCCCCTCAAGACATTCTGCTCCAGCATCACTCAGTTCGACGGCCAGTACCAAGTCCTCTATGGCAGCAATGAAATCCTTCAGTCTACGGTAGAGTATCCCTCTGCCGAGATACAGATTCGCAAGATATCAAGATAAAAATATTAATAAAGAATACAGGTTACACTATAATGTTTACATGAACATGCACAAAGGTTTAACCGATGAATCCCCAGGGTAAGTTCTGTCAGGGTAAGATCTACACCTAGACTTGAATGTGGCGCAACACTTCAATTCCTCATTCTACTTACAACATTACCTTTAGATTAGTTTCATAAAAGCTGCTGAATGATTTATGGTATGGTCACAGTTAAAAACCATTCAGTTTTTAAAAACCTTATCCAGCAAGCAAACATATTTTCTGTCTGTTACTTTTCCTTGAGCCAATATCTATTTTTTTGGTTTACAATAAATGTGGAAAGACTATCCTGAATATTTTAGATCTACAAAATACAATTACCAATAGTTTTGATCAAAATTTAGATGATGTTGATAAAAATCTATTTCAAAATATCTCATATAATATAAATATAATAGTAGCTAAAGTCAAAGACCAACATGATATGACAGTCTGGACTAAAAAAGCCAGTCTGCTAAAAAAGAAATATGAAAAATCATAATTTTGTGTTGTTTTTCTCTTTCATTATTTTAGTAATAATACCACCATATAAAACTTGCATATGTGAAAAATGAAAAAAAATAAATAAATAAAATATACATATATATGCCTCTTTAACCAGATCCATTTAGGTCCAAGAGCTTAAAATTGTGTGCTATTGCATTTCCGTTTTTGGTAAAAAAAAATACATCATTAAATGATTTCCCTTGTCAACTTTTCACTAATCCCTCACCTAAAGAGGTAATACTGAGCCTTTTCAGGGTTCTGCTCTAAAGCAGTGGTGATCTTGCTCAGAGCGTCAGTCAGCTCTCCCTCCACTGCTTTAAACTTTGCCTGCTGATACGAGTGTTCGGCTGCCTCCTCCAGCTGCTCCAGCATAGACAGTGCATCCGTGCCACTTGGGTCGAGCCTCAGAGCTGCCTTTAGGTCAAAATAACACAATGTAACCTAAGGAAGAACACCAATCTTCAGATGAACCAAGAAAACAGAAAGTCTTTTCCATTCACAAATGTGTTGTTCCACCTACTTTCCAGTCATTTAAAGGAGCTAGTTTTAAAGTAACAAGAAATAAAGGATATGTAATGTGAGCAGAGTTAGGGTCTCGCAGCTAACCTGACTGGTTTGGTGAAATAAACGGGCTCTCAGAGTAAACAGGTCTGCTGATGGGGTGTCAGTCTTCAGCCAGTTAGTGACCAACCGGATGCAGTCGGAATAACGGCCTAGTGCGCTCAGACATGCCAGGCTTGGGGAGAGAATACAGAATTCTGCATTTATAGATATGGTGGTTTATTCTGATAAAAATAGAAATGTAACAGATTTACCAAACATCAATGATTTTAGTGACAATTATTGTGTGCACACATGCAACTTGCCTATATCTACGGTTAGTTTACATATCGCCTAAATGTACATATATGTATATATTTTACAGTACAGATGTCTGTATTTATATATCTTGATTGTATAGTGTACATACTGTGCTGTTGATATAGTATTCTATCCTATTGTTTACTTAATTTTTGCTGCTCTTAACTTGGTACTGTCCACTTTCAGTCATGACAAAGCAAATTTCCCACGTGTGGGACTAATAAAGGTTTATCTTATCCTACTTGATCACCAACCCTGCTCCTTGAGATGTACCTTGCTGAAGAGTTCCAGACCATCAGACCACATTAATAAATCAGATGTGTTAGATTAAGGCTGGACCTGAATTCTGCAAGGAGGCAGGGTTGGTGACCACTGTCCTGGAAACACAGAGCTACAATAGTAGACTTTGATAAAGACATGGCACCCTCTGCTGGTGGTTGGGATTCATGTCATGAAAAAGTAAAACCAGATTGAACAGAATAATTGTTTCTTAATAATTATTAAGTTGTAATCTTATAATTATTATAACTTCTATCAGAAACAAAGTGTTGAGTGTTTCTGCATTTAGTTGGAGTGTCTGTAGCCCAGTTTGAACTGCTTTAGGAAATGCACAGTATACATGACTAAGAATTTGTCCTTGCTGAAGTCACAGTGAGTCTCTGTGGGTGAATTATTATCCATTCAAACAATCACATTCCTGCTAGTAATCAGATTGTTTTTTTCAAATGGATCCATAACCTGACTGCCTATTTTGTAACGGAAGCCGACCCTTACATGCATTCCATTACTAACCAGTTGTGATCATAGAGACTCAAAGCTTTAATTAACAGGCCTCTAAAATTTAAGGTTTGTACTGACCTTCTCATATGATAAGGTTTGAACTCGGGTTTCAGTTCAGATGCTTTGGCAAAAGACTCCAGTGCTTCTAAAAACATCCCCAGGTCACACAGACACTGGCCCTTGTTGGTACATATGACAAAAATCATTTAAAAAAAGTTACACACTCACAAAATGTTTCACATTTATGACATTAAACACTAAACACACACAACAGCATGTCGTAATTTATACAAGACAACGTCTTGGGAGATTTGAGATTAACAAAAAGAAATAGGAACCAAATCTTTGTTTTCCTGAACAAGACATTATTAATAACTTTGTTTCTTATTGCTGTGTTTTACAGTTTATGCTTACTGGTGAATTCATGCCTGCCTCCATTCAAGACCTCTGGACAGAACTGTACACTACAAGTCAAAAGTTTGCATACACCTTCTCATTAAATGTTTTCTTTGTTTTTATTATGGTAATAAGGTATTGATGGACTGTTGTTTCTTTTTACTTAGTTCAGTGGGTCTTGCCATAATGTGGAGTAGAACCGAAGTGGAACAGGATCACTAACTGTGTACCACCCTGACCATCACAACTGATGATCCCAAACATGTTTTGAAGGCAAGAATTTCCACTAATGAACTCTTGATGAAGAACACCTGTTAATTACATACCATTCCAGGTTGAGACGTCATGAGTCTGATGCTCTGATGCAAAGCTGTCATCAGAGGAATAGGTGATGCTTTTAATATCAATCTACAATGTAGACAATAATAAAGACAAAGGAAATCATTGAATGAAAAGGTGTGTCCAAACTTTTAACTGGTAGTGTATGTCTACATTTCCATTTGAAAAAAAGTGTATTAGTCCACTAATTCATTTTTGTACCTGCAAATAATAAATGAATGCAAGACGATCAGAGTAGGCCTTGGCCTTTGGATCCAGGTAGCAGGCACGCTCATAGTCTAAGGCTGCAGACTTGAAGTCACACAACTGAAGATATACCTCTGCCCTCTCTGCATATAGCTGAGTCTGTAGAGACAAGAGACTTTAGATGTATAATAAGAAGTTATTCAATGATATGCACAGTAATATAGTATAGTAGTTTTATAGTATGAACCATTTTAAACTCAGTTTAATGCAGTTTAAATTTTTAATTGCCTGCCAAGATATGCAACTCGGAGGATTGCGAGACAAAAGTAATGGGACACTGCAACGAGGTGAACGGTTTTCGGAGAATAAAACCTGGTCTACTCAGGCTAAAAATACAAATGAGGGTTTGTTGGAAAGGTCTCCTGGATATCTACCGAACTGTGGAGTTTGGAGTGTCTGAGTACTTTACTTGCCAAGATATGCAACTTGGAAGATCTCGGGACAAAAGTATTCTCACACTGCGGTGAGAAGAACATAATCACAGCGTTTTGGACAGAGTTACCAATCACAGTGTTAGGTCACTTACTGGGTGTTTGATGAACTGGGGTCTTCATGTAATCCAGCAAACATCAAATTATTTTGGCCAGTCTTTATCCATTAAAGACACTGATTCGCCAAGGTGTCTCTATATTCCCTATTTTTATTCTATTTCATAGTTTCTTTGCAGGTTTGTGCGGGTTTGTGCTCCACAAATACAATCGTGTACCACAATAATTCCTTCATCTGCGACCATTTTCCAACCTATTCTTAACCCTTAGTAATAACATTTGATGATATGGACCCTTTACTATACTGAAAAATATTGCATGTACAATATGTCACGGTATAATGGCAATATTTCATCCATATTGTACAGCCATAAACAAGACAATACACACCACTAATATATTATTGTCTACCTGATTTGGCTGCAGTAATATGGCTTTGTAGAAACAAGTGATAGCTCTCTCAAACTGCAACTGTGATACAGCCTCCACGCCAGCTCGGTAACTGCAAAATATAGTGAGTCAGGTTAACATGTGTTAGAATGAACAGAAATTGTATTTAAAAACCCAAGCCTTACTGGATGTTTGCTTTATCCTTTATTATAAGGCGGCCATATAAATCTGGTCTGTCTTGGGAGAGGAAAATAGTTCTGGAACCAGAAAAATTTTGCATAGCAGCCTCTTGAGATGGGACTGATCCTGAGGTGGCCTCTCGAGAAGGGTCTGAACCTGAGGAAGACTCTTGAGATGGGTCTGATCCTGAGGTGGCCTCTTGAGATGGGACTGATCCTGAGGCGGCCTCTCGACAAGGGTCTGATCCTGAGGAAGCCTCTTGAGATGGGTCTGATCCTGAGGTGACCTCTTGACATGGGCCTGATCCAGAGGCAGCCCCTCGAGATGGGTCTGATCCTAAAGCAGCCTCTTGAGGTTGGTCTGATCCTGAGGCAGCCTCTTGAGCTGGGCTCGCTGAGTCTGATCCAGAGGCATCCACCTTAAAGAAACAAAGATATACTAATATGATGGTCTAATTATTTCATAATTGCATATTTTGTGGGTCTAACATTTTAAAGGAGTGCAAAGAGCAACACAAAACCCTCACACTTCTTTAATCTCATACTTGCAAATGAGATTCACAGGGCTAGCCAACCAGCAAGACAAATATACAGACCCTTGGGAGCTGTAAATTACACAAAGTCTGTTCAACTGCTGTTCAAGTTGCCTGTTTTTGCTCTATAGAGCCTGTGATTCAGTACAGATTGTGCTTGTTAGTCAGAGCTACATAGATAGACTGACAAACTAAGCTCTGAATACTTGCTGAGAAGATGAGCAAACTGCATTTTCATTCACTTCTTAGTATTTGATGTTACAGTAATACTGGGTTTATAAGATACTGGAAAGGACTATACTGGCACAAAAGGTGTTCAGATTGGTCATGACAACATTTTACAGTAACTTATTTTGATCCATTACTTCAAAATGATGTAGTATTTTCCTTTCGAAGAGGACATATTTAAAAGTATTCAATTAATTAATAATGAAAAGTAGGGTGAGTTGCCCTAATGTGGGTATTACATTGTAATACATTACAGAAGTCTAAAATGCACAAAATGTCACACATTAGGGCAACTCATCCTACTAAATATAACAAAGTCATTTTAAACTGCTTCTTGGTTTCCTTAAGGGACCGCAAGAGTACTATGTATGAAACAAATATTTATTACAAACCTCTGAAAAGTGTTGTGCACTCATGTTGACAGAACTCATAGATTTGACTTCAACTTCTGTTCACCACTTAAGAAAATAAACATATAAAGTTAAAAAGGGAAACACATATCTGTTGTATAAAAACTAGCTTTGGGTAATTTTAGCCAAAAGCAAAATCAAAACAAACCCACTAACAGCCAGTCACTCGACCCACAGTAACCATGGAAACACAAAGTAATCATGGAAACGAAACATTTTCACGTTTTAAATAAATTATTTTTATTTAATTTGCAGTACAGCAAATTAACGAGAAAAAAAAACAGAAACATACCTTCGGGCAGATTTAATGAACAGAAGCGATTTAAATATACTAAAAGTCAGACAAGGTGGCTTTTATTTTGAAAAACCGAGAGAATGTGACTTTATTGTTCACAGCATGTTTATCAGGTGACAAAAACATGAGCTGCTCCGTGTGCAGCCAGTGTTACCGGTTGTACACAGGATGATCGGGAAGAACAGCTGTGAGTCCCGAGGTTATGAGATCGCCTTACGAAGCAACTTTAATTAAGACATTAAAGAGTTTTAGTGGTTTCTTGTTCTGCTTGAATGAGTCTCTGAATGAGGCCTGCCATGGATCATGAAGAGGAATCTAGACCCCTTTTGGCAGAGAGTCGAGAACAAACAGCAGAAGAGGACTGGGCAGAGCAGGAGACCTACCTGGGGTGAGTTCATATAGAAGAAATAAGGGGTTTAAATAATAAAACCAGAGTGATCACTGTCACACACAAGAGGTCGTTCAGTATAGTGGTGGATTGATGATTAGGGGATCCGAAGGTTCGAATCCCAGGACAGTGGCACCACTTAAGCAAGGTGCGGTCCCCAAACACTGCTCACTGGGGGCTGTGTTCCTGGCTGCCCACTGCTTCGCTTGCTGAATGGGTTAAATGCAGAGAACAACTTTATATTGTTCACACCGTGTGCTGTGGTGTGCTGCGCTCACTTGTGGCTATATGTGGTCACTTCACTTTGCTTTTGACAGTAATAGAATAAAAATAATACATTTTGCTTTACAGTAGTAGAATAAAAAGAGAGTTAAATAATGGCAGAAGTGCTGATATTTAAACAGACATGGAGCAGAATGATGTGTTTTCAGTGTTGTGGTCATAAGGGTTAATTTTTTTATTTCATTTGGAATAATCTGGCTACCATTACCTGCTCTTTCAGATTTAAAGAACAGTCATCAATTTCAAGATGTCCTAAGTACAGTCAGATGACAG
>JBBPDB010000128.1:10305621-10320333 GCA_037974465.1 Brachypetersius altus | reverse complement strand
TACATTACCCTTAAAGAAAATGTAAATATAAACCCGAGGTTTAAATACGGAAAAGTCAGGAACGAGAGAGAGACAGAAAGAGTAAGAGAGAGCGAGAGAGAGAGACCGAGAGAAAGAGTAAGAGCGAGCGAGCGAGCGAGAGAGAGAGAGATGATCCACACGCTCTGGAAAAGTCACGAACGAGAGAGAGAGACAGAGAGACAGAGAGAGCGCGCGAGAGAGAGAGAGAACAAGAGAGAGAGAGAGCGACAGAGAGAGAAACAGAGAGAGCGAGACATGTTTTAAACGGGCGCGATCCGGAAAAATCACGAGGGAGAGAGAGAGAGACAGACAGACAGACAGTGAGAGAGAGTAAATCCACGCTACAATATCAAGGTGAAAGTCCACATAGCTTGCGTAGTATAGACCCAGCTCCCAACACAACTGTGTGAATAGATTAACGACGATAAGAGTCTCACAATAACGCAGCACGTTAACGCCGATAACGGCCCACCACTAAATGTAACATAACGGAGTGTGGTCTCGTGACACACGCGGTAGTGTTTTTAAAGGGAAGGTAATCGAAATAATCGACCTGGAAAAATTCGACCGATTATAGGTTCTGAATGTCGATTTCGATGATTTTTCGATTGATCGCCCAGCCCCAATATAAATCCACATTACGTATTCATATAGTATATTATTGTATATTATATTTGCTCAGTATATTGTTCATTGCATCTTTTAATAGTTGTTTTTTATACTGTTTTGCTGCAGAGACATCATCTACCGGAATTCTGATTCTGATTATGTCCACACTGCACATGCCTCTGCTGTGAAAAGTGTATCGCAGTGTAATTTATTCTCAGATAAATTTAAAATTGTATTGTGTAGTAATTTATACTTGTGAACTACTCAGAAACGTTTATTGTCTACTAATTTACAATCGAAAGATGTATACTCAGAAATGTTTTTCATGAAGTATTTTATACCAGTATTGAGAACATTCATTGCCCACCCCTAGCTTGTTACTCGTTTACTAAGAGCGGAAAGTTCTGGAAAGTTAGAAAACTACAATTTCATGCTGAAACAAAACAGCTATAAAGAATTCATGCATATACATCAGCACCACCAGAAAATGACAAGATTAAAGGATTTTGTTTTCAGGTGACCTCAAAGAAGGATCAGAACTATTGTTAAAAAGTATTCCATGGAGATGAATGTCAAACCGAAGCTTTAATCAAATGATAATGGAGCAATAAACAAGGCCTACGTCTAAAGGTAAAGCTACATTATGCCTGCAGACATTTCATATTATTTCTGATGGTGCTCAGACTTTGAAATGAAAAAGGCTTTCCTGAGGTTGAGATTAAAGCTACACCATTAGATCATGTACTATAAAGCACTTCAAATGCTGAGTCAAGTACACATACGCACATACATGGACAAACACAGCGCTATCCTAACACTCATCCAGCAAACACATAGATTGCTCTTAAGCAACAAACTTATTATTCAGTGATGGCAGCAGCTCACACATGAACCACCTGTAGTAGATAGGACCAGCCATATATCCATCAACAGATCATCACACACTGAAAAATATATACCATGCACAAGATCAATCAGTCTCTCAAACCTGAAAGAAGCAGCATAACCCCTTAAAGCAAACATGGCTGCACCTTGAAGTCTGCCCAATCAATTTATGCAAAATATGCAGTGTTCATTTGGCCTAAAAGCAGCAGGGGGCTTTCTGTGAGTGAGTCCTGGAGGCAGTATTTTACATGACTTGTTAAACTCACATGTAACATTGTTATTGCTTTTATTGCTTACATTAATTAATCATTCACATACATATATATATATATATATATATATATGGACAGGTGTTGCTCTCAGGGTCTCAGTGTTAGGGTAGTGCTCAGGTAAAGTGGATATGAGCAACGTTACTTACACACACACACACACACACACACACTTAAATAACATGAGAAATACATATTGTAGAATACTGTGCATTAAAAGGTGCAATGCTATGTGTGAGAAAGGTTATCAGGCCTAATTATTCCAGTGATATATGTGATGCGTGGTAAATAGTCTGGACACCCCCACCTCATTTGGGACACCCCCACCATAAACTTCTTTACGGTTCAAGCAGGAAAAACTGTTTTGTTTATTAACTGATTGATTGGTTAATCTACTGTTGTGGTAATTGGTTCACTAATGGGTAATTGACTGGTTGATTGTCTGCTGATAGACTGACTGATGAATTACAAGCTGGACTGTCACTTTATGATTCACTGTATAATTGTAAAAATGATCCAGATCCACCTAAAACCTTCACGGTCCACAAAGCTAGAAGTTCAAATACACAAAAAACAGATCAGCCAATAAAACTGCACTAAGCAAGACACTTCAAGACTCCAGCTTCCCTCAGCTACCTTCTGTTTCTGGTTGTTGTGGTGTATTAATGTCATACTGCTAGCTAAACATGCGATGGCCTCTCGGAGCCTGTAGGTGTTTAATTAGTAAAATTAGAATCAGAGCAAATTCTCTGGACAGCCTGTTGCCAGACAGAGACCTGGAACGGAAGAAAATCATGTTCTAATCCTGCTCTAAAACGTAGGAAGCGCTTCAAGTGAAGGGTGGTCTTACATCCTTCTCGTAGTTTGGGGTGGGGGTGCCTTAAACTGACAGCGCGTGTAGTGCAGGACAGCTAGAAAGGTGCGCAGGTATGTGCGTGTGTTTAGTTCAGTACAGCTACAAAGGTGGTGTTTTACGCGCGCACTGACATGTGTGTGTGTGTGTGTGTGTGTGAGAGAGAGAGAGAGGGAGAGAGAGAGAGAGAGAGAGAGAGAGACTACAGCCTAAGGGAAAACAGGCTGAGTGTAACAGGTGCTTAGTGCTGTTAGTACTTGACCAGTAGTAAAGGTAGTGAAGGTTTACACACACACACACACACAAACACACTCACCTTCTGCTGCCTCCGTGCCATGTCCGTGGGCTGTTTGGCATTGAAAGGGTAGGCTATGCACCGCAGCACGAACACGTAGATTTGGAGTTTGTTCTTCCTCTGTGTCTCCTCTTTCTGCAACCTCTCCTGGTCGCTCTCCTTCTCCTCCTGAGGAGCAGAAGAGGCAGAAGAAGGAGCAGGTGCTTTCTTGGCTGCTGTGCGTGGAGCTCCAGGGCTCTTCTCAGACTTAGGGCTCTTCTTAGAGGGCTTCTCTGGGTGGAGCGGGGGCTCGTCCTCAGGTGGAAGTTCCCCCCCGGACTCCTCACTGGAGGACGGGTCCAGCATGGTGGACACCCGGCCGTGTGGCAACTCAGTCCTTCAGCTCACAGAGGGAGCGAAGTGGAGGTGTTCAAGCACTCTTTCTCTCCCTCTTGCTCAGATACTGGCTGAGTTTTCTCTGGGAGAGTCAGTGTGAGTTCTAGGGCGGAGTTTCACTGCCACACACTCACCCCTCCGCGAGTTTCCGCTCTCTTTCTCTTTTTTCTCTGGTTTGACCGCGCTTCGGACTGAGAGCTGACTGGTGCTATGCGGAGCTTCCAGAGACAGGTACACAACCTGTGGAGCCCAGCAACACGTGGGAGGAGGGAGGCAGGGGGAGGTTCTTAAAGGGCCAGTGGTTCACGCTGCCTGCTCTGGACACATCTGAGGTCCAGCGACGTGTGCTTCTGCACACAGGCCAGTACAGGTCAGTTGGAAGCTTTATCGTAAGTACACCATGAGATGACCTGGTCTTTGTTAGTTTAGTGTCCCAGCATTTCACACCACGTTTTGTCGTTGGGGGCAGAGGAACGACCACTGCCGTCCCACTGTAGACTTTTTCTTTTAAAAAAAGTGTGACTGTGTTGTTCTCACACTCATGTCAACAATAACTGCCTACTGCCACAATTTTTCCTCACCATTGGACCCTTTAATTAACAGCTGGTGGTCTGGTGTTTAGGGAGTTGCACCTGTAATATTGTCCAAAAAAACCCAATTTCCAGATACTAATCAATACTAAACTTTAAATGTAGCTCGGTATGGCAACAACCTAGCACCGCTAAATTTTACATGGACCCTCAGCTCCCCCAGACCTATTGAAAAAGCTTTCTTTCCAACGAGCTCTCATTGACCTTCCTAGCCCATTGGGATCCGGAGTTATTAGCCCAAAACCTTCCCCCATTCCCCCATCTCTTCGGAGGTAAAAAGTGTTGTGCGCCTTTAAATGCACTGCCAAGTTCTGAGTCGGCCAATAATAATAATAAATAATAATAATACCAATAATAATAATAATAATAATATCAAAATAAACAAAAACATAATCATAATAACCATAATACATTTAATTTATAAAGCACTTTTCAAAATACCCAAAAGCTCTGTTTTCTTTGTCTACTCAAAATTGTACAGCATGTAGCTTTTTGTTTGTTTACTCAAACCTAGTGCCACCAAATATTATAGGGACCCTCATCTCTCCTTCGCAGAGAACTAGTGTGCTGGCCCCTGAGCACACTTTACATTTTTTTTAAATTCCTCTGTTTGGTTTTTCTCCCCCTGTAGTACCAAAAATAGAATTGAGTATCGAATACCATCCTTAGTATCGGTATCGAGTTTGAAATTTCAGTATCGTGACAAGCCTATGCCCCTGCGATCAAAAAGAGACCACTGAGGTACCCTTGAGCAAGGTACCGTTACACGCTGCTCCCTGGGCGCTGTGTTCCTGGGTGCACACTGGTTCACTTGGTGAGTGGGTCAAATGCAGAGGAAGAATTTCACACTGTCTACACTGTGTGCTGTGGTGTGTTCAACTATGACAAATGGACACTTTATACACACACACACACACACACACACACATGCACACATACACATGTACATAAATATCAATGAAAATGTAGGGTTTTGAGTTGAGTATGGCGGTAAGAGCCTTCTGTTTCAAATGCAGCATCCCCCCACCCTCAGGAATTGAACTTGCCTAGCAATTGTAGTCCATAGTCGACATATTCAAGATTCTTTGTCACATGCACAATTATACTGTACATGTACTGCATGTAGTAAAATGTGCCTCTGGAACATAACTGTAACTGTTCAATATAGTTACAATAAATTAAAACAAATCAGAGAGACAATTAAATATAATCAGAAAATTTATCAATCTAGAGGAGAGACAGGATATCAACCAAAAATCAAGAACATGTATTTGATCCCCTACAACCCAACCAGACTTATGCCCATGTTGCACACAGATTGCAATCAATCTATCAATTACAGATACTACTGATCTAAACTCGTTATGTGTATAAAGCACACCTGTCCACAGAATCAGTTTCTTCCATTCCATCCTCTCAACCACCATGGACAAGACCAAAGAGCTGTCAAAGGATGTCAGGGACAAGACTGAAGACCTGCACGAGGCTGGAATGGGTTTCAAGACCATCAGCAAGAAGCTTGGTGAGAAGATGAGAACTGTCTGTTGGTGCGATTATTCAAAAATGGAAGAAATATAATATAAGCACAATTGCCCTCAGTCTGGAGCTCCATGCAGTATCTTGCCTCATGGGGTGAGGACGTTCATGAGAAAAATGGATCAGCCCAGAACTACATGTGAGGAGTTTGTTCATGAGAAAAATGAGGGATTCAGCAGGGGATCCAATAATTGTTTTTCCCCATTGTAAAAAGGGTAAAACTAAGGAATAAAAACATATTATAAAAATATACAACAAATGAGATACAGTGAGGCAGAGAGGCAAGTTGAAACAGGCAGAGAGTTCAGCTTGCTATATATTGAGCAGTGGCGGCTTCTATAAGACTACAGATGAAACAATGTTTCATCTTGAAAAATAATACAAAAAAACTTCATAACCATTCGTTTTTTATTGATGTGAAACAAAAAATACACATAAAAATAAGGTTGCTATCCTAATTTCAGCTCCTCAGTAGTGTTACAGTTGTATACGGCTCTGGTCAAAAACGTGAAACAACGCCACCCCCAACCGCGGTGAAACAGAGAATTTCAGTGAAACATGTTTGACATGTCAATGTAAATCTCCTCAGACCCTTGCGGCTCGTGGATTTTTGAGGGTAGTTCTCCACTTCAAAATGACTGACGTATCACTGTGGCCAATCACTGCCACTTTGTTCTATTTTACGTACTGAGCACTGACCTTGAGTGTGAGACTGAAGCTTCATGCATTACAGAGCACGTGACATATCATTTACTAGTATTAATTAATAATATTTCTTTCTATTTTATATTTTATAATGTGTGCACATAAGGTAGGGCGTTAGCTTGTTAGCTTGAGCGCTTGCTAGCGATCCACACCACCACCCAGCCAAGTAGGGCACTGGAAGCTGGTTAGCTACTTTTTGCTTATTACTCCCATAGCCAGTTGCTGACTCCTGTGCGAGGTGGATCCAGTCACCAATTTTTTGGGAGATGGGAGGTAGAATTATTGTATAAGGTTAGAAAGAAGTTAGATATGTTTTCTTGGGATTTAGAAATATTGTTAATTATGTACTGTGGAAATAAACATTACTGAATGTAAGATATGTACAGTTAAATACTTTTCTATATTTTGTAGCGATTTAACACTAACTATGAAGAGATTGAGGGAGCTAAGCAGAACATGGAAGTGAAGTACTTAGGGCAAGAAGGTGCAAGGTGCACAGCGAGGTACTGAGTTTGTTTCGAAGAGCGCACCAGGAATGAAGAGTGGTTTGTTTCACCAAAAATATTGACCAGGAGCCACCACTGATATTGAGGTAAAAGCTGTCCTGTTTAAGGAGTCTCGTGGCCTGAGGATAGAAACCTCTCGAGCCTCTCTGTTCTGGCCATAATACTTCGGATGTGTTTTCATATTGAGAAACATCCTGTGCATTTTTGTGTTTTTTTCTCATCTGGCACACCTGATTCACCCTGGTCTACATCAGGTGTGTAGAGTAGGGAAGACATAAAAAAGGCACAGATCATGGAGTTGCCAGGACTGGGACTGGGAAAACCTGTGTTAAAATGTTACCAGTGCACAAAACATTAGGGAATAAGCTTAGCTTAATACTGTTTCAGAGCAGAGTGAGAAATGGAGCATCCTATAGCTCTGTGGGGAGAAAAAGACTGCAAGTGTGTCTATTGGCATAATGTTCTATCATACAAATTCAGAAAATAACAGCATGTTTTTATGGTCTTGTCCCAACGTCCTCGTTAGCAGTTTCTGGTTTTGCTTAATTGTACAGTAACATGATGTATTTCTTTTATGAGAGGTGCGTAAAGTGCGTAAGTGCTCATTATCTATATTGGACTATCAGTTGCTTATAGTATAAACATTATAAAACATTATAAACTTCACAATATAAACATTCTTTCCAAATTATGCATTACACATAGACACTTTTGTTCTTTTTTGGTCTAAATTAAGCGTTGGTGTCTAAAACTAGTAAATTACCAATTAAAATACATTTTAGATTGTATCTGGCATCTACAGAGTAACTCCTTCAATAGAGAGTCCCTGCATAGAGTTGCTTCTGTCTACCATTTGACAGAAACTCTTCGATTAGACAACTGCTCATATTCACAGTCAGTAATTTAGAGTGATGTTTTCCCACGTTTTCCTTCCCACTCATTGAAAATCAAAACATGATTGGTTGATTTCTCTTCATTATTTTCTGGCATGGTAGAACTTCAGTCCTTACTAACGATAGAGCTTGCTTAAATATATTCACCAAGTACCAAAAAAATACATATCTGTGAGGTGTTTTAAGAATTTAATTATTTTGTTTCTAAATATGATTAACTATGAACTAAAAGTACAAACATTCATTTTGTAGTTCCTAGAAAAGATTAGGCTTTCAGATTCCTGTTCTGGGCACATGACCTAATAGATGCCTCTGATTGAACATCAGTCTTATTGGCAAAGAGGATTTAATCCAGAGGTCACTAACGTAGTGCCCACGGGCACCAGGGTACCCCCAAGGACCACATGAGTAGCCGGCGGACCTGTTCTAAAAACAACTCGCCAGTGAACAGCATCTGTCATTTAATTTTATTCTGTTACTATTCTTCTTGAATCTCTATAGATTTGAAAATGACAAATAAAAAAAAACATTTAAAACATGTTTATCATACATAAGGTTTAGATACGTTTGGGTAAACTCTGTTCTAGTGTATCAAACTGGGAGCCCTTCGAATGGCTCAGTACCCATGTAGTAGCTCTCAGTTTCAAAAAGGTTGGTGACCCCTGATTTAATCTATTCTCCCATACAGTGAGATCACAGTTAGTAGAGACTGGAGACTGGGCAAATATTCCTGGCTAGTTGTGCTATGAAGACTTTCAAAGAGGATATTTCATGATGCCAGACAGCTATGGCTAGTGTTTCCTAGACTATCATGAAAAATTCATCTTTCTATGTGCTATTGACTTCTGTTTCAGATATTTTTGAGTTTGAGAAAAAAAGTCCAAAAATATATTTAAAACTGTGTTTACATGGATGCTGACCTTAAATGGATTCAGTGCATTAACTAAGACATTGGACAACAGTTGCATGTAAAAATTAGCTGTGAATTTTGTTTTTAATTGATACTGTTTGGTTGGATTAGGGACAAGTCTGTGAGTGTGTGTGGTGTTCTTCTGTGCTAGATATATGTTGGTGTTTACAGTTTACAGCTCAACTCATAAGTAAGTGTGAATACAGTCCATATTTTTCACATCCAAAATAAGCTGCATTTGTCACTTTGGTGCCTAATTTCACAGATGACAAATGAAGCCGCAACACATCTGAATGCAAATGTCAGAGCACGCTCCCTTTAGCGCCAATCACAGCTCAAGCTGTGTGACACAATAAAGGCGAGACTCATCACTGCACAGATGCATTTAGACGTATTGTCCTCTGACTCACAATATTATTCATTTTAAGTATGGATTTTTTTAAACTGATTTTATGATCAACACTTATCTGGTGATGTGGGGAAATTGCTTCCATCTTCAGAGTCTAATCAAGTGACACAAATAAGCCTTAGCTTTCACTTTAGCATTCAGTCTCTGAAAAGGTAGAAATATTCTACATCAGGGCAAAGCAATTTGTCCTTGACGCTTTTATCTGAGAACATTGAATTGAAAGAAATGAAATCGTACTTTGCAAAAATGTCTCACAACTTAAAGCTTATCTGAATCCATTTTCAGTATGTTTTCTTCCCAACATTGTGCCGGTTGCAAAACACAGCACATTGTCCATCACAGATATTTTTATATGGACCAAAACTGTGCTGGTAGAATCAAATTTTTTCTCAAGAAATGCCTTCCAAAACAACACAGATCAGATGTCTGTTTGTCTTTTTGAAACGAAGTTCTTCTTTGTTTCAAAATAATTCTTTTGAGTATATGTTTGTAAATGAGACGTGAAGAACCTTTTCAAAAGGTACAAAGATCTAAGGAAGAATCTATAAATTCATAATGAAACTTTAACAATTTGATAAATCTTTTTCAGCCTTAAAATGTTCTCCTAAATTAAAATGCTCTTATCCACACATGGTTCTATGGCATCACTCAAAGGGCCCTTTGGGGCTCCTTTTTAGGGCTTTATTTCCTTGTAAAAGGAAAATAAACAGGGGATGATAAAGGCCAAAGCAAGTGAGGAGGCCTATTGTGTTTGATTGAATAAATCACACTTTAATTTAGATGCCTGCTTATTCAAATTTAGACATATTGACATATTTAGACATATTTAGACCATAGCACATATTGGAAGATGCCAAGAAGCAACTGCTTTAGTTCGAACTTACCTAAATTACTGTAACGCACACACACACACACACACACGCACACATGCATAGTGGATCCAGGACTTTTTAAAAATGTTGTCTTTTTAATCTTTAGATCAACATCAACATGCATTTCATGATTACAGTTATATCTCAGTTCTTTTACTCCTGTGTGAAGCGCATAGCACTCTGAGCTACATGTATTAAGGTGCTTTTATAAATAAAGTTATTATTCCAGTAATAGTTATAAAAAGTATCTCTTGTACAAAATAGTTCTATACACAGAAAAACACAAATACCTCGCACTTTTGGCCCATTTACACAAACCATTGTGGTGTCAGAGGACTTAAAAACAGGAACAAAACGAGGACACATTCGGTGTTATTAACTTATGACAATAGTTCTCTGTTAAAAGTCCATGATTGGGTGGAAACAGAAGACGACAGCCAATATGAAACTACAGCCAAGTGCCCTTGGTCCTCACTCTTCAAGCGGTGGAGTCTACTGTAACAGTTCAGAACCCAGTCGTGTTTGTTACACCGAGGCTGGGGGCCCAGTCTGGGTAAGTATCCAGAGCGAAGATTGATGTTCCCCATGTACTGATAGCCAACAGGACTGTAAGAACACCAATGATATTCAAGCCCAGTCCTGCCTTAACCTGGATAAATAAAGCAAACACATGTCCCTCCATTACTATGGAACTTCCTGCATGATGACCTATTGAGCTTCAAATGTAATTGATTAAATATGATTAAATATGACCACTCGATTAAATAACACATTCATTTAAATATGCTGTTTGAAAGGCTTCAATTAGTTGGCAATTTACATGACAATAATGTGTATTTAATATCTTCCCACTGGTTTGTGTTATAGTAACAAACAGCTTCATTGACTCAATCACTTCTATCCAGTTTTGCCTCATGGTTTTTATCCTTTTCCAGTAAAGTATTCTGAAATCATTGGAAAGCTATTGTATGATTTGCTGTCATTTGGTAAACTCTGTTTTTCGTATATGACCCTTTTTAAAAACTCTGGTTACTCAGTTAATTCCCAAAATTATTTAAAGATAACATTTAGGTGGGAATTGGATTTTATCTACTTGGAATTCTTTGTCTGCGTTTATTGTCATCATTATTATGACGATAACAGCTCCCCTATCTTCATGCCAGCTCAATGCACACTTTCTCTTTGCTGGATCAATGTTAATAAGACAATTGTACATAATGGGCATAGGTTGCCGTTGCATAAGCTGTAAAGAATTTAATGAGCCCAATGCATTTGCTCTTAATGATATTCTCTGTGTACTTGTTCGTTTTGTCTTTCTCAGTTTGCTGTATTTGGGCTATAATTTTTTGGTTCCCTTTATTTATTGTCTGTAACTGCCTGTTTGGAATAGTAACATTGTCTAGATATCTCTTCATTTTTTTTATTCCTGTTGAAAAAAATATTTGATCACAAAAACAAGATCTAATCAACAGAGACAACCCGATTTAATAGTTCTTGAATAAAGTTAACTTATTTTCATTAGGACTTACCATATCCATGATTGAGAGATGCCCATAGGCAAAGACAATGGCATTTGGAGGATTGGAAACTGGCAGTAAGAAGGCGAAAGACACACTGAGAGTTGTGGGTATCAGCAAGTAGAGAGGGTTGACCCTCATAGCCTCAGCCTGGCAAGGACATACACACAATGTACACCATTTCAATAATGGTAGTGGAACAACATGCCAAAAAATACCGTAGGCATATTATAATGCCTTCACATTATATCAAAGGTGACGTACCAGAGGAGAAAGGATGGGCAGGAAGATAGTGATGGTCGCTGGATTACTTGCCACTTCAGTAATAGAGGTGACAATTATACAGGCAATAGAGACAATGGCCAAAATGGGTAGGCTTCCCAATGGAGTCATCAATTCTGCAACCCAGGCAGATAAACCAGATACCTAAGGGGTGAACAAGAGAATGGATAAAAGGTGTGATTGTACTCTAAAGAAACAAGCAAAATAAAATCAGCTTAGTCTAAATACCATCACCATCAGTAAGCAAATGTTAAACACTGAAATGAAAGCTATTAGTCCAATACTAATGTCATAAGCTGTAAGTTGTTCCTGTCTGAAATTCACATGTAATCAAGGCCAGCACAGCTGCCAGTTTTCTTCCTTTAAGGCTGCTAAAGGCTGGACTTGCCATGACATTTGGAACGTTGGATCAAAAGAGCACAGAAACCTCAACACTTACCCCCCACCCCTTCCCCTAGGTTTCTCCTCTATGCAGGCGGAATATTAAGAGGCAAAGGTGTTCATTATCTGTCTCTCTCTCACTGACAGTACAAGACGAGTGCATAAAGCTGAAAGAATAAGCTTCATAGCACTGGTGCTGCATCGTAGCCTTGTTGTGATAATTTTATAGTAATGCTGCAAAATTTAATAGTCTAAACAAAAGTGTAGCTAGAGTGATGACGTTGTATAACTAGTTGCAGATAGCTGAAATCTGACAATTATTGCGGTGAATTGTTGCTGAACTATGCAGTCATATGCAAAAGTTTGCACACCTCTGGTCAAATGAGGTGTTTTGCTGATTTCAGGAAAATAAGCCACATCGTCTATGTAACATATTTTTTTAAAAAATGTAAAAACAAATAGATTTACATTCCAACATTTACAATAAATATATATCTTGTACCTATTGAATACATACTGAGTATATACTGAATATATACTGCACATAAATATTTGAACACCTGGCAAACAGGGCAAGAATACTGGCTCTCAAAAACTCTCTCTCTGTTACTACCTCTACTCCACTTAGTAATCCAAATTAGTAGCACCTGTCTGAGCTCTTTAAAGACACTTGTCCACCCCACAGTCAATCAGACTTCAGCTACTACCATGGGCAAGACCAAAGAGCTGCCCAAAGACCTCCACAAGGCTGGAAAGGGCTACAGGGCAATTGCCGAGCAGCTTGGTGAAAATAGATCAACTGCTGGAGCAATTGTCAGAAAATGGAAGAGGCTAAAGACGACTGTCAGTCTCCCTCGGACTGGGCCTCCATGCAAGATCTCACCTTGTGGGGCATCACTGATGATAAGAAAGGTGAGGAATCAACCCAGAACTACATGGAGGAGTTGGTCAATGACATGAAGAGAGCTGGGACCACAGTTTTCACAGTCACTGTCGGCAGAACACTACGCCGTCATGGTTTCAAATCATGCATTGCACGGAAGGTTCCCCTGCTTTTTGGTCTAAACTTCACTCGCCGTGTTTGGAGGAAATGAAGGAGGAGTTGCATCCATCCCTACTGTGAAGCATGGGGGTGGAAACATCATGCTTTGGGGGTGCTTTTTCTGCGAAGGGGACAGGACGGCTGCACTGTATTAAGGAGAGGATGAATGGGGCCATGTCCTGTGAGATTTTGAGCAACAACCTTCTTCCCTCAGTCATGGCACTGAAGATGGTGGCTGGGTCTTCCAACATGACAATGACCCAAAGCACACAGCCTGGATAACCAAGGCGTGGCTCAGGAGGGAGCTGAAACTCTGTGTTGTTCAGCGCCAGCCCCGGAACTGGACAGATCTAGAGGAGATCTGTGTGGAGGAGTCCCCAAAATCCCTGTTGCCGTGTGTGCAAACCTGGTCAAGAACTACGGTAAACGTTTGACCTCTGTAATTGCAAACAAAGGCTTCTGTACCAAATATTAACACGGATTTTCTCAGAGGTTCAAATACTTATGTGCAGCAGTGCAATACAAATACATTCTTTACAAATCATACAATGTGTCTTTCACAGTGGGAATGCATCTACAGTGTAAATTGCAGACCCCTCCATGATTTCTAAGTGGGAGAACTTGCAAAATCACAGGGTGTTCAAATACTTATGTTCCTCACTGTAGGTGAAAAACAACCAAAAATCCCTTTTACCTTGGTGCCCTCTGCTAAAGCAAAGCCTCCTCCTACAAGTAGACAGATCTCCCACGGCATACAATCTTGGAATTCCTTCCATGAGATCATAGCCTCTGTTACAAAGATAAGAAGAAATATTAGCAAGCATTTATGACAAGACTCCTGCTAAAGGACTGTCAATATCCACTGACATAAAATAAAGGGCATAAAAAGAATATCTCACACATGTTCATTTTTGAGTGTAAGATTGTTAAGGACCTACCATAGTTATCTGCAGTGGGTCTCTTTGCAGGGAAGATGAATAAAAAAACACCCAGCAGGAGGGCCACAGTGGCATCAGTGGCATAGCCTGGGTAGCTGCACAGAGAGGAGATTACACTAATGAGAATTAAGGGGAGAAAATGAGGACCACTTTCAGAGCAATTAGAATGGAATCTGTTTTGATAGGCCAGTAGCGGGGTAACGGTAATGGCTTTGGCAACGTCTAAAAGACAAAACAAGCGGAATAAACATAAAAAATTGGATCATAACTATTATAGTACATGCATATAAAATGTAGATTACAATGCATTTATGTTGCTAATATGTCAGTGTTGAGGTTGACAGCTGAAGGGCTATGAGTACGTAACATGACCATAGCACACTTACTCAGGGAATAGAGCTGCCCAGCCTGGCATGAAGCCAGGATCTCTGACGAACCACAGAACTGCCATCAGCACAAAAATAACAAGGGTGATCATCTCCTGTCGGCTGGTGGGAGCAAAATGAGAAAACATGTCAGGAATTCATTCATCCTTACATTGTCTTCTGTCTGGTTCTATAAATTCTTACAAAATGGATATGATTTATGCTGACAATAATTCTCAGCTGAGGGTGTTTCAGCTTGTATGCATCTAGATATATCATCCAGGAAATCTACGAGCATATTTTCAGCCCCTCAGCATAAAATCTAGGGTGTTGCATGTACAGGTGCTGGTCATATAATTAGAATATCTTCAAAAAGATAAAAATTTCACTAATTCCATTCAAAAAGTGAAACTTGTATAATGTATACATTCATTCCACACAGACTGATATATTTCAAGT
>JBBPDB010000128.1:10282910-10294317 GCA_037974465.1 Brachypetersius altus | reverse complement strand
CTCCCTGGAGCAACTTGGGGTTAAGGGTCTTGCTCAGGGACCCAATGGTGGTGCTGAAGGTAGGATTCGAACCCATGGTCCAAAGATAAGTATCCTACCCACTGAGCTAACCAACTCGGTGGGTCACTTTCTGATGAACTATTTTAGATTAATTTGAACCAACAACCTAAAGCTTGAGATATAAAAAGCTTTTTTTGTCATGTGTGTCACAGATGTAGAAACATTCACTTTGTAAGCATCCCTTTTCTTAGAGAGATGCTGTGTCACTTTAACAATAATGTACATTCACTTTCCCACAGTAGGTCAATACAGCGACAGCTTGCGAGATATGCATGTAATATATTTCAATATCAGTTTTTAAGTGAATCCTCTGCAAAAAACTTGAAAGCAAAACATAAAATATTTGAAAGGGAACTCTGTTTACCAATGAAAAAAAACTGAACCAACTTATTATTTTCTGACTCTTTAATAAATTATTAATTACAGTTACATACTGCTGTCAGCATGTAGTCCTGTAAAACAGTTTTGTATTACATTACAGTATGAGTGCTGTGAATAATCACAGTAACAGTTCTGCTGCCAGAAACTATATATCAGTCATTCTAAAAAGAACTTTGAGGTAATTTCAGAACGATAAAAGATTCAGATTAAAATGCCACATGCATAAGGGTCTTCGAGTTCTTCCAGTCCATTACAGAGAAGAAATACAACACCTTGCTCTAACTCTTTTTTCAGACACTATGCAACCAAAAGTCAAGAGACTTTTTCAAGAGCAGTAAATGAGGAGCAGGAGCAGGTTCTTGACCTTTTCCACTAATTGCATGTTTTAGATCATTCTTCTTCCAATTATATCTGGGGCTATATTACATTATTCAAGGTGTAATTAGTACCCCTTGAAGCAAATGACTTTGTGGGCTTTGTTTTGTCACAGAACTGATTTCAATGCACAGCTATATGCAGTCTACACATGGAGATTTCAGTGTAATTTTTGGGTCATTCTGGTGCGCAAAAGCCTGTATTTGTCTCTTTTTTAATGTATTATAAATGTTATGTTTTATGTATTATAGAATCAGTTGCCCTTACCTGACGTGAAAATGTAATAGCAAAAGGGCCAATAGAAATGGTCCATGATGACTCTTAATTTTTTTTTTAAAATAAAGCCGCTGTTTCCTTCTCCAGTTCCTTCCCTCTGTTTTGCCATTTTGGAGATTTTAGTTCTGATAGTGATGTGCTGTACATAAGCCGTTGATCTTGACAAGAAAATATGGCAGAATAGAGCTAAATGAAACCCTTTATGGTGAACGATGAAGCTGTGAGTGAAAAATGGATCTCAATTGCTTTATTTCATGCTGAGGGTACTTTAGAAATCCATTAGAGAACGAGTCAAGACACTCAAGGACCCTCTTGCACAAAGCCAGACACAACACAGACTTCAACAGGTCATTAGTGCAAAACGCTATGATCTAAAGCATCTGCGTATCAAGGTGTATTGCATAGTGTGTGTTTGAATAAAGGTCTATACATAGAACAGCAACAAGCAAACAGAGGTAGAGTTGCAGACAGTCCTTTAGGGGCTTGTGGGTAGTGTCTTGATGACTTTAATTGGTTTCTGTAGTGATGGGCTTAGTGACCAGCAGGTCGCTGTGGACATCAGCCTTCAAGTCCACATCATGAAGGTGTTTGGCCATTACTGGGATCTGAGAGAAGTATTTCCGGGCCAGAGTGTGTTTGTGCTTGATGGTACGGATTAATGCCATGCCGTATGCCTGCAAAACAGTGTGGTGGTCATAAGCTTAACACACAAAAGACCTGCTTTGCATGCTTGCTGTGCAGCTTAATAGTGACACTATTTTCTATGTCTATCATTCTTCTCTCTGTGAGGGAGAATCCCTGACGCTGGAATAAACGATCCGTAAAACGACTTCATTTCAGGTTTGGCGAGTTAACTGATAAAGACTTGTAGAATGACGAATCAATCACAGAGGAATGATGAGTTTTACTGCCTGCTTTCTTTGAGCGTACTGAGTGTGTCCAATCAAAACCACTCTGGTCAGATCCACAGTGAAAGTATCCTGAGTGCTGGCAGCACAGTGGAACTCATGACAGCTGATCTCAGTTTAGACTACATTTTGATTGGCTCCATGCTTAGAATCCTCAACTGAGCTTTCTGATCTGCTACCCTGTCTTTTCTACAAGCAAAAAAAAGACTTCTCCTACACAGCCATCTGCTGGTGAGTAGTGAGAAGTGTGTTTTCATCAAGCTCAGGATGTTTTGTGAGGGTTTGGTCTTCACAGAGGTTTCACTAGAAAGATGTCTATAGGAAGAGCCACACTGTTGTAATGTACAGTCTACGAAAAGTCGCTCTGCTGTTAAAGATTTACGCTTATCTACGCCAGAGCGACCTCTGGTTAGTGTGTCATGCCGAGGTCTACTTTGTAAAAAAAATGTTTCATTAACTGATCATTTTAAACATTCTATTTTTAATTGTTTTCGTAATAGGAATGCATCATTATGGCTAGAAACCAAGTCAAATCGAATTTCAGGCACACATTTAAATGGACTATCAAGGACATGTAACCACATTTTGTATAACACAACCTTTGATCGGTCTTTGTTTCCAAATGTCAGTCACTGATTTGGTGTTGTTGAGGTTGGATAACTTTAATAAGGCACCCACACATTGGCCTATACTTCAGAAGCTTTAAAAAATATGACCTACCTCTTTTATGGTCTTATTAAATTCAGGCAGCTTCAAATGACTTTCTGGCTGACCCCACTGTGTGCCAGGACTGAGTGGTAATAAAACATACATAAAGATTTGCCTATAATTGAGTAAATGTTAAGTGAGCTGCACGTGCAGGCAAAGGTTATAACTGTTTTATTATGAGTTAGGTTGTTATAGAAGACAGCTAGTCTTACGCCGAAGTTTGGGGGCCCCTGATAATGCAAAAGAAATACTCATCCTCTGCACAGAACACACTGCTTCACAGTTTCATGTACAACTAGATTCTCTCTGCTGAATTTTATATACTTGAAAAAATATAAAAAGCTGTGGCACGTCATTTTTTAATATGTCGAGTTTCTTCTCCGTAGAGGTTATGTACTTATTTAATTTAGCAAATCAACTAAATATATAATCTCACCAGACGTACTGAAACCTTTGCATATGGCTACAGGTAACACCAGTTTCACTCAAATCTGACTAAAAGGTTAAACATGTTTACATTTATTTACATGACCATCTCTTTTGTAGAGTTGTGCAGCCTACAGTTGCTGAATGAATACGATGGAGACCCTACTTTAGTAGTCCAATATGCGGTAGAGTTTACACATGTTTGAGATGTTTTGTTAATAAGTTATTGATCTTATACTCTATTATTTAGTGACTCCAATAAATTATTACACTAATATAAAAGTACACTGTAAGTGTTTGTAATTTGATCCTTAAACATTAACAAAAGCACTTTATATAGATTTTAATTAACTAAAACAAGTGCAAATAGCACAATAGTGTCATAAGTACAGAAGACGATATTTTTAACAATGTACTTGACCTTAAACCTGTTGACACAAATTGCACATCAGATTCTTATTTGCATAAGTCACTGTGTAGATAGTGTGAACACAAACATGTCCGAGGTGTTGGGGGGTTGATGTTTATTTCTACCTTCTCTATGCTCTCAGCTTTGAGGTGTGCAGCTGCTTCGTCTTTGGTGAGCAGGATGCAGTTCCAGGGGCTCCACTCGCACTGTCTGTCCCAGCGCACCAGCACCAGATCATGCAGGTCATTCCAGGCAGACAGGGCAGACTGAGCCCCCCACACCACATCCACCAGATACTGCAGATCCTGCTCCTAGTGGAGACATACAGCCAAGCACAGACAAAGCCATAGAACTGACACTATGCTCAGTGCCAAAAATCAACAAATTACCAAATCGGTACCAATAATTAATTCATAAGAATGGGACAAATAAGTTAAACAAGTTAATTACGTAAAGCCAATCCTCTGGCTTTAGAGTGATGAAGCCTTTTGGACTGGGATATGCATTGGAATGTTTCTGCCGGAATACCTAGCTGCAGAAATGTAGACTTATTTATAATATCTGTAAGGAAGGTCTATGTGGGAAAGGAAAAGCTACCTGAAGGAGGTATGTGATCTTGGCATCTGGGCTGCATTGTGCCTCTGCATCACGCAGGCATTTGAGGATGGTTTTGTAATGAGAGAAATCCTTCCTGTGCCGAGCCTCATTGTCCAGCTCTGAACAGTGGCGGCAAAGCCCTACCACCCGCGCACTCGCTGTCGGAGCAAACTCGGTGGAGAGCAGGTAGTTACTGCAACCACGACAGAAACAGATCTTCTGTCTCAGCTGTTCTGACTTCTGTGGCACCTGTGGATGAGAAAATACATTTGTAAAATATGATACTGTTTAGGATTACTTGTATTGTTATGTTTTGTCAACTGCTCACTGGCTGCTGTTTTAAATTATATAAACTACACATATGTTTAATGGCTTAAGAGAATGCACATAGAGTAGAAACAGTAGTTACAATTACAAAAATCTATTTAGTCAACAGTAGCTGCATGGTCTTTGCTAATGACACTGTCTCTGTAGCTACTACTCAGTTAGTACAAGTTGTATATAAAATAATAAGGTAGTCAACCATTATTAAAGACGATACTTTAAGATGGCATGCATCAAAGTCGCAGTGCTTTGACATTTTTATTGCAGTCTATAATTTTACATTTGAAATTGATGGAATTAGAATTCATATTAGCAAAAGGAAAAACAAATTAAAGTAGCAAACAGAGGGTGGAGTGAAGTGTTGCTGCTGTCTAAACTCTGGTCCTATGTCTGAGAGATTTGATCCCCAGTGGTGCTTGATATTTAGTGTTCTCCTCCAAGTTAAACTGTCTAATGATGCCGCATTAGCAGTTCAGAACCCGGAGGAACCACATAATAGCATTCACCCCCCCTGTGTTAGTGGTACTGCGCACTACGGGAAGTCCTAGCTAGAGGGTTGTGCATCTGAGCGAGGGTGGCTTCTGGGATTTCGATAAAACTGAAGATGACTAAATAAAGCAGAAACTCAGAAAAAAATGAGTAAACACAACATCTAGAACTGCAAGTTTACATTTCTGAGATGTAACAAAGTCCTTTTAAACATTCATCAAACAAACAAAAAAAACACTACACATATATACATATTTCTGTAAAATAGTTTTTCTGTGCAATATCACTACATATGTCAGAATGACTTTTTATTACTTAATATTACGACTGATTCTCTAAGTGCAATGATTTACACCAAACGACCATTTGGGTCAGTAGGTTATGCTCAACTGCGTTACTTATCTATAGTATTCATATCCAGTGTTTCTGTATATGACATCTTGTATTTTCATATTGAGTTTGTGTTTTCTACCGATTTTTAATTTAGGTTTTATTTAGACTTTATATTATACTGGTGCTGTCTCTGTGTCCTGCAGTCATTACATAAGCAATTTCCTTTCCGGGATCAATAAAGTTTTCTGAATGTTGTAATGTGAATGACAGCTTTTCTTTACAATGTGGTAAACAGATCAAGAGAAATGGCCCAAAATGACTTTTAATGGAGTTTTCTCACACTGACTTACAGTGAAAGTTAACGTTTTCCCTTCATCTGTGAGGTCAACCGGGTCAACGTCAGTAGCACTGAGCAAAGGTGGAGAAGAAATGAACTCTGCGGTACATACCTTCAAAAATCTGGCCACCTGGGGATTGAACGTGGGGGTTTTGATGTACTGCAGGAAAAGGGTAGATATCCTTTTCCTCAGCCCCTCTAGATTACTCTGCTTCACTCCTCTCATCAGCAGATCAGCCTCTCTGTCAATCAACCCAACTATCTGCTGAGTCAGCTTACAGTTATGCTCCTGTTCATACAGACACACACAGCAAACAATGAGTTTATGGCAGAATTTAGAACACAAGATTTCTACTCATTATTGATAATGACAATGTAGATGGAGCTCCACTTGTTCATGACTAACTAAGCTGTACAAGATTGCAAAAGTAGGCCACCTTCACAGTGTGTTTGAGAGTTAGTAACACATCAAGACGCTCCTCCTGGTTCAGGCACTTCAGGTTAATGCTGTTGTAGAGGTCTCGGAGCTCTCTAGCCCTGATGCTGTGCGGAGTGTCCATCTGAGTTATGAACCCATCAGATCCACGCCATGTCTTAGGGGCTGCACTCTGCACCAGGGTTGAAGCAAACGTTTACATATTTTCCCCCTTACCTTGCCTAAGTGTAGTTGGTCAGTCAAAACTGAAGCCATTTGAAACCAGATTTTTTCTTAAACGTAATGTTAACACAAACACAGATGTATTTCAGAAAGAGAGTGAAATGCTTTTAAAATGTTCTTTGTTACCAAATAGTTGCCAATGTGAGGTGAAAATCCAACTGCACACTCTGCTTTAACAATATGTCTTATCACTTGAGTGGTGAAGTAAGAGTGTTTGGGACAGTTCAGAAATGCAGCATTGTTTGAGGCAAGTGTGATGAACACAATGCTAATTGATGAGAATAAGCTTCCATTTACATGTGTCTTGCTAATCCAGTGCAAAACTAAAGAAGCAAACTTAGGACATGACTAGTCACTTCAAATATACTGAAACAAATGTAAGAAATCGGTAGAAGAAGTATGCACTGTACTGTATATGTGGGTATACAGTGAATAAAGTATGTGCTTCAAGCAAAAATGAAGTGTTGTGTATTATATCTGTAAACCATATATGATAAAGCTGAATGTAGTAGGAGGCAGACCTTGTTGAGAAAGGCTTGCACTGCCTTCTCCTGATTCCTCTCTCCTGCGGCAACCTGGTGGCGTCCAATAGAAGCAAGTAGCTGTGTCTCCTGCTCCAAGAGGGCACACAGTGCTGCCTTCCTTTCTGCTCCACTCAGAGAGGCATTAATGTGCTCCATCTCCTCTTGCTTCCATTCTATCACACGGAGACAAAGTGAGCACAAACATTAACATATATGCTTAACATATTAAGCATAAAGGACTGCTCAAAAACTCGCTGCCGTGAGTATTAAGCTGTTAACATAGCCAGGAGTCAGTTCACTGTTCACTTGGGCTCAGGCTTTAACTCAGTCTTACCTGAGTCTGTACTTTAGTCTGTGCCAATGCAGACATTTGTGTGAATGTGTGTTTGCACAGAGCAGTGCAGTATTTCATTTTTTGTCAACCAATGAAATAAGATAGCTTAACCGATTATCCAAATTACAAACATTTATTATCTATGATTGACTATGATAATATTTATTACAAATATTATCATAGTCAACTCGAAATTCATCATTGCAGACTTAGTACTAGTCTCCCTACCTCTCACTCTTTTACATACACATATAATCAGGCTCACCTTCTAGACCATTATAGAGCAGAGCAAAGTCTTCCTTTTTCTGTGGGTTTATTCTCCTGTTGTACTCAGCCCTAATCTGCTCCTCCTTCTCCTCAATCTTCTTCCTCGCCTCTCTCTCCTCCCAGGCGAGACGCAGCTCCTTATCCAGCCTCAGCTGAGCAGTCAAACGCTTGGCCTGCCAGCGCCTGGTGTGTGTCTGGATCGTTATTACCTGGGAATGCACACACAAACACTTACAAACACTTACACACAAACACTCAAAATCAAACCCGAGATTCACACACACACACACACACACATACAGCCTTCAGTCTGTTCTTGTGGAACTCGTCAGCAGTGATGTAAGTGGCTGGCGTGATCAGTTTGTCTTTCATATTAGACATGTAGCAGCCAATCCTATTCGTTTGAGTGGATGTGGTGATGGGGCATTGTTGGGCCTGGCTCTTCATCTTCACTGTCTAAAGAAAGCAGATACATATCATAAGAAAATGAGCTATTCATTATCATTTCTATGAATGAATTCAGTATACACATAAACTAGGGGTGTCAAATAAACTTTCCATTCACGGCACCAAGCAGCGCATTCTCATCTTCATTTTACAGCACACCTGTGGCCAGAATGGCCAGAATTAAACAGCGTTAATTGTTTTAGGCTTGAGATGCCTTCTATGCATCATGGGCACTGGAACCATTATATTAGGGGGCGACTTTTATAAATCATTTATTTAATCCCCCCAGCGATTTGTATGAGTGAAACATATGAGGCGCCATGTGCAGCACAAGCCCTCACACAGCCTCCCTCATTACGTTACAGCTTTCAACCCCACACCCCCACCTCTCGTTCCAGATCCACCCAACAGTGAACCGCACACAAAATGTTTTTGATGCACATGCTTGTATGGACATTGCCTTAAACTGCAGCTTATAGACGGACTTAGTTCTATCATTGTTCTTGCTGAAGTACTTTTTTCCCTCAGCAATCTTTGATTGTTGTGATCATTATTGCACATCAACAGTGCAAAAAAGGTTTTGCTGTAAACCAGGTGTCTCAAACTCCGGTCCTGGAGGGCTGGTGTCCAGCACAGTTTGATGGATCCCCTTCTCAAACATTCACTAAACCTGACAATTAACTGGCGAGGTGTACCAGGGGTTTCTGAGCAGGGAAATTACCAAAATCTGTTGGAGCATGGCCCTCTAGGACTGGAGTTTGAGACCCCGCTGTGATAAATTTGATTAATTCCTCAGAGAGCTTGTCATTAATTAGATAATTTTTTTAATCGCTTGACACCCCTAATACAAACACAACTTAAAAATAACTAGGTTCTGATTTGAATTTGTTTTTTATCAAAACAATTCACTTTTAAGTGTGTAGAAAAACAAACAATAAAACATTTTGCTTCACAGAGAGGCGTCCTCTTATCAGCTATAACTGCAACACACACTTTTTTATATAAAAAGTCAGGAGTCTGCACATTACGAAAGTATTGCAGCAGATTATTTGTGTTTGTAGCAGTTTTAATAAAAACATAGACTTTTTTTTATATTTTAACAAATATGTAAATGTCAAAATAAAAGAAATCATCCCATTCACCCTATGCTGACAGGTGTTAGGTGACTGCATATGTTTAAGTGTGCACTGTACTTAATGCTGCCTTTACCTGTGTATCTCTGCTGAACATTTCCACCCCTCTATCAGGGCGCTTCTTGGGCACAGTCTGTACTGCAGCATGGTGGTACTCAGTTTTAGTGACCTTGTGCCGATATCCTCCCAGGAAAGGCTTCTTTTGAATGGCTCTCTCTATTTCTACCACCACATCTTGAAAAGTGTTTACATCTGAGGGTGGAGTACGGCGAAAGAGAGGCAGTGAGACAGAGCAACTGAGAGGAATCCGAAGAGTAGTTAATGTGGACATCAGTAAAGAATGATTGCAGTGAACACTGGAGGGATGAAACCTGAGGCTGACCTGTCTGCACTCGGACAGTAATGACATCTGGCATGCTGCACTCCTGCTGTGGCTTAACTGGTTTGATGGGGTAATTCACAGGATCTATTGAGCTCATCTCAAATTGGACTGTGCCATGTGGCTGCACTCCCAGGCCCAGCAGTGTCTGGTGGTCATCTACAGCCTTTCCTGACAACCAAAACAGCAAGACACATGTTCTCTGAATTCAATGCATGAAATAATTACTCATAAATGATGTTAAGTTCTATTAGATTTAGTTGTAAATAACGTGAACTTTCTTTTGAATCAGTTATATATGCACTTATATAATGATACCAAGTTATATATTCTTTCTTTAGAATTTTTTGCTAAATATCTGTGGTATTACAGACAGGTAAGACAATAGTTTGCCCCTTAAGTGTTGGATAAAACTTACCACTAAGCATGATCTGAATAACATTGGATGGTACCCTCAGCTCCGTGGCAAAATGATTCTTCAGATCCTCAGTGGTGAGACCGATAGTAAAGGCCATGGTCATCATGTGCCCCTCTGGCATAAGCAAGATTTTAACTGGGAAAATATAAATCTCCCATGGTTAAGACAAAGTTGTTCAATTCTTCCATCTCCACTCTTTTAGAGAACTCTGCCAGCATCTTTGTGTAATTGGATCAAGCACAAACGGGTAATGTGGGCCAAATTGAACTGGCAGGCATAATTTACCAGAGGAAATACACACAAGCACATAGATCAGAAAAGATATTTAATACACTGCAATTGGAGGCACACAATGTTTCTACTGGTAGATAAACTATATGGACAAAAGTATTGGGACACACCTGTTTTTCAGAGTTTGGGCTAGACTCCTTACTTCCAGTGAGAGGTTAATCTTGATACTACAGCACGCAAAGTCATTCTGGCCAACATCATGCTTCCAACATTGTGGACACAGTCTGGGGAAGACCCTTTTCTATTCCAGCATGACTGCTCCCCAGTGCACAAACCTGGTTGGAGGAGTTCAGTGTGGAAGAACTTGACTGGCCCACACAGAGCCTTAACCCCATCCAACACCTTTGGGATGAACTGGAACGGAGATTGCGAGCCAGGCCTTCTAGTCCAACATCAGTGTCTGACCTCATAAATGTTCTATCGAATGAATGGGCATAAATTCCCACAGAAACTTCAAAATCTTATTGAAAGCCTTACAAGAAGAGTGGAAGCTGTTATAGATGCAAAGTTGGGACCAACTCCATATTAAAGTCTATGTATTTGAATTCAATGCTATTAAAGTCCTTGTTGGTGTTATTGTCAATATTTTTGTCCATATAATGTAGTTCTTCAGTTGAATGAACATGTAGCTCAGCTTACCTGTTGCTGTTGAGTTCTCAAGTTCATCTGAAGTCTCTGTTATTTTACTCTCATGCGGACAAAATTTGTCTGGACTTTGGTTTTGAGATGGATCGGGTTGGATCTCCTGATCTGATGTCAGTGTTGTAGATAAAGTGTGCATCTCTGCTTTCAGCTCTTGCTGAGCACTGTGGTCAGCACTGACCTCCACCTCAGCGTCTGTTTGTGTAGTTCTTTGGGTCTGGACCTTTAAATCTCCCACCTTCATGATCTCATCCGTCTCAACATTACCTGACTCTGATGTAGTGTCTGACATAGCTTTTCCTCAAGAGGTTAATGTATCTGACTAACACACCTGAGTGGTCTTTTATATAACACTTTATACAGGAAAGATAAAAACACACGGCCCTGACTTATGTCCCATAGTCTGCAGTGTTTGGCGCTGCCATGGTAACAGCGCTGTCACATGACCTAGCTCTGTACACTAGGCAGCATGTACACTCACACACACGCATTCACAGATACAGACACACTCCAGTCATACTCAGGGGCGTCGTAGTTGGGTGAAAAGTGGGACTAAATTACCAGGGTGGGGGGAGGGCCCCTGAGGAGTGAAATTTTATTATCATTAAAAAAAATTTAAGATCACAATAAATGTTGTTAACTAATGTAAATGCTAATATTTTGGGTAAACGCATCAGTTGATTGATGTATT
>JBBPDB010000128.1:10248052-10279714 GCA_037974465.1 Brachypetersius altus | reverse complement strand
TTCATTGTGCTCTGTACACTGTACTTTGTACATATGACAATAAACTTCAACTTCAACTTCAACTTCAACTTCAACTTTGTGCAGTATGTTGTGATGAAGAGAGAAACATCTCTACTAAAAGAAAAATGGGAGAATTTTGACATGCTGAGAGCAGGGAGGGATCTAAAATCAGAGAATATCAATGTTGCCATTCTGACTACTGATGCTGGTGGCCAAATTTAGTCGCATGTCATTGAACCAGGCCCCTATGGTGGTTCAGAGGGTAGCACTGCCCCTCACACCTTCTGGGCCCTGGCCCTCTGAGTGTTCACCTCGTGGTGGCGTGGGTTTCCCGTGGGGCCCTGGTTCAGGGAGACTGTAGATCCCAGGACTGGCTCCAGGTATTTTCAAAGCTAGTGAGGATTAAGCAGTTACAGAAAATGGGTGAGTGTAATTCTGCAAAATGTCTTAAATTTCTTTAAACAGTGGAAAAAGCATTCCATAATTATCTTAATTGGTAATGCATATCACACACAATCTTTCCACAAAAGAAGGCATCATAAGTTGTGCTCTTAAGACACAGAAAGGCCAGGTGATGATGAGAAACTGCTAGGGAATAACTCTGCATATAATGGATAACTGTCCCTCAATTTAGTCTTTGAAGGTAACATCTATATACACATGCTTGAGCTTGGATCTGCACTGGATGTACTGAGAGCTAAACTGAGATAAAACAATAGTGTAGACTGAGTGTCCTTGAGAAAACTATGCTGAACACTTCTGTTGTGTAATCAGCCCGTGCTGTTTCATGGTCAAACGTAAGTACAATATCAGCTAAATGCAATAAGGCCTACGGTTCAAAGTGTTAAATCAATACATAGTTATGGGCACCTACACATGTACAACAGAAATGATGTTTTGATAGATGCAGCAAGCTCAAGCGATCTAAACTGCATCATCCTTCTGCAGCCTCTTTCAGTGTAACCCAGCAGGTGTCATATATGTGTGGGTAAGCATGTTGACTGACTTACACCATTTCAACCTCTCACTGCTGTGTACCTTGTTTTCATGAAATACCCTTAATCAGCCTGGCCAGACCCCAACATTGGTTAAAAAACTATTACTATCCCTTCACTATCGTATATAAAATGATTGTGTGTTTCATAATCACTTTTCAGTCGCTTTGTGGAGATGCGATTATTGGTAAAAGTGCTTCTGTGTAACAGCTAATAATAGATGTTTATTTGTAAGTATACTACAATAAGTAAGTATGTGAGTATTAGGTCAATAATCATACTGAAGCACATGCTTAGAAGTCATGACCATCCTGTGTGTTTATTACTGCAAACAGCATCAATCTTTTCTACAGTCTGTTTATATCACTGAACAATTTTGTGTAGTTATTTTATTAATTTACACAATGTCCAAATGTTAATAACTCTTCATCAGCTAGACATGCAGGAGTCTTTACACATTATCATAATAACAACCAAAATACCCTTTAAGTCACTTTGGGCCTTGGTTAGCTTTCTTCAGTCTGTCAGTGACTGTGCAGGGCAGACTATAGTCCTAGTCATGCAATTTCAAATTTTGTTCTTGAACTTTTGTAGGTCATTACCATCCCCATCCCAAAAATAAGCACACAAACAGGGAAGCAGCGCAGTCGATATGTGTGTCAGTTCCGAAAGCAGGTGACAGCCAAAAATAGACGTGTGTGGTGAAAGGGTGTCTCGGGTGGGGGGAGTTCATTTAGATAGGGCACGGCTAAACCAAGCAGCACACGACCCGTGATTTTACTGGAACTATATCTCAAAAGGTGAGATTAGTGTGTGCTTGCCATTGAGTGGACATTAGGGGGGCCTTATAGGTCCTTGAATTTGAATGCATACGCTGTTTTGTTGCTTCAAACAAAATCTCCAGTATTGATTCACATAGAGCTTTTGTCCAGCAGGACATTTGAATACTGCAAGTGTCAGCTTAACATAGCCAATGCTGGAGATTTTGCTGAATAAATGCTGCAAACCTAATAGCTATGTGGAGTTACTGAAATAACATTTCTCTAATCTACAGTAATCTTATCCACTAGAAATGCCAGTAGCAGTAATGATACTGTACAGAACACTAGTAATACTGTATGGCTATAGTAGCAATAACTCCACAGTCAGCAAAAGCTTCAGTAACTTGATGTGAGCAAAAGTTGGGATTTGAAAATGCTTGGACCGTCTCAACAACCCTTAAATAATTCAAATCAGCCCAAACAGCCTTCAATTATGCCACTATCTATTTTTGGATCTGAATATTTTTGAATATATTTGAAAGTAATTGCAAATGCAAAATGAAGTAGCTCATCAAATGCATGATTTATGACAAAAACACTGAACAGAAAGACTCTCACGAGAATCAGGTCGGCTCATTTACAAAGACATTTTGAGAAGTACACAGGCATGCCAGCAGCATGCTCAGGCTCTAGTTATTTTAAGGAGGTTATAAATGTAGTTTTATTAACTGAAGATGATGAGATATATATGACAATAATATGCACTGGTTAAAATAATCTTATTAGCTAATATGTTCAAATAAAAACAACATTAATACCTTAAACCAGAGGCATTTCCGACCGTGCTCTAGGTGAGATCTAGGGTGATCCACAATATTGTGGTGTGGGCTAAATGACTTTTTTTAGTTAGAGGTGCCCTAAGTAAACTCATTCTTACACAACTAATTCCAGCCTCTGTTTGTCTTTCGCTTTTATCATTACTGTGCTTTTAAGTCTGATATTTGAAAACGTCTGTGAAAAACTGATATGAATGGGCACAGCTAAGCACCTGTAGCCTAAATCACTAAAATAACACATTGGTTGCTTTCATGCACACCGTATGAAGTTTGAAAGGAACCATATATACTACATAAAAATAAAGAAAAATTTCCATGATATTGGCCTCCAGAGACTCAGAGAATAAGATCTGGAGTTCTAAGACATAAGTTAGTACACACACATTTCAGGCTCTTTTCTATCTCTCAGAATAATGGACGCTCCAGATGATGTGGATGAGGACGAGCAGCTTCTCAACTATACAATCCAACTGAGCCTCCAGGAATCCTACAGCAATGATTTGCCAGCTAGGTTAGATTCAAAAATAAGAGAAAGAAAAGCAGTCCTTTATAATTCTGCCTTATTGTTGACTTTCCTTTCTTTTATATTTTAGTGTGGAAAATCAAAAGATTTTGGATGCAATTAAACGAGGTAAAGTGCAGACAACAGGATTGTTGTGAAGCTGTGAAAGTCATTCACAAGTTCACATTGACTACATGCATGAAACACATTCAGGCATGTCTTATTTCCTCCCAGGAGACCTGTTCACGCTCCAGGAGATGGCTGACTACCCAGCTGCGTTTACTGAGGTGGATGCCCAAGGCTGGTACCCCCTCCACAGGGCTGCAGTGCAGCAGTCAGTCCAAGTGCTAGAGATGGTGCTTTATGGTAAGAGGTGTGAATCTGCTCAGCCAAAGAATACTATTGAGGTTAAAAACTGCCAGACAGTTCTTCTGTAAATGCTTTTTTAAGCCCATGGCCTTATAGCAGTAAAGTGTTTTTGTAAAAGGGTTATTCCATGCCAACTCACCCAGGACCCGACAAGTCACGTCATGGATTTCCTTTAAAACTTTTCACTCAGTTTCAATGTGCACTTCTATATTGAGTTAAACCAACTATCAACCCATAAAAAAACAACACAAAGAGTAATATCATACTTAAAATCAGACAGTTTCATGAATCCGAATAACCCTGAAGCTGGTTAATTTACTAGAGTATGTAACTTGTATGTGTTTGGAATTTTTGTTTTGTAAAGTGCAATTTTTAAAGCTGCACTAGACATTCCTCACAACTAAAGGAGGCATTTTGGAGTGCTTTTGATTTTCTTAAAAGAGACCAATTGTATTTCATTCATACTTAAATTAGGATTGTTTTATTTTTTCACTTTAACTTACACAAAATCTTACATAATTTTTAAAAATAACCCCATGCAGGGCTCCAGAAAGTCTGTACACTTCCTGAGAGGCCATATTTTATATCTTCTATTTCTCGTCTTTGGGCCTTTAGAGTAAGTCTTGCAGAAGTACTCAACAAGAATCAGGACTTGTGTCCGAAAAAATTATTTTCCTGCATTCCGGCCTCAGGAAACACCTTGAAAATGATGATAATGAGAATACGGATGGAATCAGCTTCAGGAAGTGTATTCCAGCCAGGAAACCAGTTGGCCTGTCGGTTTAATGTGAAGTGGCAGCTGAGAGTCAGTCTGGAAACACCAGATGATTGTGATGTTTTTGTGATGTCCATCAATATAAGACACTGGTTTGGTTCCTCTGCAATAGATTCTGTGTAATAGATTCTGCTATAACAAGAAATAAAAGGATATATTTTCTTCCTTCCTGTACCATCACAAAGGTTCATCTGGAAATCCAGTGTTTTCTACTGTTTTTTCTATTCTTATATTTTTTATATTAAGCAAATACCTCATTGTGTAAAATAGCTTAGAAAAAGCAACCCAACCAGTTCATTTGAAAGCTAAAATAGTGCTAATACATTTTAACCATAATGTTATGTTGTAATATACTAATTCACCCAAGAAAAACGGACCCCAAAGATCACAGATGCAGGCAAAATGAGTACAGGACACTGAAAATAGGGATGAGTATTGTTTGAATTTTTTTTTCAGGATCCAGTCTCGCTTAATTGATTCCGCTTCCTGTCGATTCCCTATTTCAATTTCACAAAGGAAAAAAAAAGCAAAAAACAAAAAAGAGGAGAACTATTTAAATAGCAAAACAAATTTTATTCAGAATGATTCAAAACAAACAGTAAACTGATTTGTTAACAATAAAACTATTTGCAATTTTACATCAAATAACTGAAGAAAGTAACATCATGTAAAATAAAGTGTATTTTTTAAACAAACCTAGCATATCTGTACTAAAACAGGTCCTAGCAGATAACCACACACGTCCTAGCAGCAGTGATGTTTAAGAACCGATTTACTGAACCGAAATAAAAAAAACGATCGGGTACCAGGTACTGGGTATTTTCAAATCGGTTCTTATTTGGAACCGAGTTTCGGTTCCCATCCCTAATTAAAAACATTTAATCTTGTTAATCTTGTTTACCCAGTTGCCTACATTAAATTAGGAAAAGTCATTCAATGTGAAGCAAAAAAACAAAATGCTATTTATTACTTATTTACAGACATTGATTGGGGTACACTGGCCCCAAACACATCAGGAGGGTTAATGTTAGTTTTGAGAGTCAAACACAGGTTTCTGCTTGATTTTTTTTCTGGAAATCCATGATATGACCTGCCAGGCCTGAAGTGAGCTAGCATGGAATAACCCGGTGGCTTCTCAGTCATTTGTTTGCCAGCTTCATACAGGCTGAGCCTTGATGAGGAAACAGAAGACGGGGAGACTCCTCTCACTCTGGCCACTCAAGCTGGACTAGTGGAGATTGTTCGGACTTTGCTGGCACATGGAGCTTCTCCTCACAGAACCAATCGGAAGAACGAATCTCCTCTACTGCTGGGTACTTTTTTCTTACTCTGTAAAAGGCAAGCACACCCGTTTAAAAGTAACCTCTACCCTGTTAATTATCTAAAATGTCGCATCTTCTGTTACAGCTGTAAGAACAGATGCATTTGACATTGCACTAGCACTTTTAACACGAGGAGCAGAGGTGAACCAGGTGTGCCTAAAGAAGTGGACTGCTGTGCATGAGGCTGCTAAAGTGGGCTGCATCGACATTCTGCAGCTTTTGCTGCAGCACGGAGGCCAGGTCTCCGAGACAGACCAGAGTGGGGTGACCCCGATGGGCATCGCTGCAGAATATGCACAGGCTGAAGTGCTGGATATCCTCATCCACAATGGTATTAACATCATATTTCCCACTCTTGCCAGTCAGACAAACCATCATTGTTTGAAGTCTATTGTAGCTAACAAGTAGCATTAGGCAAATTGCAGATCTTTATAATCTCAAACAGACTTGCTTATGTGGATTCTGACATATCAGTTTACAATTTTCTGTCAGTTTGGACAGAAATTGACTTCAATGGCTATGAGGGCTGGACGATATGGCAACAAATATAATATCACAATACTTCAAGAAATTTTCATGTAACAACACCTTCAGTATACCACCACTGGGATCCTGAGCAAGGCCCTTAACCCCAATTTTCTCCAGGGAGACTGTCTCCTGTAGTTAGGGAATGAAAGTTACTTTGGCGTCTGCTAAATGCCATTAATGTAAATGTAATCCTGGAGGCCTTTCTTTCCACATCAATAGGTGCTGATATAAATGCTCAGGCACCGAATGGTGACAGCGTTCTGTATGATGCTGCTGCATCAGGTAATCCGGACTGTATCGACCTTCTCCTTCAAAATGGGGCCAATCCAAACCTCGCCAACCTCTCCGCACAGCTTCCCATCCATCGAGCAGCTTATGAAGGACATGTCCTGTGAGTACTCTGTTCTCTTAGAGGTGAAAGTTCTTGGCTCTGTTGTATACTTCTTATTTATATATTTTTTGTTATGAAGCCTTTGTTTTGTGGAATTTCTTCAAACTTGAAAAGGGTTCCTTGGTTTAACTTTGCAGTAAAACTAGTCGTACAAAAAATTAAAAGGGCAACAGTAAACAGTTGCTTGCTAAATATTGAGCCCATATTGATCTAAGACTCAGATCTTGCTGGTTCCTGATCTTACAGTGTCTTCACCACGTTTCAACATAATACCTGTCATGTTCATCAAACATAAAAACTGACTATAACCCTCTTGTTTTTGTGTTGCCTGCTATTGCTGTAATTAATGTAAAATTGCTCATTTTAAACTATTCCTAAAATGTTAATGAAGTTAGTCTTATTGTAAAGTGGTACCAGTTTTTCACATTTGTGCATTATATTAACAAAAATGGTCCTCTGGAGCGCCCTCCACTAGTAGGAACCCAAACTGTTTCTTCTCTGGTATCACTTAAAAAACAATTTTTCTGTATTGGAACACCCATCAAATTATGTTTTTATTTTAGGACCTTGAGGAAGCTGATTCCTGTTACGACCAGAAGGGCCCTCAGACTTTCTGGCCAGAGCCCAGTTCACTCGGCAGCAGACGGAGGTCATGTCCAGTGCCTTGAGTTGCTGTTAGAGAAAGGCTTTGATGTCAATGCTCTTCTAGACCCGCATATGTCTGAAAATTATGGGGACATGAGGAAAAGTCCCCTATTCTTCACTGTCTCCAATGGAGATGTCACTTGCACTGAGCTGTTGCTGAAAGCAGGTGCTAAACCTGATCTGGATCCTCTGAGCTGCCTCCTAGTGGCAGTGAGAGCCGGGAGGTACGAGATAGTTAAGCTGCTCCTGGCCAACCAGGCTGATGTGAACTTCTACTTCACAGCAGTCAGTGACACCCTGTTCCCCACAGCTCTACAGTACTGCCTCAGGGACGAGATGATGATGCGGATGCTACTGAACAGTGGCTATGATGCGGGTAAATGCTTTAGCTGTCTTCATGACTCAACGGGGAGCAACCACAGTCATCACTCGGATCATTCAAGTGAAAGCATCCCTGTGAGTTAATTATAGCTTCTTTTTTTTTTACAAATAATTGATTTCTAATGTGATAAAATACACTTGGCAGGAATTAATCTTGGCACGAATAAATTATGAAGCTCAGTCTCTGTCTTGTTTTTTTATGCAGTTTTGTGACTTCATCAGTGTCTCGTGGCTGGTGCAGTACGCAGGGAGGGCTGTGCGGGTTCTTCTGGACTATGTCAGCTACGTCCCCATCTGTTCAAAACTGAAAATGGCTCTGCAGAAGCATAAAGAGTGGCCAGAAATATGTGACATTTTAGGTGAACAACAAAAAATGTGAAACTTTTGGTTTGCACTTTGGGCTTTGCATTAGTAAAAAAAAAAAAAAAAAAACTGCTAAAATTTCTAAGTGCATCATTCATTCCCCAGTCCACATTGGGCATATATGGAAAAAAAAATCACTTTACCATTTTAGTGATGTCACAAAAAATAATATATTTCCCTCTGTAGAGCAGTTAGCCCCACCTACTCACACTGAAGCTATAAGCAGTGAGTGTTTCTATGGGTCATTTACATTATTTTGTACTAAAGGAACAGTAGAAATAAATACCTGTTTCATTCTGAGGGACAAAGAGAGACTGGATGAATGAATCATTGATTTTGGAACTTAAAACCACACAAATATCCTAAGTGGATCTCAGGGGGAAATTAAAATGCCAGGCAAATGTGGGGTATGACACTGTCCCACAGGACATGAATATTCAGGCAGTTAATGTCATTGTTGATGATACTAACAATGGCTGCATCAGGAATAGCCACCTATTAGCATTATACAAATGCAGTCATGGTTATTGATGACTACTAGCCTCCAGTCAGTATCATAGCATGTGCTAATTCTTTAAAAGGAAGCACCACTCCAACAGCCTAACTTGGCCTTCAAGCTCAGTTCTTTTCTTTTTTCTGTATGTGATTTTCTACAGGAAATCCTCGTGCCCTGAAGCACTTGTGCAGGCTGGAGATCAGGAGAAACATGACTCCAAAGAGACTGGGTGACTCAGCCATCTTTAACTCTGCTTCTTTCCCTCCTGGTGTTCAAGGCTATTTGATGTATAAGGAGTATGACCTGTATGGCAGAGTCTAGATGAGTGGTCATGAAACGAATAGCTGCTATTAATACTCTTCTATAAATGTTTTACACTATAGAGCTACTTTCAAATGCTTTCTTATTTTAAGAATTGCAGCATAATTCAAATAGAAAAACATTGAAAGTAGAGTCGATTAGATGCTAAACCGTCTTTGTATGCAAGTCTTTTGGCAGCCAGTGGGTTTACTTTGCCAGTTGTCACTTTATTTATTTACTGATTAAATCGTCTTAACGGTGAAATTGTGTGAGGGATTATGCTTTAAAAAGCTGTTTTTTGGTGCTATCCCTGAGAAGTGACCAGAATGTGCACTTTGTATCATGTGTAGATTTTGCTGTTTTACACGAACAGTGAATGATTGACCAAGACTTTTCCATGCTCCTTGTGCCCTTTTCCCTCAATAAAATGCTGTGAAGCACATCCATGAGGTGTGAGTGTGTGTGCATGTTATCTTTCACACCACACAGCCCTACTCATGCAAAGAATAATTTACTTTTTTAAAAATGGAAACACCAGTGCCATGTCTAATAATAACCAGGCCAGTCAACAACAACAAGCATTCGAAATAGCGATAAATGTTCTTGAGCTCACTAATGTACTCAAGGTCAGAGCCATAAACAAGGATTGAGAGGGGGCTGGGGGCAAATTGTGGTGGTGAACTCTAGGGAGGACTGATGGACTTCCACAAGTGAAACAGTGTGCAGAACCATTATGATGCTTGAATAATAGTTTATGAATGAATGCAACCTTTGAACCACTTCTAAAACATTTTTACAGGAGACTATGTATAAGGGCCACTGACCATTAAGCCTGCATTTCCTAACCTCAAATGATCAGGGCAGTGTGTCTCCAGGACCAGGGTTGGAAAATTGATTTACGCTACACCATATGACTAAAATGATGTGGACAACTAGCCATTACACCCCACATTAGCTTGTTGTAAATCCCATTAATATGGAGTCCATCTTTTTCTGGTTATTACAATCGTTACTCTTCTGTGAAGGCACTATTTTGAACTATGCCAACTTGAATCTATCAAAAGAATATTTGCAAGCCAGTGTGTTAAATCAGTTCCTTTGCATTGCTCACTGTTCTAATCTTGTGTGCAGCCACAGTAACTTATGTAATGAAGCTACTGATGCACAGTTCTTGAGTTGATGTTGTTTCTAGAGGCATTTTGAAAGCTGTAGTGAGTGATGAAACAGAGGATGGTGTTTTTGTGATTCAGCCCCATACTGTGAAACTGCACCACTTCATGTCTGAGCTTTATTTTGTACTAGATACTTGCACGTACAGTTCTCTGGGGCAGCTGTAGCAAGAATGAAATCTACCGTCTTGTTTATGGTGTTAACATGGTCATTGTGCTTGATTTTATACAGCTGTTAGCAACAGATGTGGCTCAAGGAATTGAACTCAGTAATTAGAAGGGGTGCCCACCTATTTTCATCCATGTAGCGTGCTTGGCTGTTTCAAATGACCATTTTAAATTTAGGACCCCAACTGTGTTCAAACTGTGAACACAACCCGTCTTTCTGTTTCTGGTGTGCTTTCTCTTTCCTCCTGTTTGAAGTTAAAGAAAAAAGCAAGGACGTGAAACCATCTGCGCCAAAGTGAGCTCATTCTTGGTTTTTCACTTTGATATGTGACTGATTACACAGTCACATGTTCTGTACTGGACCTCAGATCAAATCTGAAAAAAAAAAATGATATCAATGTTATATCAACAAGTACTAATGTTCTGTTAAGAATATATTTTTCATCTTTTAAATTAAATCTGCTCCCCTGCTGGCTCTGCCACTCTTACAGAGATCATTTCATTTGGAGGTTTGACTTGGTTAACATTTAACACAGGCTCACATTCAGAGTCGCATACATTCTCTGCTTGAGCTGTACAATGTTGTTGACCTCACTCTGACATCATGCTCATATGAGTACTTTTCCCTCTTTCCCTCATCATCAATGGCTGATTTGTTACATTTCTGACATCAGCCATCAGTGGCATGAAGATCAGCATCCCTGTGATATTAACTGAGGAGAAAATAGTTAACATATGAAGTCAGATAATGCATGACACTCTCTGTACAGTTCAGGTTGTTCTGAAGGGGGTGTCTCTCTAAATGTTTGTCTCTGGTATCAGTTGTTGACCACAAATAAATGGGTTCATGGCCTTAAATAACCCTATCCTCCTCCCCCATATCATCACATCACTGGTGGTTAAATTATTTTGCACCCCCTCCTTAATCTCCTTTAGTGGTCTAGATTAGATTAACCGTGGACTTTCTGGCACTCACATCTATATCCCTGTGCAGAGAGCAATTCCCTCACACAAGCTCTAAAAGCTCTTGAAGGGATTCAGGGAGGAGAGCTGAACCGTACAGTCGGAACTATGAGCAATTTTAGTCACAGAAAGGAGCTCTGTAATTCAGAGGATGTGGATGAGGATGAACTTTTGGCCACCCTCACCAATGAAGAACTCCAGGAGCTGGAAAGAGAAATGGCCGCTATCGATCCTGATGAAAACACTCCAATAGGGCTGAGACAGCGGGATCAAACAGCCAAACAGCCAACGGGAAGTTTCAGCAGGGAAGCTCTGCTGAGGCACTGGCAGGATGAAACTAACAAACTACTAGAGAAGAACAGGCCAGGAATCAGCCCTGCACAGGTGAGTGGGCGGTAAAAAGAGCCGATGCTGATCAAGTGATATGCAAATATGCACATGATCTATGATGACAGATACTCCAACTGTAAAATGAATTCATTTTTAGCTCTGTTTTATAGGTGCATTTTATCTGGACACACTCTGCCTGACCTATTTGTATTATAAAAAAATGCAGTTGGAGCTCAAAACTGTGTCTGTTAACTAACAAACATTTTTATGAAAAGTCAGTTTTATATGTTTCTTTGTCAAGTTTTGCACGCTGATTCACTAAATCACATCAGTTTTTCCCTAGAGATAAAATAATTGTATGTATATTTTTCATTATAAGGTTTTTGTAATGAAACTACTATTTTCAAATTAGTCTCACGCTCCATGCATGAGAGTTGGCAACCCTGGCAACCCTGTTATCTACATGTACAACAAACAACCAACATATTAATATGCAAAAGTTATAAGTATTACAACTTTTAGTTTAAGTTTTTTTTTCTAAAAATTAAATTTCTAACTAAACTCTTGAAGCTACATGAAAATAAACATATAACATTCGTTTCCTGGTGTAATCAGACACTATAAGGAACTAGGAGTGTTTTAAACCCACCCTTATGACCAGCTATTACATAAATTACATATTAATATTGTGTTCATTTTGTTTGCCAGATAATTTATTGTAGTTACTTAAAAGAATGCAGTTTAAAGAAGGTTAAGTATAGAAGACATTGCTATTAGAGTGACTGACAGCAAGTGACAGGGTTTTCCTCATTAGGCTGTGGGGTGTGGGGTATGCTAGGGCTCAACCTCATTTTCCATTTCATGATGTTCCACAGGAGAGCATGGATGAGAGCCAGACAGATAAAAGTGAAGAGGAATGTTTAAGCGAGAGTGACAGTGAAGCCCCTCCAAGGATCCTGAGCCCTCTCAACAGCAGGGAGGTGGAGGAAGCACAAACCAGAAAAGTCGGAAATTCTAAAGACATGAACTACAATCATACCTTTGTCAATGCATCTCACACAGGCTCCGACATTACAGACAGCAAAGGTCATCACAAAGACAAACGCAGTGAAGCAAGAAGAGATGTCCGTTATCAAGCAGGCTCCAACATCAATGTAATGGCTGAGAGACCAAGCCGGATTTCCATTGATATTGACGGGACCCTTGAGAAGATTCTAAAGAATGATGAATTCCTGAGTGAAGTCAACCTGAACAACACTGAAAACGTTTCTCAGGAGATGCTGATTAGTTTTGCAGAAGCTCTGAGCTCCAACACTCATGTTAAGGCCTTCAGTATTGCCAACACCCACGCAGACGACCAAGTGGCCTTTGCCTTGGCTAACCTGATAAAGAAGAACGACAGCATCACCAGTCTCAACGTTGAATCGAATTTTATCTCAGGACGAGGAATCTTGGCTTTGGTCAGATCTCTCCAGAAGAACGCCAGCTTGGTGGAGCTTCGTTTCCATAACCAGCGCCACATCTGTGGAGGCCAGGTGGAGATGGAGATGGTGAATCTTCTGAGAGACAACACCACCCTCCTAAAGCTGGGATACCACTTTGACCTTCCAGGCCCCAGGATGAGCGCGACCAGCATCCTAACCCGAAACCAGGATCGCCAGAGGCAAAAGCGAGTGCAGTTACAAAGACAGAACCAAAAGTAAGAAGAAACAACGGCTCAAGTATCTCACACTTTAAAAGACGGGCCAACTTCAAAGACATAGGACATGCCTGACAACAGACTGGCCACATCTTCCCAGTGGCAGAAGCACAGTTCTCTTCCTACGGCTAAGCCAGATCTACCACACATCCAGTCAGAGAACATGTCTACCAAAACATCACACGTTAAAGCCACCACCCAAGAAGAAAAAAGATATAAATAGCCACCAGTCAGTTAATAGTGATCCTAATGGCAACAGTCTGTAGCAGTCGCATGGCAACACTCAAGATGTGCTTTGTCAAAGTAAGCTTTAAATAAATGCTTGCGTTCCATTTTAACATGATTTTATCCAGCACAACTGAAACACTAATGTTGATAAATTATAAAACTTACGGTTGATTTAAAAAGATGAACCAAGATTTAAAAACCCATTTCTGAACTTCAGAACACAGATGCACCTTATGAAACGTTGTACAATCAAATAGTATACCGACTCTATTGGACAGTCACTATAAAATCTGCCTCCTCATTTATATGTGGTGCATTTGTGGAGTTATTTAAATTTGGGGGGCTTTTTTTGGTTTCAGGTTAATGTCCTACATTGTCAAGATTCATCATGCAACAAGCCACTCAACCTAGTCGGTATATATTTCACAAAATCTGTTTCTTCCGTTCCAAAGAATAGCAAAAATGTAAAGGGCATAATGGCTGATCACATTTCTTTAATAAATGGTAGACTAATGTACATATTTTGCCAAATACACTGTTAATATCTGTATACTATAGGTCTATCGCATTATCAAACTAAGCGTATAGTGAACCGTAACTCATGCCACTTGTCAGTTTAAACCTGTTAATTGTCCTGTGTTTGGACTGGATATGGTCACAGTTATTATTCAGGCTTTTTGCTGGTTGGCCCAGTCAACCCCAAAGTAAAGATTTGTTACCATAACAGCACACAGTAAAAGAATGGCTTATTACTATAAGAGGAGTTCCAGCTTCTTTACACAATCAACTTCAGGGCAACTCAAATACAAATGACGGAGAAAATGAACCAATATTACCATTTATTTAAGTATACAATTTAGTGTTTTCATTCCACATTCCAACCCATTTGTCAGGTTTGAAGTCAGTTTTATAGTTTTAATGCAGCACAATCCTTGAAGGACAGCAAAATTCAAACAAATACTGTTAAAACAGCATTAATTGCTACACAAAGGTTTTCACCTTGTATTACCTTGCATGTTTTTGTCAGTCAAGCATTGGCTTTTTAAAAGCTTTAAATGGTTTAAGTTCATTGAATGCTTTGTGTAGTGCTTTTTTATGATGACTGTAGTAATAAAAAAAACTGTTACTGGGGAATGAGGACCATATTCAGAAGCAAGCTGCATTCACAACTTTGCCAGTTTCAAACTATAGCTTTATCTTTTTTAGTAATACAATAAAGCAAGAAACTAAACAAACTTAAAAACTGTCTACGTGCAGCGTTCAGTGAAGTCTTTGTAGGAAGAATCACAGGGAATAATTGGTGAGAATGCAGCGAGTGTTGTCGTCTTATTGTGACTTTCGTTTTGACATCCGTGCAAAACAAAACAACCGTAGTATATCAGCCTAGTGTACATTTACATAGTAACGATACAGAAGTGGGTGGGAGGGTGGAGGGATTAAATATTCTGATAGAAGAACCTCTTACCAAAACGTAGAGTGCTAAACTAGGATCTGAATAAGAAAATCGAAGGTACAGAAAAGTAGGGTATGAAAATAGCGTTTTCAATCATTAATCAACAATTAACAAGAACATAGAGGATCCTGTCCATCTCCCTTTCCTCATTAACGAGGGAACAAAAACATTCAAATCAAAGTCAAGAAAACTCATCCTGGCATTAAACTTCACATGGTTATTCCAGGAGATTATTTTACAGAGGATACATGACAATACTTTACAGATTATATGAGGTATTGCACAAATTATTTAAAAAAAAAAAAAAAGGCAACAAAAATATACAGCGATTTGAAAGAACATGTACAGAATTTGAGTACAATTTGGAAAGGTGAGAATTTAGTGTCAGTTATTCTATTGGGTGGGGTTAGCATAAGGACTAGTCATCCCATTCATCATCGTCCTCAAAGTCTTCGTCGTCATCATCATCCTCATCTTCATCTGGGAACCAAAGGAAAATACTTTACTGTATATTCTTCAAAATTCTTTCCCTGACTTGCGGCAGGTCACTTGACCCTCAGTGGGAAATAAAATTTCTATTCGATTTTGAGAAGTAGTACCTAACCCGATCTCCCCCTTGTGGTCGCAGTACAGCGCTGAATGATCCAGATCATTTATGGTTTTTCTATTACTTTAGCTGACCTTTTTTATTCTATTATTTTTTGTGTGGAATTTGTGTGTACATTTATAATATCTTATTTGAACATTTGAACATCAATTAATACCATGACTGTGTGTGTTAAATAATAGCATGTGTATGAAAAGATATGCCACAGATGACTGTAGCAATAGCTCTTACCTGAGGAATGGATGGCTTTGCTCCTCTTCTGCATCACCTCCATTAGTGCTCCAACGATGCCTGACGAGGGAGCAGGAGTTGGTGGGCCTGAGTCAGAACCATCCGATACCTGAAGGGGGGAAAAAGTTATAGTTTTTTTAATATCTTATTTGCACTACATACCTTGGCTGCTTTTAAACAGTATTCTGAATAAAGTGAAAAAGGTCTCACCGTTTTGAGCTGAATGCCCTGTCGGATCTGGTCGAGGAGGGCGTCACGCCCTGTGGACGACACTGGCCTGCTATTCTGCTCCACCTTCTTCAGCTGGGTGCCCTCTCTGATCTGCTCCAGCAGGGCTGACTTTCCTCCCACAGGAGAGGGCACTGACTCACCACTGCCATCCATTTCGGGTGGGGGCGGAGGTCCAGGGGGTGGTGGGGGTGGAGGAGGAGGGGGAGGAACGCTTCCACCAGATGGAGGTGGGGGAGGGGGTGGAGGATGAGACTGGGGGGCTTGGGGTGGCATGCTGGCATGAGCAGGAGGAGGAGGTGGGTGTCCTCTGCTTGGAGGTGGAGGTGGAGGTGCTCCTATGCCTTGTCGGGATGGTGGAGGGGGTGGTGGTGCAGATGTTGGGGCCCTAGATGGAGGAGGGGGCGGCGGGGCCCCTCTCCCTCGGGCAGGGGGAGGGGGAGGAGGAGGTGGTCCCGAAGTGTGTGGCGGGGGAGGGGGTGGTGGACCACCACGTGATGGAGGAGGAGGAGGTGCTGAAAAAGAAAACCATGACTCATGTTTCACATTACTGATGTATGCATTTTTTTTATATTATACTGTAATCAAAACATGCAAGCATACACCAAAATCGAATGCTTGCCACCAGAGGGAGCTCTTTGTCACACTCAACTTTAATTGGATTATTAAAGTGTAAAGTTACCATTCTGTCATACATGAACACACTGATCGCAGGGTGAACGCCCTAAACACCAGGTCACCAGCTGACCCTATTTCAGGACTCACAAAATGTGTCACCCAGACATAAGAAATCCCAGACTCTTTCAGGCTCAAAGGTATCCAATTACTGAGGATAACAGTCCTACTAACAACCTGCTTCAAGAATGATTCCTTCTATAGAGCTGTGCTCTTCAATATGTTAATGAGTAGATCAGAATAATCAAATTACATTCAAATCAAATATCAACCATATATCCATTTTACCTGTTTTGCACAAAACATCATGTTTCCATCCAGGTTTCAAATTAAATTCAAGTGATTAACTGAAAGGATGCAAGACAAGTGAATCAATGTATGTGTACTGTCTCTGATCACTGTTATATATTTTTTGTTGGTAAAAGTGTTTACATTTCTTTCCTAAACAAGAGGCACTTGATGTCTTCGGTCATGTTTCACTGCTACAGTTGGACAAAAGCAGAAACACTACCCTTTATTCTAGTGACATGCGTGTTATTTACTGGACAAATGCAGCAGTAACGTTTTTCCATGACTGAGCTCACAATATCAACCATGCATACATGAATGTAGATAGAAACCTAGCTGTTAAGAGGTGAAGGTAAATGCGCGCACACACACACACACACACACACACACACACACGATGGTACAAAAAACCCGTTGCATTTCTTTTCACCCACTACTCATTAAATATGCCCCCTTGAAAATTCACTCAAAAAAACAGCTGAGAAACCCAGTCAAAACACTGCAAGTGGTCAAACACCTACTGCATGCAAATCTACCTTCAGATACCAGGTGAAGAGAAAACAAGAGGACAACACCTACCACTCCACCTAGGAGGACCTAAAGGCAGACCACACAGATGTATTAAATCTTAAACGATTAGTGAGCCCTGAGACTGAACATTTTCATTCTTTTATTTCAAGGAACGTTACACCATACAGAGGCCTTTAAAGGCAGCACAACAACAAATCTTCCCATGAAGGTGTCCGCACTGTTTGTAGAGCACAACTACAAGAGGTGAGTTTTAACTCGTTTAACAGGCTGGAGAGTTTAATGTTCAATGTTTTAAAGGCTTGTTAGTTTAACTGCTGGGCGCGTGTAGGCACATGTGCGATCAAGCGACATTTTGAATCAGCTAAGGCTGGAAGAATGTCAGCTGTGTGTTATCTGTACTCTGAAGAGACTGCTGGAAGATGAAGCATCACCCAGCCAGAGCAAAACAAAGATCTCTCGACTTCAGACTGCTACATTTGTACCACGGCACTGTTCATACTTGACATTAGCATGCGACTTGAGTGATCGGATAACAAGTGGACAGCACCAAGTACGTCCGTTCACACCTGGCATTAGAACGTGTCTCCAGTAACCTCTTGTATTTACATTTAATTTCTCCACTCTATATGCAAATATAGATATGTACATTATTTATTTTTAACCATAGGGAAGCAGCGAAGCCCTGTCCATGTCCATCTGGGGCTGCATCCAAACAGTGGAATTAAGCTTCCTTTAATATCCACTTTCTGTGATTTTGAATGAACCACGTGGTAAAAATAGATTTAGCAAGACCATAGGAAACACATCCGCTGAGATCAGGGGAAGCAGACGGGCCAAAAATATTCAGATGCAGCCTAGATCTATTCCTCAGCGTGTTCCAGGCAAATAATGACTTTAATAGGACGCATGAATGAGTACCGTAGGGATGAGGTGTTTCGTTTGTTTTCCTGGGTGATTTCTTTATTTACAAATATAGTGTATTTTAATGCCAGGTATGAAAGGGGCCATTTATCATTGACAAAATGTTATTTATTTTGCTAGGCTGTGATGTATGCCATTGGAAAAACGTATGTATTTATTAGCCCTGTAATGCAATTCAGAAATTAAACATTTGCTGATTAGTGTTTTCCTCTAGTCTGTACAGGTAAGCATCTATTCATTTAACCATTCCAAAGCTTTTGAATTATTCCAGCTTGTTCATAACATGAGGTTTCCCAAATCTCAGCAAACGGGTATGTAAGCGATAGAGAACGCTCACCTTGTCTCCTCAGCTCATTCTTCACAGCCTCCACTCCTCCCTTCTTCTCAATGAAGTCATAAATTACTTTAGATGTTTCCTTGTCTTTGAGTTGGGCTTCAGAGATGCCACACATGTCAAACAGGTTTTTCAGTTCGGGGTCCAAGTTATTCAGCTGAAAAGTAGCATCATCGGTCAATAAATAAAATACATTCATACATGACAAGTTTGTTCTTACCTAACTTCAATTTGACTTCAGAATTAAATTTCTAGGCTCAGGTGACCAAAAAGTAACAGCAAAACATTAAAACAGTCAATTAGCATGTTTCATTTCTTGGGATGTGTTCATGAATAACTGCTGTGTGCACAGTGATGAAATCAGAAAGGGTCTTCAGCAAATTCAGCAATTCACAGTATTAGAACAGCGGCAGACACAGCAAAAAACATTTAAGATGTGTATTACTGATCTGATTCAATGCACCCCTAAAAACCTCTAAGGGTTGTTTGCATGATGCCACAGAAAAACAATTTGATATGGTATGTGGTAAATACCAACTATAATAACATAAGATAATAAGTAAAGCAGAATTTACACTGAAGCTGATGAACAAATAGGGCAGAAACACATTTGCCTAGCAGAAAGAGAGGCTACATGATGGCATCAGATGTTTGAGTGCAGCCTGTGTGAACACAAGGCCATTCATGTTTTATCATGCCACTGCCACACAGGTCAGCATTGTGTTCTGGGAGAACCACTTTAGTATGTATGTGTGTGTGTGTGTGTGTGTGTGTGTGCGCCTATCAGCACAAGTGACAGAACAAGCTCTTGTTATGGTACTCACGTCGAAGCCTGTGTTCGGGTCCCAGCCTACATGGCCAATGTGTCTAAGAAGAGACATGAGAGTCAATGTCAGAACATATGATATGGTTAGGACACGAGTAACAAAAAGCAAAGGGAAGGCACTTGAAGAGCTATTTATTTAATTTTGTGTGTGAAAAGACATATTAGAAAGAAACATAAAAAAATCTAATGTAAAGCACCATAATCCATGATAACTAATTTAACTGAAAGACCTAAAGTAAAGAATGGGCTTTATTGGTCCATTATATACAAAGAAGTGGACCAGACAAAAATGCTTGGTCTAACATGCATATAAATCTGATTCTGTGTTTGTATGTACAAAAATTTAAATAAATGAATGAATGAAATAAAACTTACTGGAAGTTGCTGGGCGTTCCAATGTCAGCCTTTGTCAGTTTCTTCCTCTTGCCTTTCACCTTTTTCTCCTTCTTGTTAAGGCTACTGTGCACCATGTTGTTCATGTGGGAATTGTTGTGGAAGCGCACATTGTTTATCTCCGGGTTCTTGATGTCCACCGTCGCCATTGGCAACGTGGGGCCTGGACACAGCACATCACACACACACAAAAAAAGCGAAAACAAAAGGGAGGTGTTAGCTAGAACCGTAGCATCATAATACTGTTATGCACACAACTGAACATGTAGAGAATACTGCTTGCTAGCTGAGCTCTCGGCATCTGTTTCCAACAACAGCTTATTCTTTCCATTCACTGACGCTGAGGGGGTGTTTCACCAGCTATCCATAGCAAACACTGTATCTCACACACATTCCTAGGAATTCTTAAATAATCAAATTCTAGTTCAGCTAAAGTCAAATTGGACTGTACTCACTCTTATTAAATGTTTCAGAGGAAAACTGGCAAAAATCACAGAAGGAATCAAGCTCTTTTGGCCACAGCCAAAAGTTCATCTGACTGAAAGAGACATAATGCTGCTTTTAACACAACTGTCTGGTTAATTTTTGTGGGTTTTAGGATGAAATGTGTCGACGACCACCAGTGGCCAGTGCCACCTTCACTACAGGTATGATGTATCTGAGGTGGGTGTTGCAAGAAGGTTCTAAAGGCAGTAACCACATTTTGACATAACTGCTATTGATAAAGGCTATATAAAAGCACATATTTCTGCAGCCTAAAGGCACATCAATATTAATGAACAGATAACAGTTTGTGAGCTAAAAACAGTCTGGCCCATTTCCATGACTGTTCGCAAAACAAAAACACTTCAGTAAATAAGACCTAATTATTAGTCTTATTTACTGATATTAAGACTATGATTCACCAGCAATGCTTATTCTAGGCCCTGGATGGCAAGCAATGTTGAAAAATAGACAAATCAAGACTAAATTAGTAATAAACATGGAATGGTTCCAAATTGCCTGATTCATTAAAATGCTATGCCCCCGAGGTTTACCGATGCCAACATGTGTCATGATGTCAAACCCTGTATCTATGCTTATGGCGAGTTGTGGTGATGAAGACTGGTCCAAAGCATGGCTTCATTTTACAAAGACAGATGACAACAGTGGTACTTGCAATTTCTGCACAATAGTATTCAAGTAAGTGTGGAAACATCCGTAATATGTGGAAACATCTTTCAATGCAGGGCAGGAATTCCAGGAATGCCACACATTTGACACCTAAGCAGCACATTATTGTTGAGGGTGAATTTCCTATGCTAAAATGACACTGGTACCATACAAGCAGGCAGACAGGCAGTTTTATTTCCTATGACTAAGAAAAACTGAACTGTTGATTAGTCAGTAATATATTTGAAGAGTTCATTTGCAAAAAATCCTTAAACAGTATCACAAATATTCTGACTATTGCAAGTTAATCTTCTATACATTTTACCATAAAGGCCAGCAAGGTACTGCAAGTTCGTTTTTTACAGTTTAAAACAACAAAGGCCAGAGATGTTCTGAAACACGGCCCCATCAACTCATTCAGCAAATCAGCACACAGTATTCAGGTCAGGTGACACTGCATGGCTGCAACTCTGCTCAGCCACAGTGAAACTGAAAAGTCCACACTGTTATCTCCTTCAGGGCATAAAAAGAAAAGGAAAGCTGAAACTTATTCACACAATGTAGAGAAAAAGCTTTGTTACAGTGGCAAGTTTTCAATGTTTGTTAACACAATTCAGAAAAATGTAGTTAAGCATGTGCACTCTCAATTGTGAGGTTTGCTGTATAACAGATGAAGTACCACAGGATAGCAGCTTCCAAATAACTGAGCAGACTTGAGCGAACAAAATCATTCATGTTTTAATTTTGTACGTTACCTGTATTAGCTTGCGATTCTTTTTAATGAAACAACAGGGCTACAGTTTGACTGATATGCAAATAATATATAAAAAAAAAAACATTAGACAAATCCACTGTAATTTATTATAACATTCTGTGCCGACTATGATGACAATAAAATAGAACAGGGCCGATAAACCAAACAGATAACAGCACTGGTATCAATAAAATCTTATCCCCCATCTCTAGTCATAGACCATTTCCCTCTGCGTCAGAGGAAAGCCTTCAGGTCCTTTCATACTGAGCTACAGTTGTACCAACAAAAACACATTAATTAATATAAATGCGAAAATGAATAAATAACCAAATATAAATACTCAAGACAAGTTTTGCTTATGTACACATTTACAATGAAGCTGTATTTCACATTTAGCCTGTCACAGCCCCTCACAGAGGTACCCACTGGTGTGTATGTGGAAATGAAGTAAACCCCGATCCAGAGTTTACGATCATGGACTGAAGTGCAGTAATTACAAAATTACTGTCAATAAACTAAAATCTCACACCTAGCTCACTCCAAAAAAATAAACCAGAAACATGCATCAATATAAATATTATTACTAATAATCAGTTATCCATGGTTAAGCTAGACTACCTACAATAAACAAGTTGGAAGCTCTTTCAATACTTTCAAAATTCTTAATAGCAAGAGGAAATGACATAATCACTGGGAAAGTGACGGTTGTAACAAAACACTGTCTCTCCAAAATGGTAACTTTACAAGCGGATGAAGTTAAATATAAGATAAGATCAAATAGAAGCTAAAAATGTTCATAATTTTATTGTAGGTGACAGAAATGAGATTTTTAAAAGCATCTTGCAATGATCAAACATCTTGAAAAACACAAATGGGTTTTAAGATGACAGTAATATGAACTGACTAAAGCCTCAGTTTCTTTTCATGCATGGATCACAGGTAAAATCTAAAAAGCTCTGTAAAATCTCCCCTGAACTCTGCCGTTCTGAAAATAGCCCAGTGTATGAATACAGCAAATCTGCAAGTCACAAATTTTAACGTCTCCCCCAAAAAGGATCGGATATCACCGCTCAGAGCATGCTAACATTCACACCACGCACAACACCTCTGACCCTTACCTTGGCTGTTCCGCATGATTCTTTTCTTCCTATCTCTACCATCATTCGTCTTCAATGACAAACAGCTTGCAGCAGCTTCTGAGAGTGCACTTGCTGATAAAATGGTTGCTCTGTCGCTGCACTGTGCCAATAGTTCAGGCAGACATGGCTGGGCTAAAGGTGCATAAAGCTCATCCCCTGATAATACCACGCAGTGCAGAGGCACAAGGCAACCCTCCGGCTTGGAGACGTTCTCTAAAAACTCCTCAGATGGGGCAGACAGGAAAGTTGTGCAGAACATCATCTTGTAACCTGTATATGCTAAGAAACTGCCACGTAATTACATGCTAAGCAAAGGACATGCCAAAAGGGCAAGTGGGCTCACTGCTGAGGGACACTCTAAACTGCTGCTCATGTCCTTTATGAGGTTCTAGACCATTTGTGACCGTATTTGACAAACCCACTGTAGACCAATGTGCTACACATACGTCAAATCCTGATAAATTACAGACGCTGCAGAATATTACATAAATCACTAAAACCACAGCTAATCCCACTTAAGCCCAAAAATTTGTTTCAAAGCATTACATGTCTGCTTCAGCTGGGAGCCACATGTGTTATTTCTAACAAGCGCAAGCGTGCATGTGTTTGCCCTACTCTAAACTTACAATGAACACGCACATTCCTTCCCACTACGTCACAACCAGGATCCACGGCAGATCATTCAAGGTTTCTTTTCAAAAAAATCTCCACAAAAAGAGTAAAAGCGAATGTTTATGTAAACTGCAGAACACTTACATAATTACAGCCACTTAAACATTTCATAAAAAGAACAAGCAACCACCTTACTAATGAAAAAGATACACCTATTTCTTTGTACTCCAACAAAAAAGTGCAGTAATACCAGATATCCAAAAACACTTTGGTAGACACACCACAGAGAACACACTCATTATAAACTTTTTAAATACAAAATGGTACTGTGCAAGGCCTCTACGGGGGTCTGTTGCGGATTTTTCAGGTAATTGCAAGTTATTTAGTTATTTATAGGGTATGGTGAGGTGCACAATAACCTCTGACTGCTGAGTCCAACAGAAATGTTATTTGGTGCCGTTACTGTGGTGGCATTATGATTATTATTATTAAATTCAACAGCAGCAATAATTGCTCTAAATAATAGCTGCTATCCATCAACTATATGAAACAACAGTATTCAGGCTGCGACGATGACGGGAGGGAACAGAGCCAGACATACGGTCATATGGTCTGAGGCCTTTCAGATTTCAGCCAGGGGTTCAACACAGAGGGTGAACACTGTTCTCATCTGGGTCATGTATAGTTTGCATATGTGTAATTGTGCCCTCGTGCGCAACGTGTGCCATCATGTGCACACAGCAGTGTTGTTACGTTGGCGTGCCAAACGCTTCAGTATATTTTAATCTCTTCTTTGAGAGAGCGCTCTAAAACAGACTAATATATGTGGAACTACAGGAACTATTAAAATATGACAAAATCAAAAGGAACTGATCAGTGTATGGAAGTACTAGCAGACATACCATTTGGTGGATCACGCCTTTTCTCTGCGAAAACAAAATCAACATTGTTAAAATACTGATGCCAATTGAACTCATCTGAATAGTAAGAAAAAGAAAATTCTAAGAGGAAAAGGGAATTAAAGGTCAGGGATTTTTGTGAGGTTAGTCTGCAAAGGATCAGACAGATAGGAATGAGGAGCTTAAGTTGAGGTGCCAAGGTATGTTAAGCCCCTGAGCACTGAAATTATTATGCATATGGAGCACCGCTTTAATCCTTCAGCATGTATTTTGACAACACTGCGAAGGGAAGATCAAATCCCACCTCTAATGTGTTACATGTATATTGTAAACACATAACACTGAGATTACACTCGTTTTATACACTGACAGTTTTTAATTTGTTTAAATTTATGTACATTTAAATGATGCCTTTGCACTTGAGTCTAATTAACCAGGCTGTCGATTATGTCACACTCTAAGTGTAAAGACTCAGGGAAAGGGAAAGGAGGTCGAAGGATGAGCAATGATAAGCACCAGGTCCCCTTTGAAAGTCTGTCCGCACAGAGAAAACCAGAAACTTCAAAGCCCAGCATGAAAAACAGAATAGGAAGTACTGCACACATGCCAGAGGAGACAGAAAGCAAGTCAACACTGTGTTTGACAGGATCATGGAGAAGAAAAGGACACTATGGAGAATCTTCTAGAGGATCTACAGAGAAAGCAGAAATATCCTCACTACAAAAGACACAGAAGTGTGAAGAAAATGAAAGGATAGATGTGTGGTCTCTAAAGCCATAAAAAGATGTTAAGATATACGGTATATGAGAAAAGACATTTGTGCAACAAAATTCTGAGTTTGGAAAATTAAATGAAACTCTGCTAACAGGGATTACATCGAAAGGACAGTTATCCAGCAATAGGCGATCCAGTTGAAATTCTAGTTATAGTTATAATGAAAAGAAAAAACAAACTGTAGGAGTTCAAAGAGACCGGCATATTCACCCGTTTTCTTCTGTCGTCTGCTGAGGAGGTCATTAAGCGCACCACGGAATCGTTTTGCTTCCTCTTCACTGGCAAAATTTAGGCCTATCTGGCAAGACTGAACAGACAGAATTAGCTTTTAAGATGTGTTCAGAACTGGAGATGGATATTTTCAACACAGGAGATGAACAAACAGCAATATAATTTCGATAAATTGACAAAATTACTGATAAATCTACATTTATTTATATTTTTCAGTATTTTAAAATATTATTTTTACAGTTACATATTTGGCATTTCTAGGACAATGCCTATTGCAGAGGGTTTTGAACATTTTGAAAGGTTTTAAATTTATACATTAGAATTGCTGCCAACTGTATACCAGGGCACAGGCTTGAATATGGTTGGTTTGTTTCTCTTAACACTTGGAGCACTGAGCTGCAAACAGAGCCTTCAACTCCACCAGACAAACATACATACATAGACTCTTGCTCATATGTGAGACAGTATTGAACAATTTTAGAGTGTCTGGGTATTTGAATTATATTGCTGTTACTACCATAGATATCGATTTCTTCTGCATTCAAACTTAGGTTTACTAAGAAAAGCACGCTGGACTTAATGTAAAATATGTTTAAAATATATATAAAGTCAACTAGTTTCATGGATGTTCTCAATTATAAGCAATAAATCAGTGTGTTCCCAGTCCTATACAGAAAAAATGGCACTCAAACAGGACATTCACATAGAAATGATGTAAGAAACATTGATGTTATCAGAAAAATAAACCAACAATGAATGCCGACAATTAGTTGAAATAGAAATGTTATTGTTAAAAATCCTGTAACAAATAAGGATCAAAGCTAGGGTTCGTTAAAAAAATAAGACCATCAGATAACATATTTGTTTAGTTATCACTGTGTAGTAATGGCCAATTATCTTTATCTTAATGTTGTTTGTTGAATACACACACTAGGAAATTGGATATTGCCACATAATGTCATCAAGTACTCCTGGAAATTTGAACAAGGACTTACATCTCCTGCAAATGCAATAAAGTACGATCTTGTGTAAGAGCTTGAAAAATTATTGTAGAGCTCCTGCTCAAATTTAGTTTTTCCATCCTGCAAGAAAGAAAAACCAAAATAGTGTTACATGAAGTAAAATACTGCAAAACCATTGAATATATTCATTCTCCACTTTTTCACTTACAGGTTTACATGTTAAATCTACGATCAGCAAAGTTTAAAACAAATGCAAGCCTCCAGTGAAACTCCAGGCCATGAATGGTGGTCTCACCTTGATATCAAGCACACGGATGAAATAAGACCTCTGAGGGTTGTCTTTCACTAAGCAAGCCACACCGCAGCATCTTTTGGTCCAGGACGGGCCCCTGTCTGCTGCATACACCTGGACCACTGCTGAACACAGAGTCTGCCAAAAGATAATCACATCTTCCCGTCACATATACAAACTTCAAAGCAAATTCAAATGAAAGGTTAAGACAGACCATGCACTGTAACCCCCCCCCACACCCCGGATGTTTTCCCCCCAATTTGAAAACCCCAGCTACCCTAAACTTGATGTGTGAACATTACATGAAGAACAGCGGTATGATTTTAGATAAGGCCTCAACAGTGATGATGCACTTCTAAAAACACAATTCATGGCGAGATTAGTTACATAGTTATTGAACTATATTGGATGTAGTTTGAAACCAACAGACTAACTGATCTTCATTGTAAATTATGTTATAAACAGTATTTATAATCTTTATAGTTAAGAGCAACCCACAGTAGAATGTACTGTTTAGATTTTTTTTTTGTTACAATAATTGCTTGTAACAAATGGTTCTATTCGCTACACTACAGTCTCAGTGCCGTCACTTCACTGCACTGACTAATCTCACGTAAAAACTTCAGCACCTTATTATTCAGAGGCAAACACACAGACTCCAAATTGTGAGGCTGCACTGATTATGCATAAGACTTTACTGATCACCACCAGTCAAAATGAATCATCACTATGTGACTCCAAACAATTCATTCAAATTCCAGCATGCCAAAGTACTTTTTATGCAATGACTCAAAATATATTCATCCATTTTTATCAGTTCTTCTTTTACATAACTTGAAAGCTGCTTCAAATCCTCTAAATAGTTTGACGTCTCTCCAGACAATTATTTTGGGGGATAGGATTGTTCAGCTGTGGCAACAAGATGATGCACCGAACAGAAAACATCTAAACAGATATTTTAGTGGCTTGTTGACCACAGTAAAAAATAAGAGGTTTCATTTGTTTAATCTAAGTGAGTCCCAACTCACTAAGGGACAGAAATCCTTGTTGTAAGACCAGAGCAGAAAGGAAATGAACACTGAAACAGGCATTGCAATCAAAATGTTGAAAATACAGGGAACATTAAACAATATCCCTTATTAATGCCCTAACAAATAACAGAATCATTCTAATATTCCGCAGCTTTTTACAGTCAAAGATATAAGCCCAAGCGTATTGGACATATGCTTGGGCTTATATACATTTAGTACTGTTTTCTGGTCCAGGAGAAGCAGCTCTGCGTTAATGTACAAGCAATAAATTGCACACAAACATATATATGTAAATAAACAAGTAACTTATAAAAATATACACATAATCACCCATAAAGGAACACACTGAAAATGCAATTAAGAAATGTATAATTGGTATGCATGGGCTTTAACCATGCCTGTGCTACATCCATGTGACACAAGGCAGCAGTAAGTGCTCCTCCAGGACACGGGTTACCAGAGGAAAAAATAGGCCAGCTTCTTGGCAATACTGTCCAAAGGAAGACGGCCAAGATCTCAGAGAAGATGAAATATTTTCCATGGACAAGTGTGCTTTCACAAGCACACGCATACACACAAGTACGCATGCTTGCACCCCAAACTGTCAGAAGTCAAACTGTTCAATTTGTTAAAGGGATATCATTCTAAAAACGTTTCATGTGCAATGGGCAGAACACCAACACATAAATAAATTTAAAAAAAACAGGAAGCTAATTAACACAAATAAGAGGGCAATAATTTAATCCATGCACAAACCTGCCACGTCAGTTACAGCAGTACAGTACAAACGACACTACTTTTCATCACCTCAAAGGGGAAAACTGCTTCCTCATGCTCAAAAAAGCGCACTCTCAGCATTAGAAAACTCTGACTAAAGAAAACGTCACGGGGCGCTTGGTGGGTTCCAGGGATTCAAAACAGAGAAGCAAATGTGTCTGTGAGCCATTTACAGAGACCCTCTTAGGGCAGGGAGTTCAACAAGTTCGAAGAGATTTGCACCGTTTCTGTGTGATACCACAAAAGCTTCAAGTATTTCTACAAATGAATAACTTTCCTGGAATGTTTATGCAGGACACTTCCAAACAATACTTCCAAACATTAACTTTCAAAAACCCTGACATTTACTTTCAGGGGAATACTGACCACAGTTAGAGGGCTTGCATGCAAGACTGTCAGCACTTTGAAATGCTGTTTTATCTAGAAGTAGGCTTGACTATTTAAAGCTGTAGGTTGTGGAGATATGTGGAAATCTGATCGTACACCAGCACTGGCTCAGCATTCTTATTCATTCATGCAAACACGTTGGTGTTGAATAGGCAGATCAGTTCACTTCCTGTCCATAAAGACTGCTGATTGTGCACAACTGTCCCCAATTGCCTCTCTCTTCCTCCCTGCCTCTAACCCCCACCCATTGTGTGAATTGGACTCCGTCCACTCTCTGTCCTCGGATTTTGGTGCCGGTTCGGAACACAGTGATGAATGGACCCATGACTGCTGGAAATGAGCCCTGCAATCATGTCTCATTTTCAGTCAACCCTTATGAAAGCCCACTTTATGGCCCAGCTCTTTGGCTGCAGCTCCCAGGCAGACACTGCTCTTGTAGCAACAATCCCCTCTTCAGTCCCGTCATGCAGTGACAAGAAATCTAGGTGGGCTTGAGATTGAGAATTTGTGACCAGCTGTTACTGCTTATTAGAAGTAATAAGGAGATAAAGAATCATTCAGAGCCCACAAAGCTAGTATCGTCAGCACATGAGTGCAGACCAAGTCACACAGGGTCTTGACTTTACACATTTCTGCATGTTCACAACGGAAAGCTTATCCTCATTCCCTGCACCAGAGCCATTATGTAACCCCACAATTTGCAATTAGGCACTTGTATTTGAATTCTTGCAACAAGATTATAGAGATAGCTTGGGTCTCATCCTTTAATGGTGGGACTGCAGTTCAGAGTCAAATATTCTCTCAAATAACAGTCATTTTCTTTAATATGAAGGTACGTTCTAGCTCACTAGCCTAATGAAAGTTTTCCCTCGACATACTTCAAAATATTTGTGCCACAGTGCAACAGACTAAGCACAAACCCAGACCTGCACAAGGATTTGAACAGAATGCTCCATAAAATGTGGCAAAATATTCAAATTACTCTTAAACAGAAATGGCATGTCCCATTCGGTAAAGATATGATTCAGCCTCAAGTTGTAGGGATTACCTGTTAATGTTAGTACAGTTACTGCAGGAAAAAAGGAAGTGTTAGTGGATAGCATGTCCTTGTCTGTGATTTATTTCGAGCTGCAACAACAGCAGGAAAGAGTTCAAATCCCAAGCAGGGATATTAGTCCCAAGAACAAAAGACTACTAGAGGCATATTTTGAGGAATATGTAAAAACAAACAAACAAAAAAAAAAACGTACACTAAACTGTCTATGGAACAAAAACAGAATTGAAAAGACTATGACTGATAAGATGCCCTCAAACACAATACAATTGGTAAAAGACATTTTGAAACTATCACTACTTCAACGTTCTGTCAGAGAATTAGTGAAGCTTTCTGCTCATGAGTGACATGGAGGAGGAAAGCAAACATTATTTTATAATGTTGCACCCACAGATCATTGACAATCCAGGCTTGTTAAGCAGTTTGTTACAAGCAAAATATTTTTGTTGCACAATAGGCTTTAGCTAAGCTGGTGCAAACAGTACTAGTTAGTTAGGCTTTTGACACTTCTGGTGCAGGATGCTGGTGTCTGTGGTAAACAAACCAGGCCTTGCCTGCATGGAGTCTCTTCTAAGACTTAAGATGCAGGGCATGGCTACACACAGTGGCAGAATAAAAAAAAAAAGGCTCAGACAGAGTGATACTTGTGTCACCCTATCAGAGACAGACACCTCGAAGGGGAATTCACATTCCATGGCAAGCAGCCTGGTCTGGTGGAGGAAGACTGTATTCCCTAAAAGTCATGCAGGCCTGCACCCTCATTAGAGCTCAGGAGAAGGAAAGATAAGCATTCAGCTGTGATACCCTGCAAAAGGACACGAAGTTAATGATTTTCCAGAGGGGCTGGTTCTCCTATGAGCTCCAAAGAGCCCGGGACGAGTATTAGAGAGAGCACCCAAAAAAACTTACGATGCATTTCCTGCCAAGGTAGCTGAAGAGACACTCGTTCTCCTGAGGGGTGAGAAGTATGGACCCGATATTTGCAACCCTCCTCTGAGGCGGGTGTCCACTCATATTGCCGAGAGACGAGGCCAAGTCAGTTCGGAAGTCTGTCTGCTTAAAAAACAATATTTTATGTAAAATACGTGCAAACCCTGGTCACCATGGCCTGCACTCGGCTCATCCTGGAAACCAAACTCCACCAACAGAGCGGTCCCTGCGACGCTGCTGTCTCAGGCCACACGCTCCTCACACACACGCACTGCGTCTCCACCGACACGAAGCAGTTTGGAGGTGCTAATAAACGCCAAACTGCACAAAATAAACTTTCATCCCCAACTCCCACAGCAACAACGATCCCTCAATCCAACATGGCAGCGGGGCGGGTGGACCGATGAAGCATCGGAGAAAAGGGGTGACTGAATACGAGGCTTCAAACATGATTCTCGCCTCACAGAAAAAAACGTGGAGCGAACTTCATTAAATATTAAAATAACTAACATGTATGTGTTATTCACTGTATGCTAGAATGGCCATAGATAAAAATGATAGTATCGACATGTTTTGCTGAAGCACACCTCGCCCCTGAGAATGGTTCGCTCCTGTTTTCCCGTGGATTCTGCAGTCTTGCGGATGGGAGCCTTAGGGGCGGGGCGTTAGGAGCAGGACGGGGCGGAGCCTTGTTTCAGAGAGGGAGCTAAAGACTGCCGTTCAGTCACAAAGTACAAGACACGACAGGTGAGATGTGGTGTGTTTCTCTTTCTGACTAAAGATAAAACACTTCCCAAAATGATGTAATCCATTCTTTTGCAAACAAGATATGAGGATTCAAATTTATATGCAAATATTCTGACTTGCTACAATTTACATTTGGCCAAGCATGTTTAAAATGTACAGTGTGTTCAGATGTACGACTTAAAATGAAATGTGATATATAAAATCTATTATGAT
>JBBPDB010000128.1:10220805-10237996 GCA_037974465.1 Brachypetersius altus | reverse complement strand
CCCGGCGCCGTGTTCCTGCTGCCCCCTGCTTCACTTGGTGAATGGGTTAAATGCAGAGGAAGTATTTCGTGCTGTTCGCACTGTGTGCTGTGGTGTGTTCACGTATGACCAGATTGTCACTTTCACTAACTGCACTCTTCGATACAACATTAAAGATGAGAATTCAATAATCCATAAGCAGCTTGCATCTTCCTGTACCGCCCCTAAGATGTCTCACCCCGAGAAATGAAACGGTGTAGACGGGAAGTGCGATGTGTTCCTAACTAACTTATCTCGCTTGTTTGCGTTTCAGCGTGACCGCTACCCATCTAACAGAGCCTGAATCGAGTGGGCTACTGCTGTCCCGAGGTCTAAATACTCCTGACGCTGAATACTCCTACCCAGAGTTCACTCACCAGCTCAGGGCCACATTTCAACACCCTGGCGTTTCAACATATCAGCAACTAAAGAAGCACATTGCTTTAATTTTCCGTAACCTTTTTCATTAATTAAATGCGTCAGTGACTGATTATTTATAGGCTAAACATGGTGCACTGTATTGCCCCTTTTAAACATGCTAACCAAACACTTCGGAGGTAAAATTCTTAATGTCAAACACCAACAACCAAACAAATAAAGAAAATTCATTAGTTTTGGACGAATCCCTGTTTTTATTACAGAGTTTGAGACCATGTGGTGGCATTTCTGGCAGCTTGAGCAGGAAAAAGTCATTCATAGTCAGCTGGTACTGAAAAGAAATGCCCCATCTGAGCGAGAGAACCAAATACCGTACATGATGTTGCAGAGTTCAAAAGAGTTCAAATGAGACCTAAATCAACACTGGCGGAACACGGCCCAGACTGCGGTTTAATGAAAGAGACCTCCCAGTTAGAATGATGAAATGTGGTCGAAGACAAAAGGGCATGCTTAACATCCACAAAGTAACCTACCAAGAACAACATGAAGTGAAAGCTGGCAGATAAAGCTGTTAGAACAAGTCCGGAGATCTTCCATTTTGCCATCCAAAAACTCACACTTTCACTGCAGCCTGTTTCTCACACGACATACACGGACCCCTGCAAGTGCTTGGACTACATCTTTAAAAGGTCAGGGTGTGTCACACACACACTTGCTGCTAATTGCTGCTTACAGAAGTCTATAGTTGACTTCTGCGAACAGGAAGTCTGTAATTTACTGAGTGACCGAATGATACAGACATAGGCCTGAAAAGTGACAAAACACTTGACGATCATTATACAGTTGATTTGACACAACACAGTTCACGACCTAAACGTCAGGAGCATGACCGACCATAGAGGATTTTTTTGCTGGTGGAAAAAAAAAACGAAAGAAAAGAAGAAAACTATCCAAGTAACATGCACACTGAGCATTTGCTCACATGGGTTTTTATTCATGGTAACCCAACTTCTGCCATGCACTGAAAATTATGTGGCCTTTCTAGGTCTCTGTAGGGACAAGCTCTCGGTGGTCAGGACAAAGTGGAGAGAGGGAGAGAGAGACTAGGAATGGTGATTACTAAATGGTGGAACGCCACAGTAGTGAAGTCTCCAGACCACACTTGGATCAGTGTAGTATCTTGAGGTTTAGGGGCTGGCGACTCTGCTTGACCGAACCTCACCAAGTCTTCTAAGTATCTCCAGATAGTTGCTCCCCTTCCAGCAATCACAATGACCCCTGTGTCTCTGCTCTTCATCCTCATATCTCCGTATTCTCTTAGAAAGTATACACTTTTGGTGCAACAGTATTAATACAATACAGAGTGGCTGCTGTGAGAGAACTCCTAAATTACTCTTGACTTTAACATTTGGTTCTTGATAATGTGCAGAACCTTACATTGTGTAGCGGTTCATTTCTACAGTTAACTATGGCCAGGGACTTTAAGGGATCACAACGGGGTGGGCAGGACGGCCCCCTTTACTACCATCTCTTAGGATGATGACAAGATTTGACAACAAAACAGAATTGGCAGTCAGTGTTCTTCTCCAAGTGTGTTGAGCTGTCCAAGGATGTTGCTTGAGCAGGAATTTGAAAAGTGTTTCACATGTCTCAGAAGAATCACATGTGGTCTTCACCCTCCCATGGTGGCAACTAAAGCGGGGAGAAATTTGGGGAAACATGCAAAAAAATCTTCACAAGCTCACATCTGATTCCCAAAAATGGTTCCATCCATTGCCAGGAACTACATGTTTTTTATGCCAAGGAACCTTTTTCTTAGGAACATGTGATTGAGTTGGTGAACAGAACCTGAAAAGCATAAATAAATGTTCATACAATACTGTCGGGAACTTTGAATTCGAACTGCAGAGGCTCAAATTTGCAGAGCGGTTTTGCAATAACAAGACCATCAAAACAGGAAGGCAAGTGTTTGGACGCATGGTTGTCACACACTGTACCGCAAAGGTGTCTGCAACAAGAAAGTCAAATTGTTTTTGAAGAGTTAATCATTTCCTTCTGAGACTCCAAAATGGGCCCCTGTCTACAAAGTGTGCCAGTTACACCTCAGAAATAGATTAGACTTTTTCCTCTTGGGGTACAAGAGGTAGAGGAAATCTCCAGCAATGATCCAGAGCTCTGGGCCAACACAACCATTGCACTCCTTCAGCTGTGGGAATGTGGTTTTCTACAGAAGTTCTTCTACCCCTCCGGCCTCCCCCACTCTTCCTCACCCACTCCTCCCATCGGAACAAATGTGTCTCCACACTGGCTCCACACAGAAGTCTGGAAGGCGACTGCATGGAGGCTTGAGAAAGATTCCAGCAGCTCGTGGATCATGTTCTGCAGGCCATGCTCGCTTAATCTGGATGCCATTGTATAATGCCCATTTACAGAGATTAATGGGTTGAGGTAAATAGCAAAATTGTAACATTAAAAACATTCTGTTCCTTTAGTGATCAATAAATTAAACTGTGTTAATGGTACACTCTGTGATTTTAAAACACCAAGGCCACTAAAGTAGAGGAAGCGAAAGAGCTGTGATTGCAAAAATCACTTGTAATAGAAGAAAATGTGTTTTGAAACTGTAATTACCTTTGCTGTAAACAACATAAATGTGTATTGATTAATGACAAGCAACGAAAGTCAAGGCCACAAAAAGTAATAAACATAAAGTTGCTGTCAATGGGAACGTTTCAGTTGAGATGGTTTTTATTCATCCAGAACTGAATTCTGAAGCTGTTTTTTGCATTTTCCTCTGAGACTTCATGAATATTTTTCAAGGTATTAATGTCCTGGTCTCATTGAACAAGATAGTTTACATAAAAAAGTTTAAGTAATAGAACATTAGAGGGTATATGTCATCACCTTTGGCTTCATAATGAAATTGCAGACATGATCTAGAGTTTTCTACTGATTTTAGACAACAGTTCTGCAAAACAAACATAAAGATATGTGTGTATGTAACTGTATATTTTCTGCTACTTTTATTATAGGGTTCTTCTTAAGTTATAATGTGTAGAATCATGTCATTTGAGGATTCAAAAGGTGAATAAAAGACTCTATGAAGAGTGTTATTACGGCTGTAATGACAGGGATTGGCAGTGAGGGTGATGAAGACAAGTGTTTTAACAGGAAATCAAATTATATTCAATTCAATTAGCCAGTTACTAACATCTGTTCTCCAAATTATCCTAACTGTAAAGCTCTGTAAATGTTATGAAGTCACTTCACCACATGGAAGGGGTGTAAAAAAATAACAGATGAGAAGGTGGAGGTAGCTCAGTGGGTAGGATACTTGCCTCTAGACCAAGAGGTCATGGGTTCGAATCCTACCTTCAGCACCACCACTGGGTCCCTGAGCAAGACCCTTAACACTAACGCTAAGAATGTCCCTGTAGTTAGGGAATCGAAGTCACTTTGGATAAAAGCATCTGCTAAATGCCATAAATAAATAAACTGGTAGACTGACATATGGACCCTACTGAAGGAAATGTGGGTATCTAGTAGCTTCGGTTATTGAATTGCCAAACAGCTTTAACATAAAATACATTTATAATTAGCCTAAAGTTCTATCCATACAGAGAAATACAAGAAAGCTTTCAAGGAAACAAAAATGGAGAATTAACAATGGAGACAGATCATTGTCAGACTTGCCATGTGAGTGTCTGTCTGCGTGATCTCACTATGAATACATGAAACTGCATTCAGTCAGTGCTAATGTAAACCTGTTAATGAGTATGGGGCATGTTATTTTATGGTGTATATTTGATAATCCATATTTCAGGATACCACTGTCCAAATATTATAAAAAAACTACTATGAAACCGTTCTAGCAATGATTATGGGTAAGATTAGGGACTCTGACCCCTAAATAACAAATCAGCATAAAACTGTTTCTGCATAGCAATAACACCTTTGGAATTATTGTTTTGCTCTGGCTTAATTACATCCTCAAAATACATTTCTGACTAACGTCTAGCCTGCTGCCACAGCAGACAGTGACTAAGAGGGCAAAACAAGACAATCACAGACAACCAGACAAAGTAACTTGAGTAGCAGAGAGTCTCCTCTGCAGCCTGTACACAACAATGGCTGGCTATGTGCTGCACATGAGCCTACTCAGAGCTGTTGACCAGGTGGTTGGAGTACGCATAGCCTCTAACTGCTAATGCCGTCCAGCTAATGCTGATTGAAGGGGATGAGCAGAGTAAGATGTGGTTACTGTGCATGATTACATGGGGAAGGAGCAAATGCGTGCGCACATGCACACATACACAGACACTTGTTTTCATACCTTGTCAGGACGTGGGGTCCTAAACATGCCATTTGCGTCTTAATATAAGTTACTATCTGTTATGTAATAAGACATTTCTAGGCCTAACCTTAAAGTTTAACCTCTAAAATGAAAAATCAATGTTATTGCATTTTGAAACCGTTCTGATAAGAAAAGTAAAGCATGTAACTTTTATGTGAAGCACTTTTTTACAAATTTTGCCAGGAGGTTACCCCTTTCGCAGTGGTTTTCCTAAATAAGCACCTGTTTCGAAAGTATGTAAAAACAAGCAGGCATGCACACCCACACACACACACACACACACACACACACACACACACACACGTGCACAGACTCTCACTTACCCAGTCAATGGGATTTGGACTGGAGTCTTTCCTCCCTCTTCGCCTCCCCCCTTTCTTTCCCTCCTCCCTCTGTGCTAATCGTAGTGTTGTGGTTCTCTCACTCAGGCTCAGTGGTTGTTTTCTCCTCCCTCTCAGGAAACTCTCTCTCTCTCTTATTTTTTTGGGTACTGTCCCTCTCTCTCCCTCAGTATATAAAAGTGGTGGTGGGTGGATTTTGCAGCAGACAGAAAGTATGCTGCCGTGCTGGGGACGCAGAGAGGGGCATGTCACATGTGCCCAGGGGAGTGGCACTGAATGGGCCTTACAGAACCCTCAGGTGAGTACTCTTTCTAACACATAGTCATAACCTTTTGCCTCTGTGTGCCACACACATATAACAACTCATGTGTAGTTTTGGGAGAAGAGTAATACTGCACACGTTTGTGTCTGCTGTTTCAGACACTGCTGCCCTCAAGCTATACCATGTAAAGCATAGAACCAAAAAAGCAACTTATTCCTGTGCTGCTTGTGCTGTTGAAATTTTCTCAGAGCTAAAGGTCAGTAAATGACTATAATAGCTGTGAATAGTGCTTAAGAGTAGGCCTGATGAAGGTGCACAGAAGATGACATGCTATGGAAAGGAAGCAAGGTATTTATAACGCAGAGTTCAGATGTGTGTAGGATCTGGCCTGATGGAGTAACTGTGTAAGTTTTTCTCTGGTTACTTGTCTTCTCAAGATATAAGATGCAGGGCTGTGTAATAGAGAAATTCAAAAGATGAACATATGGAGTGTGATTAGAGCTTTTGTGACTAGGGCTGGCAGTGAGGGTGATGACGTTTTAACAGGAAATCAAAGTCAATTCAATTAGCCTGTAACTAACATCTGTTCTCCATAGCCCAGATGAGTTCATTTACAATTAACATTCATCTAACTGCAAAGCTCTGTAAATGTTATGGAGCCACTTAATCAGACAAGAGGAGTGAGAAATATACCAGATGAGATAAAGTAAGATCCAGATAAAGAGCTTCTGTGGGACAACAGACACCACATCCTCTTTCTGGGGTCCATATTTTCTTGTTATTGTAGATTAAGAAGTGTCAAAGTCCTTGATAAAAAGTTAAAGGTATGATTAGTAATGTAGGATACATTTAAAGTTATTTCTAAAAAATGTTTGCCTGCAACAGTACATTTCTGCTCCTGTCCTGAACAAAAGCTACTGGTAAAGCAGTCAAAACAGGATCTAGATTAACATCTGAGGTTGTTAGAAGGTCACACGTTTCCCTTATAATCGCAGAGGGAGCGATCCATGGAAGACCAAAACATGACCTCGGATTAACTGAGGAAGAACAATTCTGTTTGTTGCGCACTCTGACCAGCAAACACAGCTAATCAGACCTTATTTAAGAATAATGTGTGAATCAAACTCTCCTGAAACTTGTGTTTCCTCAAATTGTAAATGTCTTTGGATGAAAGTCTGCCAAATGAGTGCACTATATATGATGTCAAACAAATGGAAATTTGGAGTAATATTCAAATCATGCTAGCTGTGCAGAATATACAGAAGGATGTGATTAGAAGATGTTCAGAGCTAGCATCTGTGAATGTGCCCTATACTAAACCACAATTCATGAAATTAGGTTTTTTTTGCCCATTAAAACAGACCAGCTCTCCTGTGAAAGCAGTCCAGTATCACATTTGTTTGCATTTAGTTCCATGTTTCCATCTGGACTATGTTGAATGAAGATGATCAGAAATGTTTGGGCCAGGTTGACTCTGCTCAGTCTGCGGTTCCTCTGAAGATACTGCCTGAAAGTTTTCCATAAGAGCCACGGTTACCAACAAACGCTTATCTTAATTACTACCAGACACAGCCCAGGGTTTTGTGAAGCTTAAAGATAAATAAGTCTCTCTGACAAGTATACTGTCAGTCTCTGTACAGTCAATGCACTACGCATCTGTAAGGACAATTGCATGCCATTTTTTCCTCTTGTAAAGGTTCATTCAAAAAGCACAGATCTGGATTACCTCCTCTTGTTCTTCCCAGCATTTCTTTATAAACTCCCCAAGACCCAGAATCAGTACAGTTTTCCATGCAGCTTCGTTTTTGTAAATGATTGATTAACCATGATCACGCGTGTGTTTTTATTGTACACCAAATGCTGCTGAATGGGGATGATGCTCAGACAATAATAGAACTATTGTGCTGATAGAGTGTAAATTTACTAGGAACGCATAGGCCTATGAACAGACCACTACATCTCTGAGGCTTGGTGTAAAGTCTAATCATGCAGGAAGTGGTTCAATTCTTCCCCATCATGGTATGGGCTTGATGCCAGCACTGAGGAAAAAGAAACCAGCGCCGTTAGCCAAACTCTTTCAACTCAATAACGTAACCGCCACAGGGATCTGCAATCTGCCTTCATCTGCAACATTTCTCGCCAGGCCTCATTTTTCCACCTCAGATTTAGCAGATGACTGGCATTAATAATGTCTGACTACACATGGTATTTTCACCATGGTTTCTTGTGACTGCTTCCATACTTTGCTGCCTCCTGAAAATCAGGTTGTGAGTAAAACATTCAGTAAAAAAAAAGATTTTGAAGTAATGAAACCACTGCCCTTGTTTGCAAAATACACAGTTTCTGCAGTCACTTGGTCCCGGATTTACAGAAGGGACGATTTTATCAAGATAATATAGAGACCTTTTTATTGAGCACATACAAAAGACTGGACTTTTGAGAAGAAGCCTCAAACTGTGACAAACAACAATCGAATAGTCCTACAAAACCTAAATGCAATGCAAGCTGCCTTTGCATACATGGTGAACAAATCATACTGGGAGCTGTAATTGTGAGACAGGCCACTGGCGAGGGCAGCTATGATTATGGCTATGTGGGCGCCAGTGTGAGTGCGTGTGGCTGGATGTGGTTATTATTCTGGTGGTCAGCTGAACATAGTTTAAGTGATGACTGAAATCATCAAGGTACCATCTAAAACTCAGTAAAACCAGCAAGAGGCACATAAAACCATACCAGTGCATTTCTGTTCATGTCAAGACTTAAGCAACTCTGTAGAGGCTTTATTTGCCGAGAGCTTTCTTGGTAGCAATTACTCTGTGCTTATATTCTGTTGAGAGCAGTGGCATTGCACTCTTTACACTCTTTACTCTCTCTCTAAAATGTATCTCCTTAAATATGTATTTTCCATTGGATTAAGTTGAAAGATATCTGCCTACTTGAGGACTGATAACAAACATCCATCATAACACTTACAGAACTATTATAGTTGATGAATTAATATTCACTCAACTGCTGTGAAACTACTGGTTAGTTCTTCTAGTTCACTGAAAGATGTGGTACTTTGGTATAATGGAAAAAATAAAAATCAATAACTAAACAACAACACAAAAGCACACACACACACACACACACACACACAAACACACACACACACACACAGTAAAAGCATCCGTTCAAATTTCACAGGAATTCCAAAAAAGCTCCACCTGACTAATGGGTGAGGATCTCTGGGCTATTTCAACCCAATTCCTCTCTAATTACTTACCTGTCCTTCCTCATAGGATGACTGACAGTACTCTTTGGTGAGTCAGAAAGCAGGATGCCCGCTGTGCCCTGCGGGGCTTCACATCAAGCTGTGCCTATTACCTATGCCCTTGTGCTGTCCTGGTTGCTGCTGTTGGTGCATGCTGCCTTTAGCCAGAAACCCGCTAAGCTGCCCCTTGTGGGCCGCAAGCCATTCCTGGCTGCCTGGAATGCGCCGCTGGACATGTGCACCCTCAAGTATAACATGAACATCAGCCTTGAACTCTTCCAAATCAGCGGCAGTCCACGAGCTGTCCACACAGGCCAGAATGTCACCATCTTCTATGCTAACCGCTTAGGTTACTACCCGTTCTATACAGAGCAAGGAGTGCCTGTGAATGGGGGCCTACCTCAGAACTGCAGTCTGGAAGAACACCTCAGCAAGGCCAGCAAAGATATTGCCCACTTCATTCCCTCAAAGGACTTTCATGGCCTGGCGGTCATTGACTGGGAGTACTGGAGGCCGCAGTGGAATCGAAACTGGCACAAAAAGGACATCTACCGACAGCGCTCACGTGAGCTGATCACTCAAGCATACATCAACGTGACAGAGGAACAGATAGAGGAGCTGGCTCGGCTGCGCTTTGAGAAGAGCGCCATGGCCTTTATGCAGAGCACGCTAAAGCTGGGCACACAGACTCGACCCAAAGGCCTCTGGGGCTTCTACCTATATCCAGACTGCCATAACTACAATGTTCATGCACACAATTACAGTGGTTCCTGCCCCATGCTAGAGAGCCTTCGTAATGACCAGCTGCTCTGGCTGTGGAACAGCAGCACAGCCCTCTTCCCTGCCCTCGCCATCCGTAAAGGCCACATGGACAGCATTCGCAACCTGCACTTCTCCCAGAACAGGGTACTGGAGTCTCTGAGGCTGGCCTCACAGACCTCTCTGCCCTATGAGCTGCCTACATACGTGTACACAAGGTTGGGATACAGAGATGAAGCTATGGCATTCCTGACACAGGTAATGACAAATACTTTCTGTGGTGTGTACATAAGTACTATAGTCGCATTGTAAAATGCCACTCATTATTAAAACCTCTGTATATATAAGACTTCACAACAAGAGATCTGTTTGAACACTATAAAAATGAGAGGATCTCGATAAATATGAAGCATATACTGCGTAATATTTATTCTGTAAATCACACTATAAGATAGAAATAAGAAAACAAGCGTATAATTATGCTTCAAGTCAATTTCCACACTCTTACTTTCCCTGATCACCAACTGTTTACATGCGATCTCAAGCAAAAGTGCACCCTCTTGTGGCAAGATGTCATTTTTGGTCGTCTTTAGCAGACATAACACGTGTTATGTGCTTAGAGTAACATTGCTTGTGTGTTTTGAAATATTACACTTATTTAGCGTGACAAAATCCTCTCTCAAAGTGTAATCAGTTTTGCTCTACATAATTCTGCTTTAGTTTGTTCAATAAGTTCGCTCTGAACAAGCTTGCTCTTTATAAAATATGTCATTTTTTATCTTGTGTTTCACAGAAAGACTTGATGCACACTATAGGGGAAAGTGCTGCTTTAGGTGCTGCAGGCTTTGTGATCTGGGGGGACCTTAACCTCACATCTTCCAGAGTGAGTGACACTTTACATTCACATCATCTTTTGACTTTTACTCATTTATTTACATTTATTAAAATCTGTGTACATTTGGGGTAGACATCAACTTCAAAATGCATCATTATGAATGAATCTGAAAAGGTACTTGCTTTATTTGCATTTAGCTACTTCTATCATACCTGCTGTACAACTCTTATAAATCCTATTTGCATTTCATCACACTGTGTCCTTTGGTTTCATTCATGTTATTGCAGTATAACTGCTCCAAGGTGAAAGCATTCCTGAACCACAGACTGGGCCAGTACATCACTAACGTGACCCGGGCAGCTGAAGTGTGCAGTGAATTCCTGTGCCAGTCCAATGGCCGCTGCATTCGGCGAGACCCGCAGGCGCCGCATTACCTGCATTTGAGCCGCACCAGCTACCGCATCCTGCCCAACCGCAACGGCACATTTACCGTCACTGGGTGGCATTCGCAGCATGAGCTGCAGCTTCTAGCCAAGAGATTCCACTGCCACTGTTACGAGGGTTATGAGGGAGAGCGCTGTAACACAACTGAGCCAACGCAGGGAGAGGAGGGTGAGGAGGGTGAGGAGGAGGAGGAGGGCAAGGACAAGGATGGGCAGGAGGACGGGGCAGAGAGCTCTGCTGTGTGTGTGGGAAATGCCCTTACTCTGATTGTGCTGCTCGTCCTGTTTACCTTTAGCTGTGCTTGAAGCAATGTGGAACAGCTACCTGATGGCACATGTAGTGACATATGTTTGTATTCCAGTAGGCCTATAGAGTACTATAAAGTCTTGATTGTATGCAGACGTGCTATATTTTTACCACACGTTTCCTCAAAGCAATTGAACGTAAAGGAGAATGGGCCTTTGGTTTATGTACATGTTGTGATTTAACTTTTCTAATAATTCATTACTGTCTTGCTGTACTTAACTGTGCAGCTTTTTCATGTAGCCCTACTCGAAAAGTGAGCCCTGTTTGCACAAACCAGTATAACCACACACTATGTAAGCTTTGTACTGAAAATCTTAGATCTGTCTCTTCAAGCCCATCACTTGCAGTAGCGTCAAAAAGTACTTGAACACTTTAAGGCAGGTCTTTAGGTTGCTTCATAAAATGTTTAACAAAATGATATTTCAGTGAAGAATCTAGTAAAGATTAAGCACAAATAGAAAATAAATGACTAAATATATGAGCAAAAAACATTCTTAGTCCAGTATGAAACTGATGGTAGACTGTTCTGTGTGCAGAAAGCCTGGGTATTCCAGCCAGACTGCACTATTGGTATTTTTTCTACAGAGGTGTTTGTGTTCATCATGGTTTATCATGGACTTGGAAGTATACACAGACATTTGGATACGATGCAACTTTTTAGAAATGTCACTTGCTTTAATGAAGTTTAACACATATGTCCATACTTTTTGGGGCCACTATATATTCTTTTTGACATCTGAATTCAGTTCTAGACTTTTTGACATCTGAATTCAGTTCTAGACTTTCTGATTTGTATCCGTGGCTTTTGACTGGAAATCATTACTCTATGCATCTTTTAAATAAGGCACTGATGTTACCCAGTGAACCCAAGGTTGCATTTTTTACCCTGTGGACACTGCTTGCTGTTAGACCACTTGATTTCAGGGAATACTAATTGATCCCAAAGACTTGAGAGTACAGTTAGACAGTATCAGCTTTGCACTTAAATGCAGTTTATGTTTAGTATTTTGTATTGGCTTTATCACCCATGTTGCCAAATGTAAGAACAACCTCTTACAGATTTGATAAGTAGACACCAGTAATCTATTTTTTTTGTTAAATGATTTTATCTGTTGTTATTTGATGTTTATCTGTTGTAAGCTCATATTTAAAAAAAAAAAATGCAGGAATAAATCAGCTTTTCGTATTGCGGTCTGTTGATGGAAAGCAGGCTGCTGACCTAAGTGAATCAGTCAGTCACCAGCACCCAGCACCTTTACTTTCAGGTAGACTTGGATCTAAAACCACTGAGGGTGATCTGAGGGTGCGCTGTGCACATATTGGCACATTTTGCTTTATGCAGAAAGGTCAAAATAACTTTACACCCACACAAAATGACTTTTTTGACAAAGGAGGACATAAAGAATTGGTCTTCTTGATTTATGCTGCATTGATTGTCTCTGATTCAAGCCACTCTTTACTTTATTTTACTCATACAGAACCGTGGGGTGCAGAGGGAATGGTTTATCTGAATGTGTTATAACTGCATTTTCTCTAAAGCTCAACTGAAGTGCAGAAAGTCAAACTGAAGGTATGGCCCAGACATGCTTTCAGGCCTTCATTTCATCAGTCCAATGTACAGGACAATCCCAGCTGAATGCTGGAAGACTAAATATAAGAATAAAAATATCCAGGACATCTAGAACTTTTAGAACCAATACAATTTAGAATAAGAATAAAGAAAAGCTAAAAACCAGAGAAAGCTGATTTCTGAACAGGAACAGGAAGCTTTTTAAATCATCTTTTTATTCAGTACACAGTGTTTCCAAAGTACACATTTAAATGTAACAAATCTATGAACAAATAGTACTACAATGCTCCCTCGCCTTTTCTATACATATGTGCATGATCAATATTACAAAATGACTAGTCTTAAAAGTTCTAGATAAATTTTAGAGTGAAGACGTAAAACGGCTTAGTATTGTATGCTGATTTAAACTGGCATGCTATATAATTACGCATTTTACTTTGTGAGCCACCATTCAACAGTGATGCCGGAAAAGGGTTTAGGGTAAATATCTCAATAGTTTCAGTAGACTGTTTAGAGGTAACTCTTTTAAGTTTACATAGGATCTTTAGCACACTGACACGCAAACTTGATTATATCCAACTCACTGCCCGAAGAAAGCAACCAAAATGTCAATAAACCGACAAATCATTTTTTTCCCTTTTTTTATATTTGCACACAATTCTGTTTCCTGTTGTCAGTATAATCATTACCTCATCTCTTTAGCTCATAAGCCAACCTCTGCCAAAGGCCTACATTTTGAAATTCTACATAATATTCATTTTGTATCGACACATCTTTTGTACTGTTAACCACGTATTAAAAAAAGACAAGGCAATGTGTAAGAAATGTTGCTTGAATCTTGATGCACTGCAAATAAATGACTGTAACTTCTTCTGTGTTCTGTGGTATTTTTTGTTAAGTATAGTACTGGAATAACACTTACCCAGGAAGTCTATATATAGATTTAGATTTTTCTAATAAACGTTCACATTATTCTGAGAATATGCTTGCACACACACACACACACACACACACACACACACACACACAGATAAATTGTTTTTGCCTTATACTTTCTGGCTCTGGATTTGAATAATTTATTTATGAATTTAGTTAATTTACAGTCAATATACCCATTAAGTGCTAGTTATTCTGTTTACACTAGAGATGTAGATACACGAATACTTGAATAAGGTGGAAAAGTAAGTGGGTAAAGTTGTGAAAAAATGAGAATATGGAGACACTAGGACCTCTAACAACCATGCAAGACCTCGTAGACCTCTCACAATGTCACCATCGAATTAACAGGACACTAAAGTTTCTGACACTAAAAAAATGTAAACCCAGCATTTGTTTTGACAGGAAAATTACATTTGTGCAAAGTCATTTCTTTAGACAGTTAAAAGTGATAACTAGTAGATACATGATTCTGGGCTGTGGTTGAGCCTCTGTAGTAAACTGAACTGCACAACAATACTGTACAGTGATAGTTTTGTCATGTTTTGGAAATCATTTTTAAAAGGACCCAGCTGTTAATTTTCGAGTAAACATACCTGATCTGATTTATTTGCTAATTGCTAGGTGTAGTGTTTGGACCAGAGCGGATCACCCTTTGTTACACAGAACTGTGTAATTTTTTGTACTGTGATGATATATGAATGCAAATGCTAATTATCACAGAATGCTGCAGGGCTCTATCACTGGTATGATGGAAATTTAGATTTAACAAAATGATCTTACATTATTGTGTAGTTAAAAAATGTTTCTAAAACTTGACTGGGAATTTTCTATTCATTGTTTTCTAGGTAGAAACAACTGACTGCCTTACACTGCTTACACAGAGACGTACTCAGATGCTGTCTTCCATCATCCTCTTCAACCTGATTGGGCTGTGCTGTACATCAGCCCTCCCACAAACAGCAGCTCCACGTTTTGATCAGAAACCTTTTGTGATCATGTGGAATGCTCCTACTTCCAGATGCCAACAACTGAAGATTCCATTGGACTTGTCTGCATTCCAGGCCATCACTACACCAGCTAAAGTTCATAACCAAACCTTGGTACTTTTCTATAAAAATCGAATAGGTCTCTTTCCTTATATAGACCTTCAGACTTTGACACAGTACAATGGTGGCATTCCACAAAAGGGTAACCTGACAGCCAGTCTGGAGAAAGCTAAAGAGGAGTTTACCCGCTACATTCCAGTCTCTTCACCTGGTCTGACTGTCCTCGACTGGGAGGAGTGGATGCCTTTGTTTGACCAAAATTCAAATTTAAGAGAAATCTATAAAGAGATGTCCACCAAATATGCACATGAACAGGACCCTTCTCTGAACATGCAACAAGCAAAAATCAGAGCCAAGCAACAGTTCCAGGCCATGGCCAAGGATTATATGCAGAAGACCCTGCAACTGGGCATCACACAGAGGCCACAGTACCTCTGGGGCTTCTACTTGTACCCTGACTGCAACAACTATGATTTTGAGAACACAAGCTACACTGGACAATGCTCTCAGAACACAACACAAGCAAACAATGAACTTCTCTGGCTGTGGGAGACAAGCACAGCGCTCTTCCCATCTGCATACATACCAAGATCCATAAGTGGAAGCCAGAAAGCCGCTCTGTTTGTCCGTCACCAGGTAAAAGAAGCACTTAGAGTGGCAGCTCTACCTCGGCGTCCCTATACTGCTCCCATTTATGTGTACCTGCGACCGCTCCTGCGGGATCAGAAAGAACATTACATGAATGAGGCAAGGAGGTTTACGTGAAAACCTTTTGGAATGGTGTAATAATATATTTTTTCCTTTAAAAGACTACATTTTTCACTTTGGCTGTCCACAGGTGGACCTGGTTAGGAGTATTGGTGAGAGTGCAGCTCTAGGAGCTGCTGGATGTGTGGTGTGGGGCTCTAGTTATGACTACAGTGACAAGGTAATGTCTTTTGTCTGGCCTTTCATCAGGAATTTCTCTTTTGTGGGAAAGGTGTACTCACAATGAAAATTGGGGATGTTTCATGGTTACTGAAAAAAAATTGAATCATGTCCTGATAAGAATGATTTTAAAAAATAAGAACTAGTTTATCACATCAGTTTGGCCTAAACCTGACAACGGTAAGATTACTTAGCAGTTTTCTTATGAATCATCATTTGCAGTTTAGGTTGCTTACTGGGAGTGACTCACAAAACGTTCTGTCCGTCAAATATTAGTAGATAAGACTCGAAGACTTAAAAATGGCCTCGACCTTTGATATTTGTTCTTCAGTAAATACGTAGAGTTGGGATCATTGAGATCAGTTTTCTACCAAAATAGCATTTCTCAAACCCACACCCCCAAAAAGAAACAAACATATTAAAAAAGAAAGACATTTTGAGAAAGAAAGAAATCTGGTACACATCCGTGCTTCTAGACATACTTATAGCTTTATGTTCAATATCACTTTGACACATTAGGCCTGTTCCACAATAACCAAAGACATCTACCACCATATTCTTATTTTAGGGAGTTATTCCACAAGTAATTTAAAGTTGTTATCAAACGTTCACTTCTCTTTCCTTTCAGGCATCATGTGAAGCCCTTTCTATGTACCTGTCTACGACCCTAAACCGATACATTACCAACATCACTGCTGCGGCCCATCTCTGCAGCAGCACACTCTGTCAAGGCAACGGCCGTTGTGTCCGTAAAAACTACGATTCTGATGACTACCTACATCTTAATCCTAAGAGCTTCAACATCAGCAACAGGCCAGAGACACATCGCATCAGTGGTAAACTGTCTGGCAGTGATCTCACTGACTGGGCTACGAAGTTCACCTGCCAGTGCTATGAAAACAGAAATTGTTTTACTAAAGTACCATCAGGACTTCCCAGTGGTCATGAAAGAAATGTCGGACAACTGGCAGTGTTGCTTACAGCATACATGCTGTTTGAGCGATGATAGTTTGCTGTTGCTTTATTTTCAGCTAAATTATGAGGAACCTGATGTTATTGGTAAATCATTAACTGGTTCCAACATACAGTGGTGGTAGGAAGTTTGTAAAGCCTATAGAATTAATTGCATTTCTACATAAATGTGATCATTCGGTGGAGGGTGGGGGTAGCTCAGTGGGTAGGATACTTGCCTGCAGACCAATAGATCATGGGTCCAAATTCTACCCACAGCACCACCACTGGGTCCCTGAGCAAGACCCTCAACCCTAAGTTGCTCCAGGGAGACTGTCCCCTGTAGCTAGAGAATGAAAGTCGCTTTGGATGAACACGTCTGCTAAATGTCGTAAATGTATGTGCTCAGACCTTCATTATCGTATCAACAGATAAAAAGAACACAATAAAACAAGCATAATGTTTCTCACTTTAGTGATTTTTTTGCCTTATCAGTCCACTCAACATACTTAGTCTCAACAATGTCTTTCCTTTAGAATAGTGGCTTCACCATGCATTATCTTTGTTCAGAGCCTGCCTGATAATGGATTCACGGACACTTACATTAGTCAGTGCAAACGAGGCCTGCAGATCCTTAGTACTTGAACACTTTAAGGCAGGTCTTTAGGATGCTTCATAAAATGTTTAACAAAATGATATTTCAGTGAAGAATCTAGTAAAGATTAAGCACTAATAGAAAATAAATGACTAAATATATGAGCAAAAAACATTCTTAGTCCAGTATGAAACTGATGGTAGACTGTTCTGT
>JBBPDB010000128.1:10195975-10215915 GCA_037974465.1 Brachypetersius altus | reverse complement strand
GTGACTCTTTCCATATGTGCTCTGGAAGGTGTAAACACTGCGTTTCATGAACATGAACAGTGGAGCTGGAGGACACAGCAGTACACTGTCAGTACAGTACTGCTGGCATGCCTTAATCTGTTTCTCTGCACAGGAAAATAGAGCAGATATGACAGAAAGACAGATAAAGGGATAGAGCGATAGACAGATAGAGAGAGAGACAGAGAGAGAGAGGTAGAGAGATAGTGAGACAGAGAGAGGTATAGAGAGACAGATAGACAAATAGACAGATAGACAGACAGATAGACAGACAGATCGATCAGAAACCCCTAATGCCATTGAGCTTGTCTGTTTTAATGACTTGGGCTTGGGGAGGTACCTCTACAGGCATGAAAGCAGATTTTTCAGGGCTGAATGAGCTTTGTCTATTGCACTAATGTCCCCAAGCACACCCTCTAATCATCCCTAATTAATTACATGATTAGAGTCCTCTTTAGCATGACGACAGAACATGGTCATTATCTTCTTTATATAGCAAAGCTGTGAGGTCCCAACTCTGCCACTACATCAATTACATGTGTCACTGCTCTGTGTGTTTAATTTTTGTAAGCAATGAAGAGAATTAACCTCTTCACCAGCAATTTGTCAGCAGATACAAAAATTATTAAGATTATTAAAAATAAAAAACATATGCAAGTTTGAAGCTCTGAATACTGTCTGCAGTTGGCATAAAGACAGGTGGCCATTCCTCTGTGTTGATGGTGGTTTATCTAGTTTAGAGTGGCACTTCTAGAGCGGCTTAATGCTCCACACTGTCAGACTGGACAAACAATCCCACTGGTGAGGAGGGGCAGCTCTAGGACACAACACTGACATTAAGAACTGAATCACAGGTCCTGCACTTTTCAGTAAAGTGTCTAGCATAAAGAGTTTGACTACAGCAGTTTAGCAGGTGTATTGAAACACGGGATTTACTGGGTGTACAGTCTAGTTTGAGAGATTTAGAGCAGCACTCCGACACCAGTCACCACTGTCTCTCTGCGGCGCATGATTCTGTCTTAATTCTGCCCTCAGGCAACGCCACTGTCTCTTTGTGTCTGTGGGAGACACACCCCTCTCGACACACACCGAGCAAGACAAAAAAATACTACAGCTCCTTCTGAAAGCTTTTCATAGAAACCACACCTGCCTTATAAAGTGTCTGGTATTGCTTTCTTGTGTGAAATAAAAGAAAAGGCCAGATAAATATATCAATTTCTTCTAATAATCTCCATGAAAGCATATAAACTGCCAGTTTAAAAAAGCTCTCGGAGGCAGGATGTGTTATAGCTATTTTGAGTATTTTTGAGTTATTTACAAAATTGGTCTGAAAAACACTGGTGTAGGCCTGAAAATGATTATGCCTGAGTGGGTGCATCTGTTGGGGAAATATGATTTTCACTGGAGAAACTGTTTGATGGTTACATTTTCATGCATCACAAATCATTTGTAATTCTGCTGCTGTGGATCATCACCCATCTAAGAGAAATGTTCTAGATCAGTGGTTCCCAAATCGGCCATGAAGTACACCCTGCTCTGCACATTTTGGTGTTTACACACCCACTTAAACTCAGAAACAGATGCTTAATGATGTAATTAGTAGGAGCAGGTGTGTTGGGAGTTGGGGAGACACAGAGGTACTCCAGGAGTCACTGATCTAGATGACATTCTCAGACTCTTCTCCTGGAGCTCTCCTCCTGCTCTTACACAGGCTGATGGTGCAGCCAGGGCTTTGGAACAATCTTTCAACAGGACTATGTGAAAGACCCTTAAAGTGTAAAGTGATCATCTGCCATACGTGAACACACCACAGCACACAGTCAGTACAGCACAAAATTATTCTCTGCATTTAACCCATTCACCAAGTGAAAAAGCAGGCAGCCAGGAACACAGCCCCAGAGGAACTGTGTGTGGGGATGGTACTTTGCTAAAGGGTACCTCAGTGGTGCCACCAGCAGCCATGGGATTTGAACCCTTGACCTTCAGATTGAAGGGGTAACTCCCTGACAACCAGGCCACCAGACTGGACGTGGACATTTACCTCTATGTAGGGAACTACTTTGCAGGAGAACTCTCCGAGCAGCCAGTTTTTAGTGAGCTCATGAAAGATCACCAGTGGAAGGCAGAAGAAGATGATGAGGAAGTCCCAGAGAGCCAGGTTTGCGAGCAAGGAGTTGGAGATGCTGCGCATGTAGTAATTGTGGCACACGATGCACATGATGGCGATGTTTCCAATGACGCCCACCGTGAAGATGATGAGGGACAGAATCATGATGGCGTACGCGCCGTACGCCTCACTGGTCAGAGGGTAGAAGGGGTTTCTGATCTTGGGCAGCTTGGGCCGAGTGTTAATGGGGGCGAAGGGGGTGGCGTCCTCATAGCCTCCCTCCGGTTCGGTGAACAGACCCGTGTCCAGAGTAAACCCGGCGGGGGGCTCGGACTGGTTCAGGCTCTGGGCGAGAGGTTTTGGGAGGGGTACCCACTTGTCCTCTGTGGACTCGGGATGCTCTGTGGCCTGCCCAGTTCTCATCGTCGCTCTTTTGTGCCGATGGGCGTCTCTCGCGGCTCCCCCTCGGGGCGCATGTCCGTGGGACGGTTCGGCGTTGATTTGGCTAGCGTGTCCAGACAGGGCTCCTTGTGTGGGCTCCTCTAGGGCTAGTTTTAGTGCAGCACTGCCACCTGTAACAGTCTCATACTCCAGTCCTTCTTCAGACTGCCCTCCACCTCCCCCCGCGTCTCTGGAGACCCTGCTGGAAGCCAGAAGGTCCGTGTTAGTTGCGCCCGCGCTGTCCGTGCGTCTGTGGTCTTCATTTCTGCTCTCCCCGCTGTGTCCGAGTGCAAGAAGTGAAGAAAGTTCACACAACACCAACATCCAAAACAAGCACCTCGTCTGTGCCCCCATGTTGCTCCACATCTAGAAACCCACCGAAACCAACCTCAAGGCATTATTCCCAACGGGCTACTTCTGCACACGGTGGAAGTTGAGTCTAGGGTACAGATCCATCAAAAACTGTCCAAACATCACCTGCAACTCGTCCGGAGATTTAAAAAAAACTATTTTTTCTCAGGTTCAGCACGATTTCACGGATCCCCAGGTCTCTCTCATGTTTTGTTCCCAAGCCCCCCACCTCTCCAGCGTGTAGGGTGATGGAGCAGCGAGGCTGGACACTGACTGACTCCAGAGCTCCTGCTGGAGGCTCTCAGGGAGGCGCCTGCTGGACGAGGTGACGCCTGGAGAAAGAGCGCCTCTCTGTGGGAGAAAGCCCAACATATCAGCTTCATGATCCAGGGGTACACATTCACCATCCACTCAGCCCGGAAAGATTTATGAAGAAATGTATTTCAGAATGAACAAAAAATTTAATCACATACTATTAAAGTAAAGCGTTTCCCCACATAGGTGACAAAACACCATCAAAACAAAAATCATTCTTCCACCTTGTAATATTTATCTGCTCTTGATGTTGATTAGTTTAAGAAAGTTCATTTATTTGCATTAACATACCTTGAGAAATGAGACAGTGTGTGTCATTTCAGCAATGACCTTATTTTCAAGGTGTTTTAAGCAAGCCCACCCACACCCAGCCAGGCAAACTCTTACTCCAACCCTAAACTCAGATGCAATTATACTGATGCATCTACATCGTTTGCTTAATGAATTATGGGATGTTTACGTAGTGAAAAGTATTTTGAAGTAGAATCATAAACATGAAGTGCAGCCCACTATTTAAGTAATGCACGCCATGTGTGCTTTTTCACCACAAGGGCGACAAACCGCATCAAAACATTCTTTCTCGTGTAATGTTTATCTGCTCTTCATACATATTGATTAGTTAAAGCAAGAACTTGGTGAGAAACGAGCCAGGAGGGCATCAATATCTCAATACTGATGCAGTAGCGACCTCATTTGCAAGGTGTTTTTAAAACACAAGTTCAAATGCTTTAGAAAAGACCGCAACCGAAAATGAATGAATATACAAAAAGAACAAAGTTCAGTTGAATGAGAACTGTAAATACAATACCTTACACACACTATATTAGGGGCTTTTGGATATTTTATAAGTGCTCTATACTCTAGATCAGCATTTCCACCCCAGTCCTCAGCCCCCCATTCCCTCAACTAGATACACTGGAGCAGGAAGGTGTAAACACATTGTGTGTTCATGCACATGAGCAGTGCAGGATTTAGGGCAACGCCTTCATTCAAGAGCAAATAAGAGAAGACCTTTCAAGAATTAATGAAAGAAGAAACGACAAGAGGCTTCAGGCTAGGTCGCCCGATTCAGCTGCGAAAGAACAAAGTGTAAACCATTTTGGGTCTGTGAGGGGGATTATTTAGGCTTTTTCAATGATGCAGTTATGTGCTCAAGAGAACAAAAGAACCAACTGTCAGCTGCAATTTTTAACCATTTCCACCCATTATAGCCCATTATAGATGTTTATGTTTATAAATCGCAGCATATTTTGCGCACTGTCCTCCTCTATTTAGGACATCAGAGGCGTTTTAGCCGTTCAAGGCTGTTTTGGCCTTGCAGTTATAAGGCAGTTCCTTTATATAAAAGTTAGATATTTCTTGTCTGTTGTTGGTGTCAGACAGTAACAAAGGAAATGTGAACACAAGTAAAACAGGGCAAAACAAAGACAGTCAAACCAGCAGGCATGCTGAAATCAAATGTAGAGTGTTATCAGTAAAAAAACAAAGAAGGCACCAAGGAGCTCAGCAATGCAAAACACACATTGGGCAATATTTATTGGGCAGAATTTGATAAACAAAATGAGCATGTCGCATTGACAAGACTGAAAGACATATAGGATCCGTATCTGCCAACAACAGATACAGGTTACACAAACAAAGGCAAAAAAAGACACATGGTTTGTCATCTTAAACTCTTTCTATTCATGAATAAAAGGATTAAACACTAACACTATCCCCAGGCAAACAGCAGCCTAAGGCATTCAAAACAGACAGCAGGTATTCAAAGAGGAAAATATGAAGGGCGTAAAAAAAAAAGACAGACTTGTTTGCTGAATATAAACATTAAATAATTCATTAGTTAATATATTGTTTAATTGTGTAACTTTATCAATATTTTATTCCTTTAATCAGACCTCAGAAACTATTTTCATGAGCAGCAAAACCAACCATCATACCCAGTTCTTCAATAAACAAACTTTGGGCCATATAGTCATAACCATAAAAATAAATACATTTCCGCACTGGACACAAAAACCTCATCAGTTGAAACCATATGCATTCTTGGCTATTCTTGTTGCTATCTGCAGTATTTGGACCACCATATGTCTTTTACATCCTTCCTTTAAAGGAAAGGCTCCATGGCCTGACTGGGAAGCCTAAACATTTTCCCTGGTTTCTGTGTTTGTGATCTGGTAGCACACCAGAGTCCTTCCATTCTCCTCTACATTGTAGGCACTGAGGCAGAGCTCCAGCCACGGGCGTTCTTTTGCAGGAAAGGAGCAGAACAAAGGAATTACTAATGCAAAAAACAATATTTAAAACATAAAAACATGTGTATTTTTGCATTATTGCACATTACTAAGTTAATCATGGTAGCATGTTTACCTATGTTACTTCCTGGGGGCTGAAGAGTATCCATGATAGACTGAACCTTGTCTTGCAATTCCTGACTGGCGGATATGTCAGCAGAAGAGACATGAAAAAACTTCTCCTATAAAGAAAAGGAGTCACAACAAAGCACCACATTTATGAAACAATCAAAATTTTACTAATATTTTTACTGTTTTCAGTCAGGAATAAAATGGTTATCTATGCATTTAACATCACACATATAACTACCATTTAATAAGGGACTTATCATATTAATCTATGTTTAATAAAGCACATTTACTCACAGCATCCTCCCAAAGAAAAGCCTCAAGTGTGCCAGTCTCATCCTCAAGTTCAAACTTCATTAGCAGTGCATACTGCATCAGCTGCACACCAAGAACTGAAACAGTGAAGAAAGGAGATAATGAAAGAAATAGAGGAAGACAGAACAATACATCCTGGTAGTGAGATTATGAATGGTTATATGGTGTTTATATTAGGATGTAGAATACCTTTGGCTACATTAGGCTCATCCCACACTTCTATTCCAGAAACGTCAGGTTCCACATAGCAAGATCGAGAGCACTGTTTACAGCTGAAACACGCAAACACTGGTACAGTAAAGAGGAGCTCTAAGCATTACTTTGCTCAGAAACTATGAGGAATGATCACCACCAGAAAATGTTCAATGTTCTAATTAGGGCCGCACAATATATGGTTATGTTAATTGCTATAATCATACACACCGCAGCATCTCTGTAGGTGTTGAGATGAATCAACATCCAACAAGCGTAAGTAATTTTGGTCATGCTATTGATAGGCAGTTGCAATATGCAGGGGTTGACCATTTTTTTGCTCTAGTACTCTAATGAGTAAACAAATTAAAAATGTTTTACCTTACTATAGGTGCTGGAACCATTACAACCAAGAAGTGCTTCAATCAAACCTGCTCTGACTGAATTTTGATTTACACTGAACTGTCTCCCGTAGTGCTAGAATGTAAAATACCGATATTACCCCATAAAGACTGTATTGTAATTCGTACACATGGATTTTCTTTGGTATGCGCGGCCTTTTTTTTTTTTTTGTATAAACAGGTAAAAACAGTAATAAGTTATTTTTAACAGTAATAAAAGTACAGGGCTTTAAGAAGAATAAAACAAAAACACTCGAACACTCCTGGGCCTCGTCCGGCATGCCCCACGTCTAGTGCTGGGTTGTTTATGTTTGGGCATAAACAAACAGGATGAGGACGAGGGCGCGTGCCAGATGAGGCTCGGACATCACAAAAGCAAAAACATTATCTGCAGTTTCCAAGTAGGTGCAGGGGTTTCCACAAACATTTATTAGTTTGGTTCTCAGAAAAAAAACTGAGCTGAAAGAGACTGAAGCTGCGACTGCTAAACCGCATATTAGCAGGGAGTTACTGCAAATTGTGTAGACCCGTGCGCCTCAAAAACAGCTCTAACCTAGCAATGTATGGAATCCACAAGACCTCTGAAGGTATGCTGATATGTCTAGCACCAAGACGTTCGCAATCAAACTAGTGTGTCCCACAGATGCTTGATAGATTTATATCTGTTGTCATGTTTCTCAAAGCATTCTTGAACAGTTTGTCCGGTGTGGGAGAGTGCATTAACTTGCTGAAAGAAGTCACTGGCATTAGAAAAAACTTGCCATGAAGGTTTGCACTTATTCTGCAAAATGTTTAGGTAGGTGTTATGTGTCAAGGCGACTCATGGATGCCAAGATCCAAGGCTTCCCAACAGAACTTTGCTCAGAGCTTCAGGTATCCTCAGGTAAGTGGCTGATGTACAAAAATGATGCAAGAAGAACATGACTGATAATACCTAACCACTTTCCATTGCTCCATGGTCCTTTTCTGATGCTTATGTTTATTGTAGGTGCTTTTGGTAGTAAACAGGGTTCAGCATGGGAGCATACACAGCCCCATACGCAGCAAGCAGTGATGTGTGTGCCATCATTATAGACAACATTACATTTTCAGCAATTTGTGCTGCAACAGCTTTTCTGGGGGATTGGGACAGGTGGGCTAGCCTTCACTCTCTTTGCACATCAGCGAGTCTTTGGCACCCATTATCCACCTACAGGTTCACTGGCTACCTTTCTTCTGACGAATTTTGGTAGCTACTAACCACAGAAACACCCCTCAACTTTAATACTGTTACTGCTTCTGCAGGTACAATTATTTATTGCAGCTCCTACCTGAATATATTACACACTTAATGATTCCACTGAATACACAATGCTAGCATACGTTATCCATCATAATACTGTATTCATTTACACTAGTACTGTTATTGCTTTTGCAGCCCTGTCAGGAAATAAATGTAGATTTTTTTTTAGTCTTGCACTCACTTTTTATTTGTACTCTGTGTAGTCCTGTACTGTCTACACTTCTGTCTTGTGCTGTTTCAGTTTTCATTCTTTCATTCCAGGAGGAATGTGGTTTTGTTTCACTGTGTAATGTGTTTTGGTTGAAATAACAATAAAAACCTAACTTGGTACATGGCCTACCATTTTGCACATGCCCTGGCCCATTTATCAAAGTTGCACAGATCCCTAAGCTTGCACATTTTTTTCCATGCATCAAAGATGGACTATTCGGTTGCTTCCTAATAGCAGTGATCTTAACGTTGGGGCCAATCTGTGTACATCAGTGCATAACACGTCTGTTTCTTACCCATAAAATCGCTTGTCTCCACAGAAGAGGAATGGGGCAGGGAAGTCTAGCAGACTCATTCTCCTGTCCTCTGACCACACAGGCACCACGTTCTTATGAGCACGAGATATCACACACATCTCATCCATGGTCACACCTTTTAAAAGCCCATAAAAAGTCTTGTAAAACAGCTGTCTCTGTGTAACATTCATTTCAATCCACGTAAAACTGAATACTGCTCTCTAAGAACAGACAAACCTACCCTCGAGAAAAAGCAGCTGGGACTTAGTGTTGTCCAAGACCATGTCGACAGACACATGTATGGTGATTTTTCTGCCAAGCTCTACAGAATCCACTGAAGAGGTAACTGCCCAGGGTTCATGGCAGACCTGCCTGCTGCCTCTGAGAGCCTCCTGAAACACCTGAGCTATGGACTCATCATCAGGGACCTCTTTTCTGTTGCAGAGTCATATTATGCAGATTACCTTCTACCATAGGTCACAGCAGCAGGAGCATGCAGCATCTAGAATCTCAATACAATTATGGAAGTACTGATCCGATCAAGGCTATATTTTAAGATATTGGAGTTTATATCACATTTGGGTCCTTTCTCAAGGCTATAGTTTTCTCAAGCTTTCTCAAGGCTATAGTTCTTTGAAGCGAACATCTGCAGAGTGAAACATGATCACACGGAAAATGGAAGTATTGATAGATCCTGAATGCTAAAACATTCCTGCCTGTTGTTCACTAAAATAAATCTCCTCCCATATCACATGCGTTATTACATGCGGTGCAGTCTAGGACTTACACTGTTTTACATCGTGGGCAGAAGAGCTTAAGACACTGGTACAGCTTCTGTGGCTGGTAAGACTTCAGCTGGGCACAAATATGAGAAATTGCAGGCGCAGTGGATCTCTTCACGTGAGCAAGAGACACCTCCTTCAGTGTGTGCCCACATGTCCGTACTGAATGAAAACAATTAGTACAAGTAAATCTAAGTTTGCAGGTTATCCTCCAACTACATTTTCAAATAAATTTGAAGACACTTCACTGATTTCACTGTATATTGGGGAAAAACATTTTCCTTTTTTTACCTGAATAAAAGTCCTTTGGAATCACTCTACCTGAAAAGCAAACACCGCATTTATGTCTGTAAGTGATACATAATCAAATTATTTTGTAAGATTCAGTGACTGTATAGGTGCACTCTGTATGTTTATAATTACAGACTGTAGCTCAACTGTTGCTGCGAAATTAATCAGTGCTACTCTACCCCAATCAACAGGACTGCCATTGGACCTCTATTTACCAGAATGTATATGAGTGGGGACAGTTCTCTGCACAGCAGGGATACTGACATGGCAGTATGTTAGTGTCTGTTAAACTGGTATCAAACGCAGGTGTGTTGCTGCAATTTTTAGGCACTTACCAGCAATTGCTTTAGACACAACTACCTTGTAGGTATGTGGACATCCCTTGCAATTATGGCGTTCAGGTGTTTCACCCACACATATTGCTAACAAGTGTATAAGAACATAGCCGAACAATCTCCAGGAGAATAGATTGTCCCAAATAGCTCCCTTTCAGTCCTGCTAAATCTGCCCTGGTCAACTGTAGACCAGCAAACTCACAGAGCAGGGCCAGCAAAGGCTGCTTATCCTCTTTTGAATCACTCACTGCAGAGGTTAACATTTCATGAGGCTCCAGATAGACACAAAAGCTATGAAATGGGTTTCCATGACTGGGCAGCTGTACACAAACCTTAGATCACTACGCAAACTCTCAAGCATTGATTAGAGTGGTTTAAGTTTATTCTCTGGGGTGATGAATCATATTTTACTATATGTCAGGAGAACGCCTCCACCAAGAATGCATAGCAAAAACAGTTTGGTGGAGCAGCGAAAATGGTCTGGCTATCTCCAAATGCTCATAGTTTTGGAGAGCTGACAAAAAATTATATATAGGTGTGTCGTCCACATCTGGGAACACAGTGTATATGGTAAGTATACTACAAATAATGATTAGGGACAAGTATTTCTACACTCATAATATAATGTTTGTTACTCACATATGTATAAAAGTTAATAGAGGTCAACATTTTGTTTTGTTTTTATCTCATGATTCAAAAGTGGTGGTTGTAGACAGGCACATACCCACAGCCTCTGGAGGAGTATACCACACCTCTAGAAGAGTCTCATCATTCACCTCTTCTTCACTAGCCCATTTTTCTGAGCAGCTCTCCAACACTCTGGATAAGTGCAAATAGAAATTAGATCATTACAATGAACGCTCCAAGAAATTCTGCCACCTAAGCTGCGCTCAGTTAAAAGCTGGCACAAAAAATATTTACTACTTGCATGGCTAATTCTGTTAGGGAACACAGTTTTTCAATGACAAAATAACTAACTTAGAGATCAGTGCCTTTTTTACCTTTTGAGTGCCTGGAGATCAGGGCTATCCGAGGGAAGCAGGCGAAGGCCTCTGCCATACGAAGTGCCACCATGTAGATGGAAGCAGAGTTGAGACAGAACATCGGGGCTCTGCCCAGGAACACTCTGGGAAACGGCATGGAGATTGTACAGCCGCAGGAACGTGCCAGGCTAACAGAACAAACACGGGAACACAGCACAGAGATCGTTCAATAAATACAAAATCTTAAATTGATGGCTGCAGTTCTAAATTCTGATTCACTAAATTACAATCAAAGCTTTGCTACCTAGACATACTACTGGCTAACTACAACATACATATCAAAAACATTTACTGTGATGGTTACTGAAGAACATTTTTTTTAGCGAACATTACATTGTACTACAATAAATATGGCACTTGGTGCGGCATGTTAGTGACATGACCACAATTAATGGGATGTTAGTTTTTCCCTCATCTCAGGTCTAGTTTAACCATGCAGCTTCTTAAAGGTTTTAAGATAGCTGAACCTAATAAGAGATCTGGCAACCTTGTCCAGCAGGGGGCAGTCTGGTATAAAACCTGAAACAGCATCATCTGATAAATATGTATAGTGAAAAACAATGTCTTAGCTTGTGTTGGTCTTAAGTCACAAAGTACTAAAAAACTGCACCTTACATGACAAAGGGAAGAAAAATAATCAAAAAGGGGCATTGGTCCACAGCAAGTAAAATGCTGTGTTTTTGATTAGTGTAGAAAATGCAGAAAGCAGCTAAAAAAACTGAACATTATGGTCAACAGGGGGTGATGTCTTACTACATTGTGTTTGATTATCTGCGCCGTGTAATCCATAGCTTCAGAATACAGCAAATACTCAATGTGTAGGTTGTCACAAACGGGCTAGGAGTTCTTCTATAGCAGACGGTGGAGATAATGACACCCAAGTGATTTGTTACAAGCTGCTAAACAATACTCTACAGGCTATTCTCCATCTAAAACAAGAGGTTTAGTCCACATAGATCTTAGTTTAGAGGATGCCAGAGGTGCTCTGTGTGTTATGAAGATGCTTTAAATAGCTGAATGTTGTTGACCCCAGGATCTTTTAAACCTAATTTTCATCCATATAGTTATTTACTGAAAATACCAATATTTGTGTAGGATAAATCCCCTAGTAAGACCAAGTGAATCAGGCTGGGTATTGATAGAAGCAGACAAAAGCTCACTGTCTATAGTAATATTGCACTGTTTAGTGCTATGGCCATTTTCAAGTGTTGTTCGAACTCTAAATATTTTTTTCTGTCATTCCCCAGTTATCCTCCAATAAGTCCATAATAATGAGTTAAAGTTTGAACAATTCCAAACCCAGCACAAGTGTATGGCTTCAGAGCAGGAGGCTTGTTCACTTCTGACATTAGAGGCAGTGATATGAGCTGAACAGAGTGCCAGACGTACCAGTCCTCCTTCTTCATTCAGAGTGACATGCAGCAGTCAGAGAGACAAGCTCTCAGGATTTCGACTGTCAGTCTTCTTCCCCTGCATTTAGACAGGATAGAGGAGCAGGACTAGAATACAGCTCCATGTAACAGCACTGGAGCGTGTGGTCATTACTATTTGTACCATCATTTATTAACATTTGTTGGTCTCCTCTGTCCAGGTTTACCTGTAAACCATTTATAGACAAATAGGAATAGTAATAGTTATAGAAACAAGGCAGTAAGAAATGAATAAATCCTGAGCTAAGTATGCTTTATTTTCTAGGACCAGCACTGCATTAAACCAGTGTTTCTACCTTTAGCATTTCATTCATCGCCCATCTCACCATCATCTTCTCCTTAATAGGACTGGCTGTGTAATTCAATATAAGCGTTCAGGTTGCTCCAGACTTCTCTTACAGCACAAAATTCAACCCGACACCGAAGAAGAGCCAACTGTTTTATCCGTTTGTGTCTACTTAGAAAACGGCTCACAAACAGATGACCATGAGGAAGTCTCACATTACAAATGTCAGACATACAGGAATTACAAATATTTATGCTGAAATGCAAGCTCTGTTCTTCGATACGCAACAGAATTCATGCATTCAGAAAAGCTATAAGGTTCTTATTATTCATTGAAAGCTGAGCTGAAAAGATGCGAGGCCTGCCTTCTTTTCAATGTTCTGCCTTCAGGAAAAAGGTATGATACATATCACAAATGCAAAGAAAATCATATGAACAAAGAGACCATTGGTATTCTTGTATATAGTGAATACACAAAACAACAGAAATGCCTTTTGAACCAATTTTTTGTTTAGCTGACTAATACAAGCCTGCTGATCAGCACTATTCATGTCAGCCATTTCCATTAATGAACAATTTGCAACCACAGACCTGGTATCCATTTTCCGTTTTCTGAGTCAGGGTCAGTTCTTTTATCTTGCTCATTCTCAAGAAAACTGGTCTGTAATTGAGGTCTTTGTACCTGAGAAGCAAATTTGTTACAGGCAACTGGCATTACACAGTGGGTAGGCAGTGGGGCCAGATAGATTTCTTATGCTTAAAAAAGACTGACTCTCTTCTGTTGTGTTTGGGGTGCAAAAGTAAAAATAATTCACAGAATGTCATGGTTTTGATAGCACCATCATGGCACTCTAAAGAGAAAAAACAGACAGCATGGATGCAAAATTGTCTCATTTACAGCCAGGAAGTTTACTTGAGCCTAAGATAATGATACTAAAAGGATGTAAGTGCTCATCTCTCTCTCTTTAGATGACCACAATGTACAGAACAATTAAAATCAGCAGAGGATCACCGCTTTCACCTGCTTAGAAGAAAAAACATCTTTTATTTTGTGTATAATACACCATGTATGCACACATAGTTTGCATGATTATGCTGCCGGTGCACATTGATTTTTGTCAAGCACAGGTGTGAACTAATAAGTATGAATGCCCCATTGGTAAGTCATAAAAAGCAGCTAGGGAGAGGTAGTGCTCTTATAAAGACTACACCAGCCAGCATGGAAAACTCCATTAACCACAGATTTACTGGTGTATGCAACCGAATAACGCAGGTATTGACTAGATCCTCATCTGTATGGAAAAACGACTGGAGTTGGGAGCCACATTCAGTAAACAAGGTGCCTTTCACAAAGCCAAATCTATTTCCATGACATACACATTTACAATAAAGCTAACACCCAGAGATGACCAAGTTTGGGAAAATACCTCAACAGCAATAATGCTGAGGTCACAAACTCTAGAAGCCCAGATTGAGATGGTGACTTTGTATGATTTTCAAGCTCTCACTGAAAAAAAATTGTAATACATGTGGTACTGAGCAGATGGGTCAAGGTTTTATTTAGCAACACGAGGAGTTCCCGAGACCAGAAAAACATACAGACGCACGGCACAAAATGAAATCTATTAGGTAACAAGTAGAACTAAGGGAAATCAATTTTTAAAAGCATGTATGTAAAGATGTTTAGCATATTGGTTAAAATGATCTTCATATCAGCTTTCACAATACTGATACTGATTTTGCACGCCATTTTGTACATCTGTATATAACTCTTATTACCTGTGTCTTGTCTTGTCACCGTCATCTTGTTGCACTGTAGAGTTCCGTTACTAAAACAAATTCCTCGTATGTGTAAACATACCTGGCAATAAAGCTCATTCAGATTCTGATACCACACAAACCTGCAAATGAGGGCCATATTTCTCCTCTCTGTACTGAGCATCTTGGCAAATCACAATCCTGTGACTGAATTTTCAGTGAAGTGCAACCATAACTCCAAATGTCCTTCACTGCAAAAACAACGATTACCAGACATATGTATCAAATAAGAATAAATGTAAAACCTGACGAAGAAAGCTCAGACCAAGCTCAGATTCAAGGTCAAAAGTATAATGCAGATTACCTCATGCTTAACTACAATATTAGCTTTACTGCTCTTTATCCAAGCTGTATTTTACTGCCGACACTACTGCAGGTGACACCCTCCTCATCCCCCAGACAATAGAAAGATTAGGCCTTTGTGGTCAGCATCTCCTAAGCTTCAGTGAGACTCCTTGCCTTTGTAAACACAAAAGCTAATGTCTGCAACTCTGCAGCTATGCTTTGTGTTATTCTCTCTCTCTCTCGCTAAAAAAGTGCCGTTATGTCAGCAAACATTTTCCAGACAGACTACCCAAAAACTGTCTGACAACAAGAATTTCCTGAAATGCTGCGCCTCACAAGCACAAGTCTCATTCAATGAAACCATGACGGACTCTCTGACAACTGTTTTAGGTTTTTTTTTTTTATCCACTGATTCAACCATTTGCTTCGCAGCAAAAATGCTTTGGAGTTTTGAGAGTTACTAAGTGAAGATAAACCGTGTGACTGAATCTGGCCACCTGAAAAAAGATTTACTCAGTTCTCATTTGGCCAAACTGATTTAAAAATAAGGGTTAGTTATTTAATATAGATGCAATGTTTATATCTTCAAATTTACACAGACTGCACCTAGTGTTTTTACAAAAGGTGTTGCAGCAAACTAAATGCATGCAGATGGTGAGTGTTTTCAAAACAGAGCCAAATACATAAACTTAGGTTATATATTAATATCTCTTGCTTAAATCTTCCTAAGAAATGTAAGAGTTTTTAGGTTAAGTGTAGGGGTAGCACGATACCAATTTTTCTGCTGATATCGACACCAACTTTTCCATCTCTTAAACAACTAAGACTCCAAAAGTGGTTCCCTACGTCCTTTATAGTGTGAGCTGCAAAATACAAACTTCTACAACCATCCAGTACACAAGAGATGCATTATGAAATTCTGCACACATCGCTAAATCACCAGTGGCTTTTTGTTAGATATAGCTGTTTTTCTGCAGGAGCCTGAATTTTACAGTACATTTTTACATAGTAGTGAGCCCGAGATAGTCTGCTCATCTGTGTGTCTTCAGCAAGAAAGCTCAGGCCGCTAACCCCACTTCAGATATTGAACAGCTAAACCCTGCAGCTAGAAGCTAAAGACTGTGCGCAAACTAACATGGGCGAAAGAGAAACTAAAGGAACTAACACTAATGGCTGTGTGAGAGAGACAAAGAAAACAAATGAGAGGCTATGTACTAGAAACATAGTGAGAACTAACATAATAGACTCATGACTCATGAGCAATGGGTGTCCTGAGAACAGGGGTATATAAAAGTAGTGAAGGAGAAAACAAAGAGGGAGTACCTGGAAAGCAGGTGCACATAATTAATGGAAAATGAGGGGGAAATGAAAAGGAGAAGTACCTCTTCCAGGTGCCCCCCTGGGGTACTTCAACAGTTTCTCACTTCTCCTGATATTCAATATAGTGATTTTAGCCCATGTGGGACTACTACCAATACGGAGTATAAGATCAGAAATGATGGTGAATGTTTAGTTTATTTAGTTTATAGACAATTTATTAAATATCCCTGTTGCTTGTTTTTTTTTTTTACTATGGATATTCAATTTCCTGAAGTCCTGGGATTACTGCTCTGTGCTGATTTAATATTACAGAGGTGGCATCCACTTCTAAAAATCAGTTTGTCATTTTCCCTGGAATGCTTTCTTTATCACACTCGACAAGAGCGTTCTTGAATTCTATTGGGGTTTAAAAGTTCAAACCAAAAAATATTACTTGATATTTAATTGGCAAGATAATCAGTAGATTACTCAGGTAACAACATAATCAATAGTGAGAACCTTACATACATAATTACAGCGCAATTTAGGGAATGTAATCTCTGTTAGACAGTAGATAATAACACAATTGATTATATGTCACTGTATTCTATGGTTTGGATTGAATCAACATTTCGGGCCCATCGTGTTTTAACAATTTGTCATTGTCATATTACACATTTCCTACATGACCCTGGAATGGTACTGCATTACAAGAAGCAATTACTTAAACAAACTGCTTTTTTTCCAATTTACGCACACACCCACCCACACTTTCTCAAGCATGCCTATCTTCTGTGGACAAGTGTCATCTGCTTGCTGTCTGAGGAGATCACAGACAGAGCGTGTACGTGTGTTGAGACAGCCCAGGTGCTCTCTTTCTTTCTCAGCATGAATAATTAATGGTCAGATGTGAATTGAGGCAACATATTACTACTGAGTGCTCCACCAACTTCTGAAAAGCTACATGCATATCCTGGAGCATGTTATAGCATGCATTTAACAAATCCATCTAGAAATCATCAACTGTTGGAGAAATTCTCAGAAAATGGAAGACGACTGTCAGTCTCCCTCGGACTGGGGTTCTATGCAAGATCTCGCCTCGTAGAATGCAGTGACGTGGTTGAATACTGGACGTTGATTTAAGTTTAGAGTTACAGGTTTAAGAAACAAATGTGGAATACTTGAGCACTGATGTACGCCGCTCTGGATAAAAGCGTCAGCTAAATGCCAGAAATGTAAATGTAGCCATCACTAATTATAATTTTACAATGTTTTCTAACAAACATTTTCAATTATTTTAACACTGTTTATTTGTACTTATTCTGATGTTATGAAGTGTTCTAACATTCATGGCAGCCAAAGATTTTATCCTAGAACCATGTGTTCTATTTTAGATGGAATAACACTGTGATTTTGGCACTTGCAGGCTGACAACAGGTATGTCACGCATGCTTTCAAGATGCATGGATTTCTTGCCTTGTGTCATGCATAGCTAGCGCACTGGAGATAATCTACTGGAACACAAATATTCCAAAAATTGGCTGAGTCAGACATAAAGCAAATGCAAAAGTATCAGATTTGTTGTTTTAGTAAAAAAAAAAGAAAAAAAACTATTTGAGGATAGGTTTTTGGCTACCCACAAAAAGTCCCTTATTGTTTTGTTCAAGAAAGAGAAAATACTGGATTGCAGGATTATTGTTACTATCTGACAACAATAAATAATTTCACAGTAAAATAAAAAGTTATTATGAGTTATTAACAATCACTTGTGTTTAACTGAAGCCATCTTTTAGATTTAGCACCTATGACTCTGTTACGCAGTAGCATGCGCACAGGTGTGTGTGTGTGTGTGTGTGTGTGTGTGTGTATGTGTGTGTGTACTCGCTCATGCAAGACCCTTAGTCTAGACCACTCGCTGTCCCAGCAATATTGATTTGGCCCTTTATTCACCAGTGTAAAGCTATCTCTCTCAGTTCACTTAATCCTAATGGCCTGCTTTATTCGACTTCTATCCTCCCCCCCGGGTGCTAAAGCTTGACCAGTTTCACACAATATTAGATACAGTGCAGGCACAGGTATTGATAATGGCAAGAAAACATTCCTATTTTTTCTGTGAAGAAAAAGAAAGATCAGTAGGCATTAGTTGTTTTGCCTCTGCACAAAGGTCAATCAGATAAGATCCTTGTCTTAACTATTCTTGTAAAAAGAGTAGACTGGGAAGATCCCATGACTAGGAAACAACCTGAAACTCTCACTCTCAAGTAATTGAATGCAAATAAAACAGACTGTATGTAAAACAGACTGATTTATTTTTGATGTGCATGGGGCAATGCATGTTTTACTTTAATAGTGGTTAAGGGGAATGTTTATATGACCTACATTTTCGATACTGGATCAACTGCCCCAGCAGAGACTTTATGCAGTGTCCCTTTCCTGGCCTGTTTATTTTCTCATGACACAATAGCTCTTAAGGTATTCAATAGGTGGAACCCATGGCCTTCAAAAAACGGGCTGCTTTCAGAATCTACACTAACAAAAGCTAGATTACAACTTTGTGGCAAAGCATTTTATTGGGACAGAGTGGCCATGAACACATATCTTGTTGGGATCACAGACTTACAAGAAGCACCTTGCTCCTAGGAGCAGAAGAGCCGTTTTGTGTGTGTGCACCTCAGGTCAGCTGAATTGGACTATCTCTGCTTCTGTCAGGCTGTTGATAGTTTGTGGCTGGAAAGATACGCTTTAACAAGACTGTGGCAAGCGGGTGATGGATGACCCAATTGTCTTACACTGACAAAGTGTACAGGTAAACCACTCAAACACAGACCCTTCGAGGAGCCTTTTTTGCCAGAGCCTGACAGCTGGAACCCAGAAACAGTACCTTACTGAAATACGACTGAAAGAATTAAGAGAATAAATGCTAACTGCAACATCATAAACCCATCCATTCTGATTTATTATAAATGTCATATGCTTGACAGACACTAAGATGTGTTTTCATTTTTCATCTGTGCACTCAAAAAACACACATTTTTGCCAGAGCATACAGAGCCTATGAACTCCAGCTTGTCACAACCAGCTTGTATCAGGTAGACAAGTCACAATCATGAAATAACCGGTGATTTTTTACAAATAACGTTTTCCCGTTCTGTTAAATGTATGTCTTTAGTGATCAGCACTAAATAATGACACATATGAGCACCAAAAACAACCCTTCAACTGCCTTTTTGTGGCAAAACCAACAAATTGCCTGCAAGTTACTAGGCTAATTTCTCATTTGGCTTGAAACCAAAACTTAACCACAGTGCGGCTGCTGTGTGTGGCTTTGTAACGAGGCCTAGTGTTTCTACGGCTGCTCATCAAATTGCGTGTGCAAAGATCACATTACCTCCAGATTTTGCTCTCTGTGTCAGAAATCATATGAGCAAGCATTATCTGAGCTTACTTGATGCAGCTTAAAGCAGGCATATGTGATTGTTTAAGCATGTAGGTTACACAATGCTAATTGTGAGACATTCATATCCTGTTATTTACTTTAGTCTCAGGTGCAAAACTGCTAAATGAAGTATTTTCTGGCGGATTTCTAATATATTGGTTTAAAATAATTGAAATTAGGCAGCAAAAAGTGTTTATGTAGTTTATATGCCTCAACTAAACTGATGATCTCTACTGTAAACTCTTAACGACTGAAAAATAACCACAACAAGAAGGAATACCTGAAGTCGAGTGATTATGTAATAATAGTGACAATCCTATGTTTCAGCCACAATGCATTAAAAATGTTACAGATAAACAAGTAAAAAGAAGAAAAAAAAACATAATTAGTGTAATGATAAAAAAAAAGAAACCCAGAGTGAGCAGAAAATGTGTATAGATTTAATAATATGCTCCAAAAGCAGAAATCTATAGTTTACGATCTTAAAAAGCTTTAGGAATTTGATGCATAACGAACAGTAATTAAACTTTTTTTTTAAGAATTTGTGATCTATGTCTAAAAACAGTTTCACCCCCAAAAAGGCACAAAGTCCCCATTTGAAATATGAACACAAAAAGAGTAAAAACTGAAGGCGGTCAGTGTTTTCAT
>JBBPDB010000128.1:10180826-10194887 GCA_037974465.1 Brachypetersius altus | reverse complement strand
TAAAGATATTCAGCTGGTCCCCCGAGTGCGCATCTGAAGGATCCCATTAGGATATGAACTCTTTTTAATTTATTTATGACCATTTTATTTACCATTGTAATTCACCACAGCTTTCATAGTATGTACATCCCGCCCAGGGTTCACCGCAGTCGAACTTTAGAGTCAGCTCTAAAACACACATCCAGATGGACTGCTAATTGCCACCATAGATTTAAAAAATGCAAATCTCTGTGTTTACAAAAACATCACATCTCCGTCATACTGATCCCAGGATACAGATCACTCATCAGATGTAAAAAGCCCGTTCTTTTTCTCTCTTTTTTTTTCTGAAGACAAAAATCTAGCTGCCAACAACCATCTGCTTTTCAAGGTTCTTTTGAACAAACTTACTGGGACCTACAGTGACTAAACCAACCCGGAGGAGTGTTCACAATCCTCACAAACCCCAACCAAAAGCTGTGGAAGACCACAGAGGTGCGTGCTGCTGAGCACCTGTGACACTGTCTTTAGGACAGGCGATAAAGCTCCACTGAGAACAGCAAGGGCCAATCTGTCCCGGGCCATCAAAGCTGCATAGCACACACACATGCTCAGTTTTCACCTGCAAGTGTTGGCGCGATAAATCACTTCTATGCATGGTTTGAAGCGCAAAATAACCACCCCCCTGGAACCCTGGAATGTGTAGCAGTGTAGGCAGAGAACGCGTTTTAATCATAAGCTCCAAAAACAGTTATTTACAGCCTTAAAAAGCTATAAAATTTGGAAATGTGCAATTCCAAACACACACAACACAATTCTTTTTGAAAAAAGCAAGAACAATGACGGCATCCATGCCTAAAACATACTGCAAAAAATACATGAGATAAAGACCCACAGGATTGGGCTTCTCTGGCGTAATGAAGTTCAACTGTGTATCTCTGGAATGAGTTGGCGTGGCATTCATAACCCAGTAATGATTCATAACATCATTACCTGACCTCACCAACGTTCTTGTTGCTGAATGAAATTCTCAAAGCAATGTTTCAGCATCTAATAATAGCCTTCTCAGAAATTTTTTAAAAATTTTATTTTTACTTACATCTATACTTATACTTACCGAAAATGTCCAGATTTTAATTTATAATTTACTTATTGTTCAATGTTTGCACAGTCAGAAAGGAGCGGTTCAGGATACATTTCACTGTGTGTTGACGGCATGTGACAAATAAAGAGTCTTGAATCTTGAATAGAGGTTGTTACTGCAGCAAGGAGGGGACAAGCACTCATTCGACACCCTAAATTTCAGAAGAAAGGTTGGATGACCATGTTTCTACAAACTTTTACACTTTAACTCGTTGATTCATTAATAATAGACAATATATATTTTAGTAGATGCTAGCTCTGCATGATTTCAGGTTTTATTTAAATGTTGCAGCCCAGAAGTACAAGCAAATCTATTGCTTTGGGGTGGTCTTCCAGTAAACTGGATGAAGAAAAACCCAATAACTATGAAATTAAAGTGCAGGCTATCAGTTTAAATTTGATGGTATGTCTATTTGGAGTGAAGTAAAGGCAGGAATTAATGACCCTGAAATGTCATTATAGCCTGTTTAAAATAATTTCAAAACGAACGTTTCTTTTGATGTGCATTTAAGTAGTATGTGGAATTATTCACTAAAGTAAGAAGCTATGCAGTTTGATCTGTGTGCAGCTCTTACAGCCGTCAAACCCACGATCCTCTAGTTCAACTTTTCCAGCCAGTGAGGAAAAGAACACCCATGGGCCCCCAACTCTTGAAATGTCACATTAGACTGTTGAAATAAGTGTCTGAAGCTGCTATTTAATAAATGCTTTAGCGTTTAAGCGATAATAATGGTAATAATTTATCACTATGATAAACTGCTTTACTCAGCATATTGTCAGCACTCAAAGAACATCAGTCGTGTTAATGAAAACATAGATTAATAAATGAAGTCTGGTTTAATTGGATTTAGTGCAGTATAGATTAGAAATTAATTGTTCTTTTTGTATTTAATTGTACAAAATCACATATGACCATTTTTGAGGGGGTTTTTAATGTGGCAATGCTGGAATTTTTGAGTCTGTACTAACTAATTCTATGATGCTTAGGAAACTTGTGCAACTAAAACGGACACAATTATTTCCATCAAAAACTGATGATTGCAGGTGAGGGAGTCGAAAAGGCCCCTACCCATGTTACATAATTTGAACAGAAAATCAAATCCTCCTCCCCTTGACAAACCACACATCTTAAACACCACCTTCAGAACCACCGCTTTAGTTTTTCATAAGGGCCCCCCAACTGCTAAGCTGACAACTGCTTTAGGTGCACTGGGGTTAAGGTTGAATTATTAATAAACGATTTCAAAAGCTACAGAGTCACCAAACTGATGATTTCTGGGAAACTCCACAGCAAGACAGTTCAATATGATGCAACAATTCTCTGCCTCTTCTTGCATGTGTTGGAAGAAAAAAAGGCTATGAAACAAATTTGTGATGTACTGTTATATTTAACTTGAATGTGTGAAATGTTTTGTCTCTCACCTTCAATGTTCTGGCTAACTCAACATGGTTGTCGAAGACCAGAATGTTGGCCGTCAAGTTCTCTCTGTCTTGAGAGCTTGTTGGTTCACCCTCCAAGGCTTCTGGAGCCACGGCCACATTTAGCAGAGGGTGCGCACACTTTGTTCCATCCCATACCTGAAACAGACACATTCTAACTGCTATATGATCAAGCACTTTCATAAAATAACAATCTGATATGTTTTTTTCACAGCTCCTCGCATTTTCAGGGACTGTGGGAGGTGTTTTGACATGCCATCTTACATTTTTGGCTTATGTACTGAGAAAGCTGGAAATCACGGCATTTCTGGAAAATGAACAGCCTTGATCTGTTGCACTTTGCAATGTCTGTATGATTAACAGACTGTATTATAACCTCCAAGGGCAAGCAGATATGGCTGCACTTTTTTGGGCAAGCTGCAGGATTTTTATGCTCTTAAACAGATTATAGTTATGAGAGGATTCTTTGAAGGAGTATATACTACACCCAGTTTAAGTAAGCCTGTTGCACATCATCATCAACACATCATCAGAACTTGAAGAGAATACAAAATTGCAATCTACTCAGATTCTGACTGTGATTAATGTTGTGTCATTCACCTTAAGCAGAATGCATCTACTGTCCAAGCAGGCCTTTGCTAGCAGCTGGCAGGTCAGATCAAAGTACATCTTGGGCTGCACTGAGGACAGAGGGACAGTAGGCTCACTGGGCATCAGTAACTGGCTCGCTGCCCAATGGCGCAGAGCCTCCACTGCACGTTTGTCAGCTGCATCAAAATGGAAAGTCCGGCTTGATGTACGAGGTTCAACTGGGCTGTCTATCATTCCATCAAACGTGACAGCGGACCAGCCCAGACTGGTCAGAAGAGTCATGGATCCATTGAAAACTTGAGACTGTTGAGAGGTACCAAACACAATTTTCATTATAGCGTTTCGTGTTGAAGAATAGTAATGTGAAAGAATAAGCACAGGAAAGTAAGGAGATTTAGTCCATCAATCTTCTCACCTTCACTCTGTGGAGTCGAATGATGTCTCCAATTCTAAAGATTTTAGGATGGTCCTCAAGCCTTTCACTGAAAATAGTGCACCCCACTTTAGCATTAGACTGGTCAGTGATCTTCAGTGTTGAGCAGTAGTCTATGGAGAATTACAATTAAATTATACACTTTAACCTGGTACAGAAAGAGAACATGTATAGGTACGGTAAGATAGTCCAGACATTCTCATGCCACGGTCTACAAACTCCATTGTCATTAATGCGTGCACAGCCCTGACAAGATGAAAGTGTGGACAAAATACAGATACACATGTTACAGTGTCAATAAGACACATTAACGGTAGGTTTACCATTTCAAAGCTAAAACTGTGCTGGTTACTTGCGCAATGGCCTCGCACATTCACCATTGATCTGGCATCAAGTGTTTGCCTCATTGGACACAATGCATGTGCACAACTCTTTTGGCTGATTAAATTGGACGCGAGCCGGGACACTCTCTCTGCTCATCTCAACGATCCATCGACAGGAGCCTTTGACTGAGATGAGGATTGATTTTCACCACTTTACAAGATGCCAGCGTGACACAATCTAAAGTATGATCAATGATCTGAATGTGTTAAGGCACACATAATTGCGTGAAGCTGGAGCGGTCGGGCACCCTGATGGAGTGGAAGGGCTGTAATTGGTTAGTTCCACTGTTTTGGTTTCCTTGCTGTGATCTACACCATGACCCGAGGGTTAGAAGGATTTCATACGAGCATCAGAGTCCAGGGGATAAGAAAAGAGGAATGTGAAATAACAAAGAGGCATATGAGGGGAAAAAAGTGAAGAAGCCAAGTAAGTCTGTTTAATACTAGATATGCTTATTAAAATATGCATTAAATTAATTCAGAAGGCAGAGTGTACTGTTGCTACTAGGGCTGTCACAATCACTACATTGGTAATCAAGTAATCTAGCAATTATTTTGATTGATTAACTAATCATATATATGGAAATATACTACAAACCTACACACTCTGCTCTAGTTTTCGTATAGTAACTATTCAATAGTAACTAGGGGAACAGTTCATTGAGAATGTGAATTGCACTTAATGTTTTCAAATAAATTACATTCATCAAGTAATGATGACAGGCTAGTTATTAACTGATGTTTAATAACTGATTTTTAAAATAATATAATATATAAGATTCATTCCTCTCAAGAGGCTAAAAGCACAACAATGATCTGAAATGCCTTTGATTATGATTAGTACGAAGGCTGGAGTTGATTGATACCTCATGGAGAGAAGCTCTTCAACCAACAGCCACTCCTTTAAAAGAGCTCCCATTTTGACCCCTATGTAATGTGATAAGTGCTCTACCCCAATCACCTTCTCAGCCATCATGCCATTTCCAAAGTCTCTGTGCCGGCCATGAAATGTTAAGAGCATGGCTGAGAGCAGTCCTTCCATTAAAATTACTCCAAGCTCGAGGGCACCAATGAAAGCAAGATACACCATTACTGCTTTTTTGGAGACTGACCTGTGCCTTTAGTGGGAAATGGCTGCTTGAAGAATGTCACCACCCCATACACGTTCACTATTCTCCTGTGTTTCAGCTCCTTTAAAGGGACATAAGTGTACTTGAGCTAAATGGAGAAAAATATACAGATGGTCATGAACCTGTGATTCACATAAATAATAAAAACAAGCAGAACATTGTTACTGAGACTGTATGCAGTTGCATCTGGGTTTAAACACTTGCTCAGACTTTAGCAAATGCCACAGAAAGGGAACCTCACATAAAACAATTAGCATCGCCCAGATAGGATGAGGCAATCAAACACCCCAACAGGCACATAGATACAGAAGCAGACAAACACTTAATGTGAACCAACACGCCAGAAAAATTGAAGTCTTCTAAAGGAGCATTGAAGGTCCAAGGACAAAAAATAACACATCCATTGCTTAAACAAGCGCAAAACCAACTGAAGTGTTATACAGTAGTGAGCATTAGAAATGGCTGAATAACTCTGAGCTAGCCAAGGAAATGCCTTGAGCTTGAAATGTGGCACAAGTTCTGTGCGCTATTCCTGTACATTACAACAGCAACAACCAATTAAGGTCAGAACATTGCAATATTACATCACAAACAGAGGCATGTAAATATTCTCACACTCGTGCTTTTGAACACGTCATTAGAATGTATGACAATCGTTACATACTTGTCTGTTCATAATTATAGATGACAGTAATTATGTTAAATAGTTGTTCCACAGTGATATATATTTTAAAAATTTGTTATTAAATTGGGCACGTTAACATGAAGAAAGCTGTGTTGCTGCAAACTACCAAGTATCGACGGCTAAAAGACAATTTGGCAATTTCCACCATAAGCTTGTACTTTAATAACTGCATATATTAAATACAAAAAAAATCAATGAATTATATGGCAATAAACTATAAGATAAAATCATGACAGTCCCAGTTTAGAATGAGAACATTTTACCCATTTTTTGTGCTTATACTGTTATTATTTTTTATATACTGCAGTAGTTTACTATAGATTTACTTACAGGGCTGCACAATTAATCGAATTTTAATCACAATCACAATTTTGGCTGCCAAGATTAAATTAAGAGGGTCGTCGGCTATTTGAATAGCAGCTAAAATAATGAACAATTGTGATTAATGATCATGATTCCAATATTGATCAAAATAATCGTGATTATCATTTTGGCCATAATTGTGCAGCCCTATCACTTATTTAGTATTTTGAATATTTCAGTGGAAATTACATTCTTTTCTACAGTTTCTATTATACATTTCAACACAGAATATAAATATGTTATTCACACCTAAATCCAGCTAAAACATATCCTGACATATCCTATCATCTAATAAGTGGTTAGTAGTAATTAGAGTATGCTTTTCATTTACAATTATACAGTAAACCAGTGATGGTCAGTTAATATAGGAATTTTGTGGGGAGTTGTTTAGTTAAAATGTCATGATCCTTGAAGATACACAGGAATACAGAAACATGTCTTAGAAGTGCATCATTTAAAATCCACCTGTTTTACATGGAGAAATTGTCTAGAAGAATGTTTTATCTGGCCAATGCAACAGAAGGTGAGCTCCATGGCTGTGCGTAGCCTTTTGAAAACAATGCGCCAAGGGAGACTTTAAATAAGCTCTGTGTACGGAGATTGTGTGCTCTGTAATGCGCGTTCTTAATTGGCAGGCAGTCTTGCTTACATACTAAAGACCACAGGGACAGGAAAAGATGGTAAACAACATGAATTGAACAGTATGTAATATGTTTGATACTGTATTCCCCATGGTTTGGCTAGCAAATACATCCATACATTCTTGAAGTTTATAGAATAATATAGAATAATAGAATAAGTTTATAGAATAAGAACCAATAGGCCTCAACATTCTCTGTGTTGAAACCAATACATAAAAAAAAAACCCAAACACATCCGTAGTCTAGAGTAGAGGAATACAGGAGAAATGGAAAAGATAACAGTTGTTAACAGTTTCAGCATTAGACAATACATGTGAATGTTTTTGGTAATAATCTTAACATCAGCGCTGACAGTGTGTAATTGGAAATTGCAGACACATGCACATAAAATGCTTCTTATGAATTTAAGAGTATTAACAGGGAGTTTGTGCCACCTCTTCTGCGGTAACAGTATGTTAAATAGATTGGTATGTAATGAAGCAGGGCTGAGAAATTAATTTCTACAGGGGGCCACATGAAAAATATAACTGTGTAGGAGGGCCGAACCAATGATAACGAGCTTAATTCTGTTCAATAATTTTCTCCCATTGTAAAAGGCAGTAAATTATATATTTTGATAAGCTGCCACTGATGATCAAAAGTACAGTAATCCCCCAGTTTTATGCAGATCAGGACTCACTCGCAGATTTTTTTAAAGAACCAACCTCATTGTTTTATGCAGAAATCCCCACAATAACACTAATGCTAACCGCTAATGCTAACATTTTTAAGGCAATAAATTATAAATGATTACCTTTACTTTATTTACCTTTACATTTTCTTTATGGGTAATGCATTAAACTGAGTTTAAAATAAAATTGGTGTTCTGGGAGCATATTTGAGGGCATATTTAGGGTTATCTTTTTTTAACCAAAACACAACGTGTTTTTTTAATATACGCTGGTGCTCTTGGAACATAATCCCCATGAAAAGCGGTAGATTAATGTATAAGAATATTTAGTAAATATTTATGTATTGTGGTGCAGGTTGAAGAGGAAAATAATCATACAAAAGTACTAATAAACAGTTTAAAAAAAAAAAAAAAAAAACAAACATTACATCACTGTTTAATTTTATTCTTAATTTGTAAATCTTCACAAATACCGAAAAGGTGTTAAGCACTATGTTAAAGATAAGTAACTGATCAAATTTACACAAAAAGCAATACATGATTTTGATGTTTTCAGTCCAGTCTGTCTTGGGCTTGAATAACCACATTGAAAGCTGGCCGAATGTCTGAGATGGCTATGCTAAGGACAGCCGAGAGATGATCAGTGATACAGGCTCTGTATCTGTATTTATGGAGCTTTTCTTTTACCTCACATTCTCAAGGTACATCCAAAGAGGACTAGAATCCTCTGAGCATGTCTCCTCCTTTGCTCCTCATCAGATAAGTTCTTGTATTTCTCCTCGTGTTTGGTCACGTAGTGGCGATTCAGATTATAATTTTCAAAAACACACTGACTTGTGTACCACGGCTTTATCTTTGACTTCTGTAAAGAAATATTTAGCACGCCATGTCTTGTTAAAAACGTGGCAAATTTTTCTTTTTTTCATGTGAGCCGACATTTTTAGGGGGGCAGGGGTAGCTGGCTAGCACCTGTCGCTGTGCAGACAGACACAGATACGCCCATACGTAAATATGTCATGGCAACACAGTTGTATTGCATGTACAGCATAAATACTTGTTCATTTGTGATCATGACCGACACGCCGCGGGCCCGACAGGGATACCCAAAGGGCTGAATGTGGCCCGTGGGTCGTAAAATGCCCAGGTCTGTAATAAAGGATTATTGGTCTTTGTGAACGCAGAGTAATGCCAATATTTGGGTATCCCTGCACAATAAATGGATTACGGTTTGGTACATTCCAGCTAAAAGTCCTAATTTCTAATACTGGACATTTTTTCAATGCAAATGACTCTTCCGCAGTACAGTGTGAAAGCCCCTTTAAAGAAGCAAATCTCTTAATCCAGAGAAAACCAAGACAGTTCTGGAAACAAAAGGTGAAAGTTACTAAAAAAGACCAATACTACCACTATGATTTTCTATACTACTGTATTTTATATGGTTAGGTAAGGAATTAAAAGTCTTGAACGGCAGTCAAACAGGTATGAATGTAAATCACCATTTATTCAGGGAAAAAAGACCAGAGACCTAGTGTTTGTGTGTTGCTTACTTTCATTTTCTGTATAGAATCAGCTATTGGACCCATGTATCCAGATCTAAATTTGATATAATCAGTGCCATGTCTAAAACTTGGGTTACGGTACAAGAGGACAGCCCAGAAAGCAGTTTAAGTTCAAACCAATTGTTATTCTTGCTTTATGTATAGGACTGATTGCAAAAACAGACCTTCAGAAGAATGAACAGTATGGCAAACACGCCAGCATATCTTGTTTACCTATGAACTGCTTCAAACAAAACTGTTGATTAACTTGCAGTGACACAATGAACATTTTTCTATCCAGCATTTCTAGCACCTCCAACATATTCTGCAGAGCAGTCTACTGCTTAGTACTGGTCACTAGCTAGCATTTACAAAAAGTTGTTTCTCATCAGCCTGAAAAACCACAGAACGTGACGATGTGTTTGCAGCGAAGAAAGGCAAAGCAAACAATAAAACATCTGCAATTCACCTTTAAATGAAGCCTCTGGTAAAAATCCACTGCCAAAAGACTTGCACAGCCATGTCTCTTTCATTACACTACCATGAGGCCAGCTCAAAAACTGTCAAACTTCAGAATTCACTTTAAAAACTGTATTTAATAAGTTGAACCACGCAACCATGGACTTTTTTGCTTTTTACTTCCTATTTCCATCACTACATTCTGCTTCCTGTGACTGAAGCTCAGGTAGTTAGACATAACTTAAAACACTGCAGGAGCATGGAAGGGGAAAGAGCTTTGAGAACTTCATTCAGTCACTTCCCCAAATGACAACTACATATTGTAAATGTGGCCTATACTTGCAAACAGGTCTTAAGACAGCTGACAATTAAACGCCGTACCTCAGAGCTGACAGCAGGAAGTTCACTGGAGGAAGAAAGAGCAGAAGAGCACGCCTGTGAGAAAAATAAATAATAAAAATCAATCATAAAAACACCACAATCCATATAAAAGAAACCATCTTGATTCAAGTTAGAACTTTCAGACAGCATTACTTACATACACACAAGCATCATGGCCACTCATCTCCAAGTGACAGGGATGCCGTCTGTCAGTCTGTTCAGTGGGTGACTTGCTGATGGTGAAGCCAGACAATATGACAATGTCCTGAAGGCATACGTAGTAGAATCAAAAAAGGTAAAATATAAGCAAAGTGATCTTGAGCAAACATGACTGAGGTGAGCTCAATGAACCCAGTCATCATTAGTTTCACTGTGGATCTGAGGGAGTAGTCTAATGAGTTAGGCGCCCCTTAGAGAAGAAAAAAGGCAGACTTGTCATAGCTTTCAGCTGATCTCTCAACCAAATTCCATTTGAATTGTCAGTATCTGTCAGAGAAAGATTCTGTACTGTCAAAGTTTCTCAGTCTACACCACATATACTAATGACACTCAGGCATTAAATTATTTATATTCTGTATTCTGCTTTTATAAGAAGACATTTCACCTCTTTTTCCAAATCAAATCCACTTGCAATGTGTCTTCTACTCACAGACTGCAGAAAGTGACAATGTGCAGCATGTTGCTCTTACCGCAGCTGCCAAGTATCATAATAGTACTAACTGCAATCACATACAGGGTTTAGCATCAGCTCAGTTTATAAAAGAAGTGCTGTTGCCACATGAACAAGAGGAGGGAGAGTCACACTCAGCATAACAGTAACAATTACAGCGAATATGAGCCACACAGGACAGCTGATAATGAAACAGAGACCCTTGGGGCAATGAGCAATACCACAGAAAACCCAGTTGTGGGGGCTTTTGGGGGTTGGTAAGAAACAGGCAGTATCCTGAGAGGGAAAAACAGCCAATTCGAAGCAAGACGAAAGATAGCAAAGCACCAGGGCTCAGATTAAAGAAATTTCTCTAAGGAAAGATTTTTTTTTTGTCAGACAGCCATCGTTTTTCAGCAGAGAGGCAATCCAAACTACAATGATTGTGTTATGTGTCTGATTCCAATGCAGCAAAATCTGTGTTATGCAACTGCATTGCTTTTCACACCATATTCATATGAACAGAGTTTCTTTAGAGTGGCATTCAAAAGCCCAGTGATATTTAATACACTGAAGAGCAATGATAATACAACAAAATTTTCACAACAAAAAAAAAAGACCTGAAGTTTAATAGAAGCTGAAGAAATGCCTCCATTATTACTGCAGAACCTTTTTTTTTTAAATTAATGTAACCTTTTAACTGAGTCAAGGGCATTATTCGTCCCAGCAGGTTACTCCTTGATATCCACACAAATATCCTGAAAAGATCTTTAATGTGTTAAAACACAGGCCCACCCCTTGACTGACAGACTGTGAGAAGTCCTTGGCCAGCGTGCCAAAAAAAATGACATTGATTGATGCACGCTGTGATGCTGAACTCTGTTGGGGGTCTTCCTCTGAGAAAAAAAAATAATAGAGAAAATGAGAGAAAATCAAAGAGGGAGTGAGAAAAAGCTTTAACATGCACAAAGAGATAAGGAGCAAGACCTGATAAATGAATGTGACTTTTTGTAGTCAGATTCAATCACACACTGTTTATTTTCATTTACTCAGCAATCAATGTCCTCTCGCTATAGATACATGCCACTAAAACACACAGACAAAAAACACGGATTTGTTAAAATAGTTTTAGCAATACCCATCCTTTATACTCAAATCAGCTTAGACTTACAACAGCAGTAGAAACTAGATACAAGACATTAATGCTAGAAAAACATGCCTGAGAAGCAGACACCATGAATTTGGATTGTCCATGTTTATTCACAATCAAGCTTACATATTCGTATTCACAGTTTAGGGCGCCCCAGGTCAAATTATGTTAACCAAGGGAAAATAAGCACACATCCTGTACGGAGAACACAGGGTTGTCTATATAATTTAATGGAAATAAAACATAAAATGTGGCCTGTGCAAAAGTCAAGGGACATTTTATGTGTTTTTTTTTATCTTCCAGTGCGCTAAATTCATCAGATAAACTGAAACTGTAAATAACTATTTATAAGCTATATATAATCCACCCCTTCATTACTAAACCCAGCCGGTCGTCGATAACCCTTCCCCATCACAATAGGGTGTATCAAATAGAACTACTTTTGTAAAAAAAAATTTTTTTTTTAAGTTTTAAACAAAGTTCAAAAGGAATTTTAATCACACCCTCACCTTGGATAACAGACTTCAGCAGGTAGTCTCTCTGCCTGCAAGATACAACAGGACCCTTTTGAACCACTTTCCCCTATAAAAGGCATAAAGAAACTGCACAGTAAGAATAAACAGTTAAGCTTGTTTTCATTTTTATGAATAGGTTACTTTGTTTCAGTATAGATCATTACTTGTAATAAAATGTCATACCTCTGAAACAAAAGCATTGTTAACTAAGTACTTTTGGACATTTCTACTGATTGATTAATCATAAAAGTTCAAACGATCCAAATGGTGCTTTCCAAACACATGCTGTTTTGATAAAGCAGTGGCAAGACGTAAGAATCATGCAGAAAGTGGCAAGACCTTAACACTTCTGTGTAAGCAGTCCGATCTGAGACTGAGGTTTGGTATCGAGATCCCCTGCAGGTGTGGAGGCACCTGACTGTCCAGATCATTCACATCTTTCACAGTGTGAACAGGCATGACTCCTCGTTAGATCTGCAGTGATAAATGAGGCATATCAGTCCAAAAGATGCTACAAAGAAAAAAGTCAAATACAGTAACAAGCTTGCTCACTTGACAGCTGAATACAGTCCCCTCCAAAAGTATTGGAACAGCAAGGCCTATTGCTTTATTTTTGCTGTACACTGAAAACATTTGGGGATGACATCAAAAGATGAATATCAGTATTTCAGCTTTTATTTCCAGGTATTTACATCTAGATCTGTTAAACAGCTTAGACAATAACATTGTAACAGAACACAAAGTTTTTAGATGAGCAAAAGTATAGGAACAGATAGACTTAAGATTAATTAAAGTGAATAATACTTCATATTTAGTTGCAAATCTTTTGCTTGCAATGACAGCATCAGGCCTGCAACCCACTGACATGACCAAATTTTTGCATTCTTCTGTTGTGATGCTTTTCCAGGCTTTCACTGCAGCCTCTTTCAGTTGTTGTTTGTATTGGGGAGTTTCTCCCTTCATTCTCCTCTTTAGCAGGTAAAACGCATGCTCAATAGGGTTTAAGTCTGGAGATTGTCTTGGCCAGTCTAAAACCTTCCACTTCTTTCCACTGATGAACACCTTCATCTTTTGATGTCATTCCCAAATGTTTTCAGCGTACAGCAAAAATAAAGCAATAGGCCTTGCTGTTCCAATTCTTTTGGAGGGGACTGTATATAAGCACTTCCAACCCTAACCCTAACCCTAACCCCAGCAAGTGGTAACCTTTTACGTCAGCACTGCTCGTTTCTTTGATCAAAGTTGTTTTATTGTAATTATTTGAACATTTAGAGAATACAGAATAGAGCCATTTCACCCTCCCACCGCTATAACACTGGATAAACAAAAGAAAAAACAGGAAAAGTACATACATATATACATACATACATACATACATACATACACACATACATACTTACATACATAATAAGTAAATACACAAAATGAAATAAATAGCTTAAATAAGGGTGTAACTTAAATAAGTCTCAGGTCACATATCTACATATCATAGCCATAATAGTTATTTTGTGATTTTGGAAGCTGCCATATTCTCAACATGAAGGGTTGCCAGGTATCATACAACTTCCCAACAGATCCACCAACAGAATGTCTAATTTTTGCAGATACATATGACACAAGACCTCTTTAATCAAATTTCCAAATGTCAGAGAGAAAAAGTCCTTCCATTTAAAAAGAATATGCCTCCTGGCCAAAAGGTAACAAAAAGAATCATATTAGAATTATACCTACTGCATCAACTCCAAACATTGAAATTAAAGGAGAAGTGTGTACCACTGTGCCACATATCCAAGAAAAGATATCAAAGATAGAATGCCAAAAACTGTACAGCTTTAAGTTGAAGTTGAAGTTTATTGTCATATGTACAGAGTACAGTGTACAGAGCACAATGAAATTCTTACTTGAACACCC
>JBBPDB010000128.1:10119866-10174384 GCA_037974465.1 Brachypetersius altus | reverse complement strand
ATGGCGTCTGCATTACCACATCTGATCAAAACACCGAGTAAATCAGTAGGATCACACGTCTGCGCTTTGTTTCCCGGTGGACCGAAAATAAACGCGACACTCGCGTCTCCCGGAAATCCGACAAAATTCAACCAATCAGATGACGACTTCGACATTCCTGAAGTGTTTCCAGCTAAGTGTACCATATGCATCAGACGTTTAGCCAACGTTCTGTGGGCGTGACGTCTGAGGCTGAGACTACAGGAGGCTGGACTGTGTGCTGTGATATCTCCTCACCAACATAGAGAATTTGCCTTAAATGAACTTAAGTCTAAATGTTAAATATGAAAAATATATCTCGCACTCTAAATGTGAAACTTTACAGTAAGATAGAGCTTGGTGAGACATTTTCAACAACCCCTTGTTCACCATAATAGCCCCGGGAGAAAAGTAATTATTAACCGAAAACCGTTCACCTCGTACAAAAGTTTGGAACACCTGGGTGAGGTGAACGATATAACGGCGGCTATTATGGCAAATGAGGTGTCTTTGGAAAGGACTCATCGAGCCCTATCTAACTAAGTTTCACTGAGATTGATGGTCGCCCCACCTAGAAAAGCCATGAGCATGTTCTGTTGGGGTATAAAGTAATGGGACACCCGGGCGAGGCGTCCCAATACATTCGCCAGTCTTGGCTTTTTCTTCTTTAAGTCTGAAGTAACTCCAAACTGCTGACATGTTGGCAAGTCTCACACACAACAGAAACTCTCATCACGTGGTGCATCTTCTCGTGTTGCAAATCACGTTATACATGCTGTAATTATTTTCCGTATTTTTTAATGGATCGGATTAAGTTTTTTTATTCCTTCCCGATTTTCGATCTCATAATTTAGGTCAGGAAAGGACCGATACGATACAGCATATTGGTTTGGTGCTAATTATTATTATCTCTAATAATTAGCATATAATAATCATATGCTAAGCATTTTTGAAGAAACAGGTGTAGCTGACTGACACTGATCATTATATCTCAGCCACAGTGTGGCCTGTCTGACTTCACACTGAAAATATTGGAACAGTTACTGGATTGGTGCCTGTGGTTTAATAAAAATCGGATGCAAGTCTATTGCAAATCTATTTGTACTCATTATTCAATAAAGTTAATGTGCCTGAAATAACTAAAAACTGGCTTAGCAAAGTGTGTTGTGGTTTCTGATGATTACAATTTTTTTGTTGACCAGTGTTATTACTGTAGTAATTATGCAGGGAAAGAAATAGAAACCTTACAGTATGTTTGCAGCGTGCAGCCCAAGATGTTAATTTGATGCGCCTATTATGACCTGATTCCATACTAAAATGTATATGCTAATTTTGGAGCAACCAATTAGTCATACAAGTCAATGAACTAACCAGACTTTATAAACAATGAAGACAGGTTCTGAGATCAGATAGAAGAAAAACACATCATCAAAATGTGGTTGAACATATCAGAGAGAGAGAGAGAGAAAGAGAGAGAGAGAGAGAAAACTAGTAAGAATAAAAATTTCTTCATGTTTCTCTGAAGCTCCTAGTCCATTAAAACACCTACAAAATATGCCTTCATTTCGTGTGCATGCAATTTCTGCTGATAATATGCAATTATCCATGCCTAATTAAAATGATTATTTGAAATACAATGAGGCAACAAAAGGAAAATAGACAGAACATGTGATTATGATAATTACTGAAATAATTCTATGGTGAACTCACCTTGTAATTTAGAAACACTTGAAATCACACACAAACTCCAAACAACCAGTGCCTAACACTGAATGAACATGATGAAAACCTATTAGTAGGAACGATATTCATTTTCAAGCACAAAAAAAACACATCTGTTGTGCTTCCGGACAAATAGCACTTTGATTATTAGCTTATATTGTTCTTCATTCCTTTATCAGAATGAGGGAAAGAAAAGCACAATGCTGTGAACAAGGGCTGAGCATTCAGCTAGAAACAGTAACATTGTTTTGCTATGCAGTGGCTCAGCTCGCATATTAAATTACAAGCTGTCTTTGGGCTGTGAATCAGCCATTATATGCCTTGTACTGCTTTAACCTCTCCCTGGTTTGTTTGCTTGTCAACAGTACTTTAAAGAATTTCCTCACTAATATGAATGCCTCTGTTTTTATATTATCTATTCGGGTTATTCAGAAGTTCAAAGCCCATCTTATTTAATTTTCTTGTTAATTGTTTATCCTGACGATGCCATTAATATATTATTACCTGTCCAAGGAGAATCACTGATAAACACACTGTATACATCTACCACCTGCTTTATTTATTGTACTATGTGAACACATTGACCGGAACTAGATACATACTAATCCAATCGCATAATATCGTAGATCCCTTTGTGCTGCCAGAGCAGCTCTAGCCTGTTGAGGCATGGGCCCATAGACCTCTGAAGATGTGCTATGGTATTTAGCACCAAGACATTAGCAGCAGATCCTCCATGGATCGGAATAGTTTGTTCAGCAAATAACCCAAAGGCTTGACTGTGATCAGAAGAATGTGGAGGCTGGAGTCAAGTTCCTTCCTTTCGTCATGTTCCTCCATGACCAATACCTGAACAGTTTCTGCAGTGTGGCAGGGCACACTGCCATTAGAGAATGTTGTTGTTTCCATGAAGAATGTACTTATTCTGCAACACTGTTTAGGTAAGTCCACATGCCAGGACCCAAGATTCCCAGCAGCACTGCCCAGAGCAACCTCACTGCTTCCTCCTTGCTGGCTTGCCATTACTCTCTATCTGGTTCACTGGTCATCATTTCTTGGACAACATTTGTAAGGTACTAACCACTGCATACCAGGAACACCCAACAAAACCTTTCATGTCGGAGTGCTCTGACCCAGTCCTCTAGCATCAAAGTTTGGTCTTCTTGTAAAAGTCAATCTGATTCTTATGCTTGCCCGTTTTTGATGCATCGACTTCAAGGCCTAATTAAAATGTTAATTTGAAGAGAAATAAAAATGAGTGTACAAGAATGACTAATAAAAGACAGTGCTGAGTTTCATAGTTTAGAAGCATAAACAAAAGACTTTGTAATTTATGAACAATATTTGCATAAGCCTTTTCATTCACAGTCAAAATTAAAATCAAAGAATTTTCAAATCAATTCTGTGAGTCAGTAGTTACTGGGTTCTGTGCTTTTAGTGACTGTGTCTCATGTGAAGGGCATTTCTGAACTGAAGTTGTTCTTTGATTGAACAGGACCCACAGTACTGTCACACCACTATGACATGAAGGCAATATTGCAGTCGTCTTTGATAGTGTTGGAGTTTTAACATGAATGCATGATTCCCAATCTCAGATGAGCCGTATTTTGCCTCGCACATGCTCTAGGTGTCCCACTAAGAGCGTGTGATCTGTGAGGCCGGATTGCCTTGTCTCTACTGCCTATCACTTTGAAACACTCAAGAATCAGCACTGCATACTAAGTGGGATCCAGCTCTGGCTCTGGGCTTTCTGTTCACTAACTAATCAATGCTGGTGAAAGAAGGGGATATTGGTTAAAGCCGTTTATGACTTGCATGTTAAAACGGTGTGCACAATCAGGTCTGTAGCTTTGGAAGAAGAAAGAGACTTTTCAGTTGTTCTTAAGTGTACAATTATATGAGTCATAAGATGAGTACACAAAAAGCATAAAACGCTACTTTTTGTTGCTGTGGTTTGTCAAATAGGGGGCTACAACCAAGCTCTCCCCCTCTCCCATGTCAAATCAGCTTTAAAAGAATGAGCTTTTGTGAGTGTGTGTGCGTGTTTGTGTTTGTGAGTGTGTGTGCGTGTTTGTGTGTGTGTGTGTGTGTGTGTGTGTGTGTGTGTGTGTGTGTGTGTGTGTGTGTGTGTGTGTGTGTGTGTGTGTTTTCTGGACGGGCCTTTTTTTACTCGTATCCTCTGCCTGCAACTGTTTTGTATCCTATTACTGTTGTAATTTTGCATTCCTTTGCTGTCCTGTGTTTGCCTTGTTCTAGAACTGAAATAATTATACCAAATCTAATGCAGCTGAACAGAGCCGTATGGAGCTGCAGGTTGCCCTCAGCTAAGCTCTGTCCCCAAATCTCCTGCATTTTTAAACTCTTTACTAAGCAAGTAGCTTCAGCATTTTCCCTCTTCATTATTCCTATGAGAAGTGAATTACTTCAGAGAAATAATTGGTCCAAAGGGTGACAAAATAAGGATCCTTCCCTGCATAAATTGATCCATCATTTATTTTTTTTTTATTTCACACCAACCACACAAACCTTTTCATTCCAGCAGAAGGGAAATAGCAGCCCTCTGACAGTCCTTCAGTTTCTCTTAAAAATAATCATCCTATCCTGTCTGCATGCATTCCAATAAAGCTGTTTGATCTCTGAAGACAGCCTCCAACTGTAATATCATGCAAATGTTTTCTCTTCCATTTCCTCTGAAAAGGAAGCATTTCTTAGTAAACCTGCCATGTGCTATGTTACATATAATTGTGGTGAGTAAGTGAACAATACACAGGAGCTTCTTTTCTTGCATTGTTGGCCAACATGCAATGTGGTATTAAGAATAAAACAAACCCCTGTTGTAGACAGTGCTGTGATTACAGGAAGATCAAACATTTATAGTGCTTCTCACAAGTGTTGGGAAGGTTAAGAAAGATATGCCTGTTCATCCAGAAGTGCTGCATACTATGACCACGACAGAAGGTGAGAGAATGAATGTTTGTGGTAGTAATAGATTGGAACACTTGTTGTTTGTTGTTCTATTCTTAGTGGAAATTTAAATGCATAAGGATTTAGAGAAAAACTGAAACAATCTGAAACAATAGAAAATAAAACCATGTCCGAGGAATTGAGGAAAACATGTTTGGAGCTTGTTGTAGCGATGTAGTCCAACATCAAGGTCAGCTGGCATCAGCATTTTTACACATGCCACAAAGCACAGTAGAGTGTTTACTGCTAAAACTGCCCTGCCTTCACCTGTAGTCTTGCGGTGTTCTGTTTTTGTTCTTTATTTTGCACCATGGTCCTATAGGAATGCTGTTTCATTTCACTGTGAACTGTGTATATGGTTACAATGACAAATGCCTACTTGATTTGATTTTACTATTTTATAGGCATATGCACTTGTTACATATCTCTAATTATTTATACATTTGTTGACAAATGTATAAGTGATATATGATTATAGTTAATATTAGCCAATTGTCCTCTATAGACCCCCTCAGTCTCAAACTAACTCATGTCTACCATGTTTTCTAGCGAAACTAGCATCATTTTGATCATTAGCAGTTTCTTAATTTCTTCTGCCAGCATCAAATTTGCCATCACCGTGGAAGAGGTTAGTGTGTCATCTGTCCATACTATCTGAACATTCAGAAGAAAACATTTAGACTGTTGTTTGTGTTTCTTGGTGCAGCTTTCATAATTGTTCTGTCAACTGTGAACTACTATGAGCAGCACGCTGTCTGCACTCAGGAGGATGCTCATGATTTCAGTGGCAGAGATTTACATTTTTTTTTCACACCTCAGTGAAGATTTTATCTTCTTTCATCATCTACACCTATTGACTCCAAAGTAGACACCAGAGATAAAAGCAAGGAGTGCAGAATAAAAACAGCTCTTCACTATTTAAGTCAGTACTTACTGAGGGCAGTGAATGTTCAGCTTATTTCACTCTAAACACAACCTCCAGTATAACTGGGAAACAGAATCAATCATAACAATACATTCTACTTTGCAGGAGAGAAAAAACATGCACAGCATGTAAGTAAATGTTTCAAGATACTGTACAGGTAAGTTTCTCTCCACCCATTTGCCATGATACATCGTACAGAGCAGGTGACATTTTCAAATATTGCAAAATAGCGAATAAATATAAACTGACTAGAAAATGCTGGGATACAAGTGTGAGAATAAGAAAATCAGCCACAAGATATCTGAGCCCATACTACTTGGAAGGATTTAAATCCTGTGTGGATCATCTAGGGTTGATTATTCCAGCTTTTTTTCTGGAATAGTCTAGAAAAAGGCTCAGAGCGACTGGAAGAGAAAAGGCAAATTGTGCAAACACTAAGACTTTCACACAAAATTAGACATGATAATGTTTCTCTGCCTCAGCATTGTTCCCAAATTCCTCATGGAATTGGGTTCCATTCAGTTGTGACTGAATTTGAGAACTTATTGAACCTGGAAACAGCTCCCATTTGTCTTGCCTAAGGTATGATTTCTTTCTCTCTCTCTCTCTCTCTCTCTCTCTCTCTCTCTCTCTCTCTCTCTCTCTCTCTCTCGCTCTCTCTCTCTCGCTCTCTCTCTCATTGCAGTGTTTGAACAGTTCAAAATATTGAGCAAGGAAAAGTAAGAAAAGCAAGAATTGATCTCAAGAACCATTCCACCTTCAGAATGGAACCTGGGGCACAGATTATACCATATTTAAACAAAGTATCCTTTCTTCACAAAATAATGCAGTTGCTAAATGTTAGTACCTACCCAAAGTGCTCTAAGGAAGGACAACCAGTGAAAAGGCTCATTGATATATGTGGAAAGTGAAGTCTACCCGCCTGGTCCGATTGCACAGAAGTGCTACTTTAGCACAAACTGCTGAAAAACGTAATGCTGGCTGTGACTGAAAGGCATCGGAATACATTGCACTACATGTGGCTGGGTATAGGGTCAGAGTACCCCTGCTGACCCCTGTCCTTAGTCAAAAGCCCTTACAATGAGCATGTGGATCATGGAACAAAGAATGTAGTGTGGTCAGGTGATCACATTTTCTTTACCATCATGTTGATGGTTAAGTATGTGTGTGTCACATACCTGAGGAAAAGATGGCACTAGGATGTGCTATGTGAAGAAGGCAAGCCAGAGAAGGCAGTATGATGCTCTGCTAGGAACATTGCTGAGAGCATCAACTTGTCTAGACCAAGTTCACCCCTGTATAGCAGCGGTATTCTCTAATGGCAGCAGTTTATTTCAGTAGGATAATACACCCTTCCACCCTGACAAATTATTCCAGAATGGTTTGAGGAACATGACAAAGAGTTCAAATCCACAGATCTCAATCCAACCAAGCATCTGTGAGATATGCTGGAGGCCCTACTTCGCAACTTAAAGGAGTTAAAGGATCTGCTGATAACATCTTGGTGCCAAATAATACAAAACACCTGTCCATGACTTGACAGGCCAGAGCTGTTCTGACCAACACAATATTAGGCAGATGATTTTAATGCTATGGTTAATTGGTGTAACTGTACAATCTAAGACACTTACAAAGGGGAATCCTAGTGCTGTTTCTATGGAAACATGATCTTTGGCAACAATTCATTCCCCAGAAAAGGTTAATTGCATTTTACAAAAGTAAGAAAGAAACTAAGCAGAAATCTCAAGCTGAGAGAAAACAACGATACACTTATTATCCTGCTCTTTTACAGCAGTACTTTTACACTTTTTGGCAGTCTTTAAAAAGGTATGTTCTAGTGAAATATTGCGCTTGCTAGTTTCTAGAGATGTCTTTCATTACACATTGGTTTCATTCAATTATCACAAGATTTATAGGGGTGTGTGTGTATCAGTATCAGTAAAATGGTTATGAGGTTTCAGGGGGCAGCTCCCATATCAAAGACCTGCACAGTTACATTATAGATGGAAATCGATTGTGACGGGTAAATAATTTTACCTGACAATTTGAATAGATTAATAATTACTTTAAAATGTGATAATATAAAAGAGATATATTTGCTCCGTTGTTTGGCAATCGGTGTCTTTCATCCTGTGACTCTGTGCTGTTCTTTGGAGATAACAGAGCCATCGTGTATAACGGAATGATTGCCTTTTCCCTCATCTCCTTCATAAAATGGACCATTAATTTCCCCTCATCCTTCTTGCTCTGTCTAACCAGTAAATTATGTCACTGGAAAGATTTTCAGGAAGGAACCTCTGGTTTAATGTCAAAAGATGCTGAGAAAATATGGGTGCAGGCTAGGGCTATTATTATTGTAGAAGAGTGTAAGACAGGCTACAGTATGCTTATAGAGTACACTTATAGAGTCTTATAGAATCATGTGTGAATATATGTGTGAATATATACAGATAACATTAAATCCACCTGCCTAATATTGTATGGCTTCCACTTGCATCACCGAAACAGCTTTAACCCTTCGAGGCCTGGAGTCCACAAGACCTCTGAAGATGTGCTATGGCATCAAGATGTTCCTGTAAGTGAGGTGGGGCCTCAATGCATTGGCTTCGCTTGTTCAGCACATCTCACAGATGCTCAGTCGAATTAAGATCTGAGGAACTTTTTGTCACGTTTTACAAACCATTCCTAAACACTTTTTTTCAGTGTGATAGGGTCCATTATCCTGCTGAAAAAGCCACTGCCATTAGAGGATCCCATTACTATCAAGGGGATGACAATGTTCTTTTTGATGCTGATTTTGAGTTCAGGAGTGCCCCCATTCAGAGTGTCTAACCACTTTAAGCACTGTTTTCCTGTTAAACCAGTTCCAGTTGGTTACAAACTGTCAGACAGCCAGACCCTTTCTTTCTCCAAGGCCCAGCTGTTTGTCCAATTTGTTGCCTGTCTGGCAGTGTTTGGGTCTTGTTGCCCCCCGGCGTGGCTGCAATTGAGCCCTGTGTTAGAAGTCCATCCTGAATGCCTGTTCATTTCAGCACACTATCTCCATCATGTGCACAACCTGCAGGAAAAACATGTTTCCTTTTCTTTAATTTCATTTTTCTTAAAGTGCCACTCATGTAATAAATGTTAATGATGAATCAGGGGAGAGAAATCCTAGTAGTAATCACAATGGCTGCACAAACATTCATTTATTTTTGTTTTTATTAACCTAAACTCAAAACCAAACATATGTTCAAGCAAAAACAGCCTCCGGTTAGGCCCAAGCATTGCGCCGATTGTGTGGTAATTATCAGTGCCTCAGTAAATGCGTCCTTCACCAGCTTCATTATCCGGCAGAGAAAGTGAGGATAAGCAAAAAAGTCTACCTCTGCTATAAAGCGCTATTCAGAATCATTCCCCTGACAATTTTCCTCCCCTGGAGAAATGAAAAGTTCCCCATCAGTAGCACATGAAGATTTTCTTTTTAACACTGTCAATAGCACAACAAAAAAGCTCATACAAATATCAGGCTCTTTCACCAAAGCCATTACTTTACAAGCAATCCCCAGATGAGATAAACACCAGATGGTCATGTTTGGTACGTTGTCGTGCACCGCTTGTTTTATTTACCATTGAACACAGCCTCCATCTCTAGATTTGCCTCCATCAAGTATTTATTCTCTCTTGAATGGAGGGATGCATAACAAATTGCCCTCCCATGACTAAGGGTGGATGAGCATCCAGTCTGTTCGTGCAGTGTCTCTAAATTGAGTATATCTTACACCTGAGAGCTAATAAAACTTGCTAAATGTGCTGCCATTCAAAAGTTTTTTATTTATTTTTATCCAAGTTATGTTATCCAAGGTATAAAGGTTTATTTTCCATCAATGCAGCTTCGTGTTCATAAGAGTGTCTTCTTTGGTTTGAACTGTAGGTTTTGAGTTAATATTTATGTGACAACTTTTGAAGAGTGCACAACATGATGTATGGCATGGAATTTGGCGTTATAGGCAAGGTGGTCCCGTCATGAATGTTGTCCCAGATTTTTACATCTGTGATATTGCTGTCCCAGTACCAGAAAGCTACATGTAGGAGGTAGCCTATATGTGATTGTGTATGAACAGATTTCCTTTTTCTGTACACTCAGCTTTGCTTTTTCCTGTAAACTCAGTTTAAGGCAGCTTGATATGGTTTAGCATTTGCCAAAAAATAAATTGGGGGAAAAAAGGGGGAGTTTTGGAATTTAGAATATTCTCAGCAATTGGCAAATGGCAAAATGCTTATGTGTAATATTCAGTGTGAATTTGGATGCTTAATGAAGTGCATTTAAATCAGAGGCTCTGACACCACTCCTTTCATCCCATGTTTGATGATGACCTCTGCTGTAATTAGCTCCTGAAAGTGTTATAGTTTGCTTTGATGTGATACCCACTCCACTGGACTGATGCAAATCAGAAGAGTGAGCGATGCCCAAAACGGCTGCACCACGATGAGCCGAGCAGACAAGGCTACAAGGCTGTTTAGAAGGAAATCCATGTGTCCTGCAAATTATAATATCTTAGCAGGATCATCTCAATTATAGTCAGTATATCTGATATTAGACTGTTATGAGAATCCCGTAAAACTCACATTTTGATTCTTTAAAGTTATTTTATCTAGTGCAAGTAAAGCAGCCCCTTATAGTCACGCGTGAACCCACCACACATTGTGAACTTCTGTTTCTTCATTTAACCCAGGGGTGTTGAACTCCAGTCCTGGAGGGCCGTGGTCCAGCATGTTTTTGGTGATTTTCCTGATCAGAAACACCTGGTTCACCTCCCCAGTTAATTGTCAGCTTTAGTGAATGTGTTTGAGGAGGAGAACCAGGACCGGAGTTTGAGACACCTGATTTAATCCATTCACCAAATGTTGCAATGGGCAGCCACCAGTACAGCGCCTGGGGAGCAGTGTTTGGGGACGATACCTCAATGGTGCCACTCATGACCTTCTGATCACAAGGGTAACTCTCTTAACCAACAGCTGCTCCATAATGAGATGGACACGTGCTTCTGTGGTGTCTTGCACACCATGCAGACTTGAACTGGGGATGTTCTGGTTCAGAGGCCGACGTTTACCTGCTGTGCAATGCAGGGGGCATGGATTCTAATGTCCTTCTTTTCCCATAAAAAGAAAGGATTCTAATGTCAGAAAGTACTTGAAATAAGCCACACCGATTCTTGAAATAAGCAACATGTCCTGTTTTAGTAGATGTGGAAAACCTCAAAGACCTGGCTTGTAACTTACTCACAATCACAAACTCAAGGCACTGCTAGCACTCCAGTAGCTTTAGGTGCTTTATTAGAGTGATACTTCACATCAGTGACACTCTGTACTCTTGTTTTATTGAATCTGATCCACTAATTGAGTAAGACAACACTAGATAAAAAGTAAAGAACTAGAAATTCAGAAGTTAAGCCCATTTTGTGATATTCTTACAACAACAAAGAAAATGAGACAAATAACATGTTGACTGGATTTGCTGGGTTCCATATTTGCATCAGTGCCTTGAAAAGCTCAGAACAGCTGAATTCACATTGTCATCATCTCCACATAAGCTGGGAGGCCCCTTAAGTGTTTTGTTTTTACAGGTCGTCTCTGATACTTGTACATGGCTGCGGTGTTTGAAGGGTCTCTGAGACCCCTGCATGACTCTTAAGAGGCAATGCGGAGCCTTCATGCCTCTGCCCTCTTATGCACACGGTCCAGTTCTTACAGGAGCCCTGTGAGATCCTGAAAAGTCCACAGATGGCTTTTGTCCCAGGAGGAAGCCTTAACTGAACACACTTTGCTTCCACTTTGAGTGCAATTGCTATAAAATTAAGCATTTGTGGTGCTTCAAATGTCATTGCGTTGACAACAGCCAAAGGGGTGAAATATTCTGTGTGTGGATCTGTTCTATCTGCATATGAAGATTTGATTATGTAGACACTCTACTTCACAAACAGCGAATACTAAAATGTAATACTGGCTAGATAAACCCTTTACTGCATGTTATGAAAAGCTTTAAATAATTTTTTACTTGAGTTGGGATAACTAGTGGAAATCTAATGAAGGCTTTTTGTGGGGTAGCCATTTGGCGACAGCATGAGAGAGTGGAAGTGTAATCTACAATGCATGCTACGGAAGTAAATCGATACACTGGTACTGGACATTTCAATATTCCAGATGCTGGATGTGCAATACTTAGTATAGTATAGATAATAAAATAAGAGTATTTAATGTGTTCAGTTAAGGTGAATTCATTTAGTCCCACTGTAAGCTTTGCAGTTCCATCCAAGCTGCTATAATATGGCTTTGATTCAATTCTACTGTTTTTTATAAAATGCATAAAATCAAACTGTTTTTGATATGAAAGAGAAGTTGTTGTGTGGGAATATTGTCAATTACATCCAGACCTCAGAGGGTTAGTATGACCTTGTGATGAGTGGAAAAAAAGAAGTACAGACGGCAACAGAAAGGCATCAGATTAAAATATATTGTTTACTCAAAAAGTAAAGGGTTAATACAATCCCTGAGTGAAAGAATAAGAAGGCGGAAGAATGAATTTGAAGGAGAGAGATTAGGAGAAGTACAATGACATACAGGGTGTGATTTGAGTTTCACTGTTCACTCAAGCTAAGGAAGTTATTAGAATAAGCGGATTAGACTCCATACATATTCTTTAATCCTGTTGTACTGAATGCAACATAAAGAAGGCAACTTGTTTGCTTATTCTTTGCTTATTATACAAAAGATTGTGTTCTTGATAAGAGGCGAGGAGCTCTCTTGTTGGTTACATATCACCATCATTTCTAAGCCTATTCCCACTGAGGGTACTTCATTGAGAAGGGCTTCCTCACTGAAGTTATCTCCATTCAATACATTGACCTTTGGTTCTTCAGAGGGGTGCTTATTCTAGGAACCGACTCAATTATCACCTCGGAGAAAGTAATTAACTTTCAGCCTGTTGTCCTCCGTTTCTTTTCATAGGTTACCTATCCTCCAGCAATCTCGATGGGGATGGTTCCCATCTCCTTCAGACTGAATCAATAAGGATGTGTCCAGTTTTGTAAAACACATGCATTTTCGAGAGGTTGCGGCCAAGGTCATCTTAATCAATAAATTATCCCCGCACTCCTCGCCGTAATCTTGAGATAGCACTTTTCATTACAATCGATAAACACTTGGTCAGGAGCACGTAGATGTCAACAGGGCAAGCGTTTTCTAAAGGTCATATAACAGGCCACGACATTAGGCCTCTGGTGAAACAGGACACATTCTCAAATACACCGTTTAAATGGTTTCTGAGCTAGTTTTCATTCAATTCATTCATGCCAACTCTAACAAATAGTATAGGAGCTGAAACAGCATTTGAACCTTATGTAAAGTACACTCTTGGTATAGTGGAGTGCAGTTTGATATCAAGTTACCAAATGAGTTGAGTAAAAGCCAGAAACATTTCACTTTAGTGTCAAAATCAATAAAATGCACAAATGTCTCCAACTGACCATTGATTCCCTAATTTCTGGAGTGGAAAATCAGTAGCTGTTGCTTATGTTGTGTTAGAGTTAAGAAATCAATAGCAATAGCGACTCACCTTTGAGGAACATTTTTCATCATGGAAGTGGACAAGTCACCACCAACTCCAGCAACTCCAGTCACACTTTTCTGCACGTACCAGGCCGCAGTAATGATTTTGTAATGTTGTCTCAACACAGCAGCTAAATTTAAACAATGCAGCACAGAGAACAATGCCTTCAGAATGCAAGTCTAGTTACTTCTGCAGTGAAACTTGGAAAACAGGATTAAAAAAATAGTGATTTTGAGAATAGGCATGTGTCATTTTCATTGGACTGGATATGATAGATGATAGGTCCTACAAATAAATATGCGTGCAATGCTACTCTTCTGGAATAATTCGAGCCTGACGGATCAAAACTGTATTAGTTTTAATTTTTTTTTACAGATTACAATGTTGTTCTATCATCTGCTTGGTCTAGTGGGGAGTATGAACAGCTGGGAGTTTTGCTGGATGAGGAAGGAAAATGTTAAAACAGAAATAAGTGACAACTTGCACATAGAAAATGTTGAAGTGGGCATGTCTTTTTGCACATGCTCAAATGCAGAAGATGCTGAAGTCCTCCTGTCAGGATAGCTTAAGGACCAAACAGAAGACTATTGAAAGGGAATAGGCATCTTACCTTTTCCAATGTGAGAGCTTAAGAGCAGGAAACCAGTGGCAGCAGCACATGCCCATATCACTTATTTGTCACATGGGAAAGACAATGTTTGATGAAATAACCTGGGGCAAAGTACACTCAGCACTTTGAACTGAGTCAAGATCTATGCAGTGTTTTCTTTACGCCTATAGTATAAGGTCAAGCTAAAGCTGGGGTAAAAATAGATATTAAGGCATGACAGCACACTGTGAATCATTAATTCCAGCACAGACAGTGGAGGTTGCCTTCAGTTTGCATCCCCGGGGAAGAGGACTAATTATAGTTCTGACTCAAACAGAAGGACTGAGGGCAGACTGTTTATGATTTCCAGTGTGTGGTGGTTATAGCTTGATGTATGTGTCTGTGCATTGCAGACGTGGGAGTAAAGTCATACATTTGAAATTGTGAACATATTTAACTACTTAAACTTGTGAAAACACACAGAATTTAAATAAATGTACATTCTTTCCAGAGTATATTGTGTTCTAGAGTACTGTTAAACATGTTAATTGCTTTATTTATTTAATTACGTTGGTTTATAAATGTTGGTAAACAACTCTCTGTTCACTAAATTTAGAAGCCAAGGTTTGTGGCCTCTTTCTGTTGTAATGCGTATACATTAAGCAGGAATATATAGACAAAATGTCAAGTTTTATTCTGAGTTTAATGAAAAATAATGGACTAGTGCAGATTAGGCTGTGAATGATAAAGCTAATAATCCACAAGGACTTGGATACAACAGCACCGCCAATTTAGAGTCTCATTCATGCAGGACAGTATTATGGCTGGACCATGCAATAAAAAAGACTTTGAAAAATAAACACCCCACTTTACTTGCTTTAATACATTTGTAAATCACTATTTATGGCTGCATAATAATCTGGAAGCATATGTGTTAGCTTTAAGCTGCCTTTAACAATGGGTCTAATTGCTCACTGGGACATGTGTGTGATGCTTTTGTGGCCTACATCAGTGACATATAGCCCAATTAGTCCATGGGCTGACAGGGATGAATATCCCAACAAAGACAAAACATGCCTGTGGGCAAGAAAGGCGGCCATGCTCCCCTGAGGGTGAGAGCTTACTGCCCATAATGAAAGACAGAGAGAAGAGTGACTGTCACTGCTTCTCAGAACATGCCCTACGTGCAAGTCTGAACACAGAAAAAGAAACAGCCAGCATTGTCAAGCAATTACCACCAATGGGGAATAGATCAGAGGTGTAAAGTGGAGAGTTAATACAAGGAGGATAGCAGTGTACACACACACACACACACACACACACACACACACACACACACACACACACACAACACCACTTTTATTTGGTCCATCCACCTTGTATCTGTACTCTATATTATCAGTGGCTATTTGTCGGTATTTACCATTTTGGTACACTTCAAGTTTACATTTATAGACTATAGTTCATATGTTACTATTATTTTACCCAAATCATCAACCATCAGGAGCCCAGCCATAAGTCAGCAGGTATTCATTTACAGGTGGATCATTCTCAGCACAGCAGTAACATGGTACTGTCATATGTATACTCATATGCAAGCTTTTTTAATGATTACTGTGTCAGCTTTTGATAGTGGCAACTATTTGTAAGGTCCATTTAACATCCTACAATACTCAGTGGAATGTAGGAAATTAAAAACTGTAGTAGAAAGCATTTATTAATGCTTTCTACTAGTTCCTCAGCTGTCTCTGTTTATTTCTATATGGTTGAGATGGCAATAAAGTTGACTTTGACTTTGACTAAGAATGTCAGGGTAGGTATATGTTGTAGAGGCATTGAGCAGAAATCCCTCTTTACAAAGATAAATGCACATTAAGAGAGACTGGTGTACAGAAAAATGTGGGGAAAAGTAATATGGTCAGAAGAGTAATTTTTCCCATTTTTTCCACAAGTGGGTGAGTGTAAGTGTGGTGTACAGCAAGGGACTCGTACACACCTGAATTTCAGAGGCTTTGTTATGTTGTGAGATACATTTTCCTGGCGTGATAATCAGAACAAATGTATTGAATCTGATCACATGCATTAAATGGTTAAGCATTTTAATCATGATCAGGATGACTCAGGAGGAGTCGCTGAATGGTTTGAAAAGTATGAAAACGATGTAGATCACATGCTGTGACTTTTCACAGTCACCAGATCTTAGCTCAGACAGACACCTGTGAAAGATTTTAAATCAATGTGTTAAACAGCAATCTCAACTGAGGGAATATACTTAGGTAGAAAAGTTTCCCATTAGTCAAGTATATGCGTATATCAAGTCATTTTAGAAAAAGTAAGATGGTTCATTCATCTTAAAAGGACAGATGGCGTTTCCACACTGTGTATAAAAATCGAGTTGCGGGGTTGTGATAACAGTGTGACAATGTAAATATATATATAGTATATAAAATCCAGATGGGTTTCATATGCATGTCAGGACCTCTAGTGTAGTGTGTAACTTGATCAGGGAAGCAGAACCATTCCATATGTCTGCTAGTGGCCTTCATAAACACTCGAGCCTCAAAGGACCTGCTTGTCACTGAGGATTGTGTCAGTCGACTGCTAGAGTAGAGCAATGAGCAATCATTGCCTGCACCCAGCAAAATCCCCAGAGCTGAATTAACACTTCAAGTGTTAAATTAACTCTTACACTGTTTGTGTCTGTTTGGGCAGGAGAACTGCTGGTGCGAATGTAACAGGAAGGATCTTGATGTGTAGTTGATACATGAGCTGCTATTTTTATAAGCTGTTGTCGATGAAACTGTAAATGAAACACATTATAAATACACAGATTATCCATAACATTAAAATATCCTGACTTACATTGTGTGGACTTATATTGTGTGGCACGAAAACAGCTGTTATGGACTCCACAAGACCTGCTGTGGTCATTAGCAACAGATCATTAGATCCTGTGTGTTTCAAAGTTGGGCCTCCAATAATTGGACTTATTTGTCCAGTATGTTCACTTGTGTTGAGATTTGGGAAATTGGGAGGCCATGTCAACATCTTTAAGTCTTTGTCGTGTTCCTCAAACCATCCCTGAATTATTTCTGCTGTATGGTAGGGTGCATTATTTTGTTGGAAGAGGCCACTGCCATTAGGGAATCCCACTGCCAAGAACAGGTGCACTGCCCAGAGCATCACACAGCCTCCTTCTTCCCACAGCGCATTCTTGTGCCATCTCCTCCCCAGGTGGCACGATGTACATGCTCCTGGCTGGACATATGATGTAAAGCCATGTGGCACTATGTGTTCTGATGTCTTTCTATCATAGCCAGCAATACCTTTTCAGCAATTTCCGCTACAGTAGCTTCAGTGGCTTCAGACCAGACTGGCTAGCCTTCGCTCCCTATGTGTGTCTATGAGTCTTGGGTACCCGATTAGTCTGGTTCACCAGTTATCTCTCCTTGGACTATTTTGTTAAGTATTAATCACTGCATAACATAAACATCCCACAAGATCTGATATTTTTGAGATGCTCTAAATCTTCATCTAGCCATCACAATTTGGCCATCAAAGTTGCTCAGATCTGTACAATTACCCATTTTTCTTGCTTCCAACACATCAACTCTAGTAATTGACTGTCACCCTTGACAGGTGTTACAAAATGTTTTTCATTTCACCTGTTTTGGCTGTTGTGACGTCTAGTAAGCCTCCACCTCGTTTGGGAAGAAGCCAGTCCCCTGAGTTTTAGGAGACACTTGCTCTGGACATGGAGGTTGTGTGTGTGTGTGAGGAGAGTGTGGTTGTTGCCAAGAGAGAAAGACACTCCAGCTATTTCAGTTGTGTTTTGTTTTTTTGAGCCTGAACTTTGACTTATAAATAAAGAAAACCTTCTGGAGAAAAAGTATGCTGCCTACTGCTGTGTCCTTCCCCTCAGCTGCCATGACAGCTGATCAGTGTATTGCACTGTGGAAGTGAGCAGGAAATGGAAAACGGCATATACTCGCCTCTTATTATTCAACTTTTGGTCATTTGAAAACCACAGTGAGTTGTAATTCAAGGAAAAAATGCTTTTTCTACAAACCAGAAAGCATGACACACATAGGAACTGCTGGTTTTAAGAAGCATTTTAAAGAAATGTGGAGTAGTCTCACAGGGGCCCTTAACATTTTGACATGCTTCACTGCTTTTCATTGGAGTTAATGGCTCAGTTCACTGTAGGCAAGTGGAGAATATGAAGCCCTCTCTCAAGTGCATTCATTCTAAATTGCAAAGTAAACATTGGGTGACCAGGGAATAGCAGTGCTTACAGGTAAATATGAAAGATATGGGATTTCTGTCCTAATTGCTGGCAGTTGGATTTTACAGCCTAAATAAAAGCCAACTGTCCATTTCATCACATTAATACTAATAGTAACTGTAACTCAAGACATTAAACTTGTTTTAGCATGTCCCTGAGATCACTCAGTAATATTTCTTTCTAAATACATGACAGGCTCTCACCAATATACTCCCCAAAGCACAGCACATGATGAAACCCTAAAACATCTCGCAATGGTTTTGTTATAAACATAGCTTTTTACCGATGTATGGTCTGTGGTGGACTAGTGCTCAGCCCACTGAGAGTCCAGACCTCGCACCCATTGACCCCAGGGTAGCACTGAAATAAACATTTACTGTTAACTCTTTCTCTACTCTTACCTCTCACATATGTCATATAGTCAGACACTGTATTTTCAATACATATATATGTATATTTGTGTGCATAAGATATTATACCATTTACACCAACGGAATCAATCTTGAGATCTGATCACCACTACAAGGCCTTGGAGAGACACAGAATTTAAATAACCTCTATGTAATGTAAAGATTCTTAAATTTGTCAAATAAAGATGGGGCTACTACAACTAGCCATATAGTTACATGACAAACCACATCTTCCTGATGTGCTGTTTAATGCTGTTCCTGGAGCTGGGAAATCTGCAGTAAAATCTAAAAGGTAAAGGTCACACATCCTTTATGCCAATTATGTCATTCTGATAATTATTAATTAATTCTGTAAATTCTGTCTCTTCAGGTATAAACTAAAAGGTTTGTTGCTTGGCTATAAAGGGGCATTTAGCCATTAGGCATAAGTACTTGTTTCTGCAAATTCAAATGATCTTTCATGTCCCCATAGAGACATGTTTTCCTCAAAATTTAGTTATAAAGCAAATAAACAGTAGAAGAGTTTGTATCTCTCTTGTATATTCAAGTTAGCCAAATCACTGGGCATTCTATACGTCCATTTCATTTATTTAGAGGCTTAAGGACCATAAACCTCAAACAGCTCCTTCTTAAAAAAAAAAACGGCTGAGTGAACGCCTGAGTGCTTGACGCAGACTGTTCCTGTTGATTAGATGTGACAGAGCCCATAGCTAAAGCCTTGCAAAATGTGTTTGGGCGTTTTATTAAATGGCATCAAAAAGAGGAGCTGTCTCCTGCCTCAACCATTAGACGGAATGCCCTGCCACTGAAGTGGCAAATGGTACAGACACATTCAGTATGGCTGTCTCTCCGAGCCGGAGTATCAGAGGTCATCTCAGTAATGCATTAGATGCTTTAAAGTTGCACTCACTTAGTTCTTCTAAATGCAATATTCTGAAAGAGTGATGTTAGCGTGAAGTGCCATACAGTTTGAGGAGAACTGCTACAAAATCAATGATTATCAAAAAGAAAACTGTGATCTTATAGTATTGTGTACTATATGTTCGGAGGGTTTTCAAATGGACCAAATACTAATGCAAGCAAGGAAATAAGATTCCCAGTAATCTACATAATAATTATCCAGCAAGTGACCAATGAATTACCACCAACTAATTTTTTTTATTTAGCTGCCCGAGATGACAAAGAGTAAACATGTTTCTGTTGTGTCTCTGGTTTGTGCAGTTCAATTTTTGTTCCCAAAAGTACAAACAATGTAAATACACCCCCAAAACTACACCTTAGTCTTTAAGGTCCAATTAAGCAAAATGTCTTTTTGAAGTACCCTGCCTTCCCAGGAGAAATGTGTATATTTGCATCTTTTTATCACTTTACATATTAAACAGAATACTAAAATCAATACCCAGACACAGAATATGATACAATTATGTTTTAGCTGTTTTATGTTTGGCTCATGTTACATGTGAGAGATGTGAACTGTACATCTGTGTGCATTTGTTCTGCATTTGAAGGGAATTTGGGCTTTAACAGGAAGGATGTTCATTTTAAAAATGAGCCTCACACCAGATTGCTCAATTCCCTCCCTGAGACCTGAGCTGTCACTCACTCTGCTGCACGACATTCATCAGTGCTAATACACTGTTAATATACTGCTCGTCTAGTTTACTCAAGTAGAGACACAGTGTTTGTTAAAGTGAGAGCGCAGCGACTGATCCTCTGAAGTGTAGAAAATATTGGTGCTCTGTCTATTTCGGTGAACCGTGCTGCTGAGATCTCTCAGGGCCTAAATGGGGACTGAAGGACAGTCATTAGTGAGCTGAAGCTAAGAGCAGAGATAACTGGCTGCCTGTCCAGCCCCCCAAAAGTAGCTACTTAGTTACAGGAGCCTCACGTCTGTCAGTGAGCCAATTAAGTATGCCGAACTGAGTCCAAGACAGTCCACAACTACAGCTCTGTTCTTGCCTCATTTCCTCTGTAAATACTGCTTAAAATCTTGGTAAGTGCACTGTTAGAATGTGCTGATGCTGCAGCACATGACAATCCACATATAGGCAAACATCGCTATCTCCTGACACTGCTGTCCTCGGACTGAATGGTTTAAACTAGCACAGTCACTGAAGGGGAAATGTCTGCTCCAAAACGCTGTAACATTTTTCTATGCAGTCAAAAATCCATTTGGCTACTACCTCTTCTATCGCTTCCTTTCCATTCTGTCAGTAAGTTCTCCTCACCTTTCTGGATGCAGCACATTTTCTGGCAGCATTTTGAGCCACATGCATTAAAAAAGCCATGAAAACTACTGCATACTCCTGGCATGGCAATAAATAACTTGTTTATGTAGCTGGGAAAAAAAAAGAGCGGATGCTATATTTAGAGTACAGTACAGGTGCTGGGAGGCAGCTCATAAATATCATCTTGCCAACGTAGCTTTGTGACTGTATCTAGACTCACCTGGTAAGAAAGGAAATCCTGCAAGGCAATAACATTACATGTTATTTCTGGCTTTCCAGAGAACTGTCATGTGTAGCACTGGGTAAATATTTCTTCCTAGTTTTCAGCATACTTTTGAGCAGGGTGCATGGTCTGCTGTGTTCCACATTAGGCAAAACTCCCACCAATTGCGTATCTCTGACCGTCATCGGAAAGTGTAGTAAAAGGCACAATGCTTGACTACTCACTCAAGATTGCTACACGTTTCAAAAACATTCCTTTATTATAAATTTTTTTTGTATAAAATCTGGCATGCTTCAACCATGGCATATACACACTTACAACCCAGGGCTAATTGACCAAGGTAGCCGATACAAGAGACAAATGCATTTTCCAATGCAGATCTGACACTGTGGAACAAGAATGAAAAAATCTTCACAACCACAAAATACTTACAATTAGAATAACAACTAACATGGTTGACTCCGATATTTCCTTTGTTTTCTCTGAATTTTCTATATATATTTTTTCTTCTTGCTCCTCCACTGACATCCCATTTTGCTGCTATGCCAGCAGCAAGAGTGGCACCATTCATTTTGACCGTTGGCCACGAGTGTAAATGAAAAAAAAACAAACGATCTCGACTCAGTCCAACCAGGTGTTCCCTTTTTACGACAAACAATACCAGAGTGTCATGCTTCAGCTGTAGTCAGTGCCAATGATCCATGCCTCGTGTAAACAATCCCAGTATCTTCTGCTTCAGGATGCATCTTCATATGGCATGATTGGTATAGCTGACATAGGTTGTTTTTGTGGGTGGCGCTGCAAAAGATAAAACAGTTGTTGAGAAGAGGCCCTTGAGTTGGGTTAAAGAATGAGAATGATGCTCTGAATGGGGTATGGTAACTATGGCAGCTATAAAGAAGTATTTTTAGCACATCACAGCCGTATGGCGTCACAGACTGAAAGTGTGACTTTACACCTAGGAGCAGAATCACACTTTTCTTTAACAAATTAAATGAAGTCAAGATTCAGCATGTTTCCCCATTACCCTACACTGCATGAACACACATTTTTAGAAAAAAAAAACGTTCTCAGGAATGGATGTGAAATCTGCTTGCGTAGATCAAGCAAGATTAATTCAGTCATTTTTACATTAGTCAAATAAAAGTCATAAAAATGAATGGCTCATAAAAACTCTATAAGGTATGTATCTCAAATTTGAGGTCCTGATGCGAGGCCCTGATACCTTGGGTAGGCATGATTAGCAATATCTTGCTCAAGGCTGTACATCATTTGTGATAAAAAAAAACTATAGTGGGTCCAAACCTAGTCTGTGAATTCGTGCTCTGTAACATAAAGCAGATTTCTCCTTGACTCTCACCACAAAGACACAGCATCGCAGACCAGTTTAAACATGTGCAGGTTTCTGTAGCTGTAATAGCTGAGAGTGTCTGTGTCACAATGTTGGTGATTACTTTTGAGTTTTCTTTCTAAACAGCACTACATCGAATAAAGCTGAATGACTGGACACAGGCATGTGTAAATAAATAAATAAATAAATAAATAAATAAGTGGTGCCTCAAATTTTGTGAACCTTGTGAAAATGAACTTTTAGATAAATTCTACCTATAATATTGTTAGGTCTTCATAAAAGGTCATAATAATAGATAAAGATAGCCTTGACCACTTTGTCAGCCTGACTGGTGTTTAGGGTCATTGTCCTGCTGTAAAACCCATCAGTGGACGCCCTGATATTCTAATATAGAACTAATATATGATACTGTTCAGAATTCATTGCTCGTAAATGATGGCAAGCTGTCCTGGTCCAATTGCACTTATTGGATCATTTGTTCAGTGAATGAATAAAAAGCATTGCATGATATTGTCAGATTCCACCAGTGAAAATGAGGAAAATCTGAAAGGGTCCAAAATCTTTCAAGCAAACATTCAAATTCACAAACTTTCTGTCTGTATGTGTATTTCTAGTATAGACTTCAACTGCGTGTATCCACATTACATTTACATAGACAGATTAATGATAAGGAAGGTAAGACAGAAGTCAGCAGAAAGAGCTGCAGGGCAGCCTGAATGCAGCAGGAACAACAGTTCACATGGAATGATAAGCAATGAACTGCAACACATTCATCCCTATTACTAATTAAAACTCTGCATTACTAAATCAGCTCACAATGTTTGGCACAAGAAGGGTTGGATATTCAACCCCAAAACATAATTTCCAGAGAGAATTATGTGATAAGGGCACTACTAATGGTAGCAGGGCATTGCATGTCACCAAAAGAGGCAAGACACTAGCTATTTATTAAAATATATTAGAAAGAAATTAAAACCTGGCTTCGAAACGTGAAGGGTCTTGTGTGACCTAGACAATCCCATTGAAATCTACTCATTTTAAAATCCAATGAAGTCCAACAAATGGTCCTTCATAACCTCGAGGAATGGACTTAAACTGAAACACAATGTTCCAAAAACAGCTTTTTATCATTCATGTCTTGAATCTCTTGTTGCCAAGAAAGGATGTTGCGAACTACTATGTTATTCATTTGTGGTCTCACCTGTTTCTGTTTTTCTATGAAAGCATACGTTTTATTCATATTTGGTGCAAGACATTATGTCCTGTAAATATGCACTGGAAATATAGTAAATAACTGAAACAAAAGTGCCAGAGTACTTTTCCCCTCACTGTATACTGCATTTCTTTACTATCGGTCTTCAGAAGTCTCTCTTTAGTTTTATGTTAGAGCTGCAAGACTAACTAACAAGTGTTGGAAATGCATGTTCTCTAGTTAGCATCGTAAACTTTGGGCCTAAACCATCACACATTTGCAATTTTCAAATTTGCATTAAACATATTAGTTGCTAGATAATCTTGAACAGTCTTGCCTGTGTGGTTTCCAATTCAATGACGTACTGCTTCATGTGTGAAATATATTTTTATCCAACACAGTACATTATTTAATGCCAAAAGACTCAACAGTTCAACAGTGTGTGAGGAGTGTGGGTGATGATGGCATGCAGTTTACATGAGCCTTTTTTTGTGGTCAAAAGTTTCTATTATTTCTTAGCTGCTTTCGTCTAAAACCTCTACTGCAAACCTAAAAGAGGTAAACACCAGATACCAAACACATCTTTGTTTATTGACTATATTTAAGGAAAGGTTACAAATACGTAAATCTGATTTCCCCCCAAATGCATCATCATTCTTGTAACAAAACATTGTGTCTCAGTATAATTTTTCATGTGATTTGAAGCCAACCTTTATATAGTTTGATAATTCCATGATGAATGGGTGAATAGAAATGATCAAACTATTAGAATGTTTGTTAATTTCTCATACGCAACAGTACATGATGGTTTATACAGTTTTCCTTCAGGTAAAGGTTTGTGACTGAAAATCTGACCTATTGTATTAATACTCATAATCGTGCTTTCAGCACATCCGTTTGTGATGCTGTCTGCTGTGTCTGATATGCGATGTTGAGCCATGAGAATGAGCTTATGGATAAACTCTAAGAAAAGATGGTCTTTTATATGCCTTTGCCTTGCGAATGCCATGCTCCACAGCCCATTACATGCCATTTTTGACACCAATTATAATTTGGCTCACCATCAGAGCCTGTTCAACAGACAAGCCCTAGCTCAGGACTGAAAAGCCGACACATTTGCATTTGCTCTAACAGGGTGATGTGTATCTGACAGAAAGCTGCTCTTAATGATCATAACCCTTATCATGCATAAAGAGAGGGCTTCCTGCACTGACTTCTGACACTTCTTAAGCAGAATCCACTTCTCATCTCTGGGTTTCTCTAATGAAATAAGCTGGCATTCAGTGATTTTCACTCTTGCGTTTTTTGACGAGTTTTGACGAGTTGTGTGATTCAGGCTGAGAGGTTATTTTGTCACAAATACTCAATCGAGTGAGACCATGGAGCCAAGACCATATCTAATGAGTTAAGAATGATAACTCTTCATTTGAATGAGTCCTCATCGCTTACATTTCCGCTCAGTAAGACGGAGGTTTATAAGGGACTAGAAATGTATGAGAAGCTGAGCGATTAAAGACGAGGTTCCAAACTCTGAATAAGACAAATCACCAATTCAAACGAGAGCCAAAATGGGCTTAGAAGAAGAAACGATTAACATACGAGTGAAGACAGTCTGCAGCTTAAACTGACAGTGTGTCTTATAGCTTAATGCACATTAATATTTTATTTTCTAATGACAGTAGAAGATGGTTCACATGTTTGTAAGTGAAAGGGAAATGATCTGTACTCACTGCTGTTGTCCACACTCTCACAGAGCTCAGTTTTCACCTCTCCGTTTGGCCTCTCGCTGGCCAGCTGGCTGAGCTTGCTCGACATGGTGGCGGCCGTCACAATAGCCTTGAAGCTGCGCTTGCGTTTTGGTACGTTTTGCTCCGGATGGAAGATGATTATATAGACTTTGGGCATATAGAGCATCCCCAGAGAAACAGACGCGCTCAGACTCAGAGAAACGGTCAGGGTGGTCGTCTGGATGTACATCTGGAAGAAAGAGAGGAAAAGGAGATTAGCAGTGAAATAGATTTGGTTTTCTAATGCCAATACATTTTCTTCAAAGAGGTTAATCCCCTTTATTAAAAAGCTGAGTTTCAAAGAATAGCAAAAAATCCACATAATTGTAAACATGTATCAATGCATTGTGCACCTTCTTATTTCCTTTTTCCTCATCAGAAGCAATGAAGTCGCCCCTACTGTAAGAATCCTATTGATTTTCAAATCTATAATAATAAGTGAAATGGGACAAGCAATAGAGTCGACTGAGGAATGTATCTTGCCTTTGAGGTCAATTAGGAGTATCTAGGACACAAGGGAGCAGGGGCCGCTTCCTGACAGTCTGATAATGTGTTAAAACTAGCAGCAGGAGCGACTGCAGGGACCAGAGAACAGCCACAGCTGTGACCTGCAGCATCTAGTTTAGATATGCGTCCAACTCGTTTCTCCTTTACTAGAAACGTTTGAAAGCTGTTACAGGCTAATGGACAGTAGCTCTCTGTTTCGTTATCTTATTCATATAGGAACTTTAAGATATCTTATCAATGAAACTAAATAACCATGATTAACTGGGTTTCCAATGCAGAAAAATAAGTACAGCCAAAATGTGTTTTTCAAAATAAAAAAATCACAGCAGAACAATTTTGCAGTGTTTAGCTTGACATAGCAGGGAACCTTTATTTGTGTTTATAAATGTTATTATCACACCACATCAGCATCCAACAGGAAATTCCTCTACCCATCACTAGTGTTCTTTAAAAAAATTCTTCCTCATTTTCATGACAGCTTAGGGACAGATTTTACTCAGGAGGCAGTGAGAGATGACAGTGCATATTAGATCACCTTATTCCATTTGGAGCACCATGAAGGAATTCAGATTTGACCTGCAGCCCTATGGTTCTGTGGTGACACTTATATAAAAAAGAGAGTAAATACATAAATCACACCAGTAGCTGATGACAATGTTGTGTCAGGCCAATTTGCAATAATTACACACAGGTTTACCAAGTGCAATAACTACAGTAAAATACAGTAAAAATACTACTTCACACAGCAGCAGATAGTGAGGGCAGCTGAAAAAGTCATAGGGGTGCCTCTACCTACCCTGAGAGTCATTTACCACAACCACTGCTTTTGCAGAGTCAGTAACATTGTGGAAGACCAATTCCACCCATTACATGAATATTTTCTCCTTCGCCGTTTGATAAATGGTATCAAAGCATATGTGCTGGTTCTACCAGACTGTGTAACAGATTCATACCACAAGATATCTGTCACGGTCTGGTCAGTGGCCGGTTAGGGCCACTGCTTTTTTGTTGTTGTTTCTGGTTTTTTCTGTTCATGTTTTGGGGGCTTTTATTTTGATATGTGTTTTGGGTTTTGCTTTTGTCACGTGTTCTTGTGTGTCACCTGTTTGTGTTTACCCCTGATCGCTGTCTGTATTTAGGTTCCGTTCTGTATCACCCTCACGGTCAGTCCATCGCCCTTACCACCCTTAGCACCTTGTATGCCTGGTTCCTGTTCTGTTCCTGTGTGTGTAAATAAACTCAAGCTCAGCATGGATTCCTGTCTGTCTGATTCTCATTGGGAAACATCATGGCAGCGGGTTCACCCCCGCTACCGTGACAGTATCAGAATTCCTAATGCACATTCATGCACATTCATGTCAAAGACTCTTCCTAGCCAAATGCAGCACTAATATAGCACCTCGCTGTATACTTCACAATAATTCCATTATAATCTCAGTACCTACTGTGATTTACAATTTCAACTGACTGATATGTGTGTGTGTGGGTGTGTGTGTGTGTGTGTGGGTTTGTGTATTGGAAAGAACAAGTCAGTGAGTTTGTTCTCCATAGCATAAGGCTGGGTGATGAGAGCTGACCTGGATAGGTGGCTGAAAACTCTAGCACACATCACCTAGTCCACCCTGAGACCTGACACCATCTTGGTCTCCAAGGCTATAAAACAGCTCATGCTCCTGGAGCTAGCTGTGCTTTGGGACGAGAGGATAGAAAAGGCGCAGGAAATGAAGAGGGGAAGTACCAGAAGGTGCTGGAGGTGTGCTGCAGGAATGGGTGGAGAAACAGGTGTATGCCAGGGGAAGTGGATTGGTCAGGGTTCATAAGCTACAAAACAGATCATGGTGCTGGAGCTAACTGTGCCTTGGGAGGACAGGGTGGAAGAGGCACAGGAGGGGAAGATGGGAAAGTACCAGAAACTGCTGGAGGTGTGCTACAGGAACGGGTGGAGGGCCAGGTGTATGCCAGGGGAGGTGGGTTGGCGAGGGTTTGCATGCCATTCCTTCACCAAGGCCAATGGAATCTGTGGTATCACCAAGCAGTAGAGCCATCAACAGAAATGCTGGCTTTTGCTGAAACTATATCTCTGGCTAAAAAGGGGTGACATGTGGGGGCTGTAAAATGCTACTTGATCAACTTCCGTCAGGGCACCTGGAACCTCGAACCCATGAACCATCCTTAATTACAGTCTCACTATGGGTAAGTGAGACACCGATCTACAGTATTACAGCACTGCTTACGACTCCTACTTAAATACAATTAGAATATAACACTATCACATACACAACGGCACAAGCATGCATGTGAATACGCTCTTGCCTAGGGGTGAGAATAACCACTGACAATATCTGACCATAGATATATAAGAAACCACTTTCTAGCTGAGTTACTGGAACTCTGTCAAATCAAATTAAATGATCGTTACTCTGCTGGAAAGCAGGCGTTACTGCAGCAAATAATGAGGCATTACAGGCGGACACACATTGTCTCTTAATAACCACTGAGAGCATAGTGGTTAGTGAAACCGGCTGAAAAAGAAGCAGCCTCATACTGAAAGGCTTTTCATATTGCATTGCTTAATCTCCTGAATATCAGCAGAAAGAGAGAAAGGAGTGTGAAAGAGATAATCACAGAAGAGGAAATGTGCTTTGCAGATTTATTTTCATTGCAGGTCAGCACATTGGTATTTTGGAGAAATGAATATAAAGAGAACTGAAAAACAATAAAAAAAAAATAAACAAAACAATTTCCTCCTCTACAAAAGTTATTTAATACAATCTGTGTTTGTTCTTGGACAAGCTGTTGGTTTTCTAAGCTGTCTTAGGAGAAATCTGGATGTCATATTGATTTTTGACAAAACATTTGCATACTAATCCTTCATCTGCATGCCACAATAGTTTCCATGCTGAACTTTAAGGCAGGTAATAGATACGACAGGAACAGAAATAGGTTAGTAACTGGCTCCAAAAATGTTAAATCGCTAAAAGGCCTCCCATAACTTACAGTTAAATGGTGGAATGATGTTGGCAAACAAAATAACAGTTTTTTAAATTATATATTTTATGTGTTAATCAAATTCTATATATTTGTCTAAAAAGGCCATTTAAAGTGTGTCGACCAAATATTAGAGTAATTAAAGATACAAATATGTGGGTTAAATGAAACACAAGTGATTGACCTTCACAATAAACTAAGTACAAATTCCAGACGAATTGACTTCAAACGTGAAAAAACCTAATCACTCAGAAACCAGATGGCAATTACTGACTGAATCTAATCTAATTAAAATACTTCTAAAATGATGTCATTTTGTATCAATGTGTGAATGTATTTAACAGCTTGTGTTTGAAACATGTTTCTTTGTTCAGTCTTCCATTATAAATGAAACATTTTCAGCATTCACTCAGTTCTGGTCCCTGAACACTTTCAGCCCTACTACATATTTTGAATATTTCACAGATCACATGTTCAACAGGAATTTCATCTTCTTCAAAGCACAACCTTGCAATATATTGAAGTATTTACGAGCTATAAATGCTGATTCACTGCATGTTGTTCATTTGCTAATTCTACCCTAAAAGAAACTGCTCTGACATTTTCTAAGCATGTACAAAACAAGATCAGCTGGGATAACACTTATATATATGTTTCTTAGATTCAGCGTTGAAACATAAAGTTCGTTTTTTAGGCGTTTCAAGGGCTAAATGTAAAATCAGATATTACACAGCAGGGTGAAACATCCACAGGTCTTAAATGTAGTCTATTTAATGTATTTTCAACAGGCATTTAAAATCACAGAGATGGAACACTCTCCTCAGTGAAGCAAGCTTTTCCAGGGCCAGGGTCTCTTCTTTAGGTAAGAATACAAACATTCATACAACTGCTTAAACTCATAAATGATTCTAAAGGTGAATCTAAAGGTGAAATAGTTTAAGTCTCTTCAGCTGCCTGACTGATGCTTTCTGTAGGAGAATTCAGTTTAAAACATCCAGACACTAGAACTGAGGGAATTGAACTAAGAGAATGTGTTTTTTTTATTGTATTTTTATAACAGATATCTGTATCCAGTAAGTACAGTATACAGCTTGGGTTGGTAGCCAGCAATAATAGAAATGTACCTTACATGTGTAAACTTCCCAAAAAAGGAATGTAATTAAATAGTCTTTCCATACTAGCAGCTACAAGAAATGTACACATTCAAGAGCCTGCAGATATACAACTCTGAAAGGGCATGGACCAACTACATGATGGAAATTATGTACTTTGAAGAGAAGCGCCAAAGCATACAGGGGTATAATTACATGTAGTGTCTGTATCACACAGAGAGAAATTAGAAGAGGGAATAATTAACATCTTCTTCAGCTACCATACTATGTCTTAACATGCTGCATTAAAGCTATAGTAATTACCCGCAAACTGTATTTAAAAGGCCTTTTGAATCGCACAGGGAAGCGATGCGTAAGTGTAGCGGCTGATGGTAGACAAAGAGTGAGGTCATTTTGCCATTCCTTGCATAGGTTACCCAAGCTTTGAAAGAACTGTATGCAAGGTGAGATCATGAATAAACAAACAGCCTGTATAAGCACTGCTCAGGTGAGCAGCGAAAACACAGCAAGACCCTAATACGCTATGCATTAGGATAGCCTCCATGGTGCCGGAAAATGTTCACAGATTAATATGTAATTGGGGCTACTGTGTAATGTCATCCACTGTTCCTTCCACTTCAAGGTTAAAATAATTCCAGCTACCAGTAAAAAACAGCCTCCCTACAGCACAACACAGCTTGTGCATCAAGCAAGTGGAACTGTCTAAGGGAGGAAATAAACAACCAACATGTGCATTACTCAAGCAGACAAGCAGAGACTGGGTAATGATGTTATTGGGATATTCACAAACCCAAAACAACTGTGCTAATGAGTAGCAGGCAGAGAGAACAAAGTCTGCAGCCTTCATCAGCTGTAAGGGTCTAAATTAACTGGCAATACACAAAGGAAATGTCTGTCAGGGGAAGATTTGAATCCTTCCTGAATGTGCTACTTTATTATAGTATTATATATATATAAATTAGGGCTGTAACGGTACACGTATTCGTACGGAACCGTCACGGTACATGGGTCACGGTTCGGTCCATGATGTCTTTCGGAGATAGGGTACGACGGAGAAGACATGACTGAAGTAATACGGAATCACAGAGTGACCAAAAAGCGCAAGTAAATCATAAACCTGGGTCATAGTGTGGTGCAATAGTGCCTCCTACTAGCATAACACTTCTGCTGCCTTACACACTGGTTAATACACTGCTGCTTATTTAAAATAAACGAAAACAAACCAAGCCTCAAAACCGAGGTGCGTACCGAACCGTGCCATCGGTGTACCGTTTTATATATATATATTAGAGCTGGGAACACCTTAGTCTCAGCCTCAGACGTCACGCCCACAGAACGTTGGCTAAATGTCTGATGCATATGGTACACTTAACTGGAACACTTCAGGAATCTCAAAGTTTTGATCAGATGTGGTAATGCAGACGCCAATGTTATACGTGCACAAACAGATCAATGACTTATTGCTTGTTTTCTTCTCCTTTAATTTTCTATGCTGATTGACCTGTTGTACGTCGGTCTGTTGAGCGGGGACATTTCCACGCCCCGAAACGTGACGCTGAACGAAATGAACTGTGATTGGTTGCTTCACATGTCAGTCAAACGGCCTTAGGAATTCCAGACCTTCAGCCGTCAGTCTGAAGGTCTGGCTACGCGAGACTAGTTCACCCTAATACAGATCCTGTAGAACATTTCTGTTGTGTAGTTTGGTACACAGAACCCTCTAGTGGTGAATGTGTGTGTGTGTGTGTGTGTGTGTGTGTGTGTGTGTGTGTGTGTGTGTGTGTGTGTTTGTGTGTGTTTGTGTGATCTCTTACCCTGGCATTCGTGTGAGGTATGATTGTACTTGTATCCAGTGGGGCACTGGCACACATAAGAGCCTTCTGTGTTGACACATTTGGCCGGTTCCTCACACCTCTTGGGGCTAAGCCGACACTCGTTGATGTCTGAGAACAAGAGAAGAAACTGACACCTCACACAGAAATCTCATCTCACAGACACACACTTGTCTTGACATCACATGCCCTTCGCTTCCAAAAAACGTCTTTACAAAAACATGGTGTCTGTGATGTCCAGGCTGGGCTGAGAACTTCAGATCAAATAAATCATGGACCTTCTAAAGACTTTAAGTAGCGGTGCGCAAAATCATTATTACTAACGAGGTAATTACAATATTTATTAACTAATTAACCAAGATCCAACGTACAGACTGACACCATACACAGATCTTATCTCACAGACACATGTTTGCATTGACATCACATGCCCTTTGCCTGCAAAACACATCTTTACAAACACATGGTAAGCAAAGGCTGCTCATTCCTACGCAAACACACCTTCACATCTCTCAGTCAAGCTGTAACGGACTCCATCGCTGTTTATTCTAAAAGGAAAAGAGTGTCTAGGCACATGGGGGTCAGGAACTTTAAAAGAATTTAAAAACACTGTTACGCAACACAGAAAAACAACTTTTGAATAAAACCTACAACATGAGGCTGTGACAAAACATGTTGCGTATTTGTGTGAGTGTGTGTGTGTGTGTTTGTGTGTGTGGGGGGGGTGTTAGCTGATTCACATTTACATGTGTGATTTATTGAGATGTTAATGTTTTTATCTCTGTGGGTTCCTTGACATGTGAAACCACGCAGCTTAGTTGGAGTCATATTTTGCTTTTACAGGAAAAAAAAAAAATCTGAGCATTCCCGGAACAGCTGTTGGGACTCAGTCCCAGCTGGCTGACAGTGAGGAGTGAGAGGAAAGTCAACTGGATCTAGAACAAACCCTGAACAATAACTGGGTTGAGAACTTTTGTAAATAAAGATGCACAAAATATCTATTACTAACAAGGTGGTTGAGAGTTATTGTTTACAATATATGTTTCATATTTAAAGGGTTATCTAAACTAATTAGAGTTCTTTACTGGTCACACAGCATTGTATCCCTTTTGACTGAATTCATGATTGTAAGTCGCTTTCACAGTTTCATTCGTCAATGTTCTCTCAACTACAATACCCAGCATGCATCACGCATCCCTGTGGACTGCCAGTCTAGCCACTGGTCTAAAGGTCATCCATTCAACCATACAACCAAGCTAGCACTGGTGTGACTCCTACCTGGTCAACAAACAAATCATGAAGGAAACAGTGATGATCTTTATTCAGCACAAAATGGACACAAAGAGACAAATGTTTACCCTCTTAGTCAGAAAAAGGAGCCAGATGATGCAAGGTGTCTACACGGCCAAGTCAATACTATACTAACGTCAGCTTTTAGCTTATTGTGCTCCTCATCTGAGTCATTCTGAGTCAAAGCAGGGATTGCTTTCGCTCTTGAATGGTCTTTCTGAGAGTCATGGCTAATTTAACATCCTCCTGTATTTTGATTTTGGTAATTTACAGCGGTGGCTCCAGCCGTAGGCCACAGATTCACTTTAAAATGATCCTTTAGACAAAACTCACTCATTTTTAAAATAAAAGCAAATTTGTAATCGTCATTCTTCTCTAGTTTTAAGATTTTAAACAGTGTAAAAAACCTTTAAACAGTGTTAACAGAAAAAGTAAAAACAAAAATAAGACAAAGGCAGAATGTTTGTGTGAAATTCGTAAAAGAGTAAAAGAAAAGAATCCTCAATTAATCGCCAGATTACTTAACTATAGAATGGGACATGGGCAGAAAGTACAATTTCACGATTGTTTTCATTTTCATGACACAGGACACATCCCAATATTGACATGTTCCAACATCTGCCAATTTGGAACAAATTTTGTCACATTTAAAAATACTCTCAAACATAAAAACATTTTAATTTTACGTTTTATGTACAGTATTGCACTAAATCAAATGATTTTATCTTTGTAAAGAAACATGCAGTTTGTTAGTTTTCTGACGATTTCACGTTCTACTCAGAAAAGCATACTGAGACCTTCTGATTGATTACCACTATAATCATTATCAGCCGCCCTATACAGTCCTCAGCCCTGTGTATGTACACGTGCAAAACGTCTCACCTGTACAGTAGATCTTGTTGTGTAAGAAGTAACCCGTCGTACACGAGCACATGAAACTTCCAGGTGTGTTAGTGCACGTCTGGTTACAACCAGACAGAAATTCAGCACATTCATTAATATCTGTAAAATAGAAAGAAATTATGCCCTCGATTAATTCTGTTCAGTAACTACAGTCGGCTAGCCAACTAGTCTATAGTACACCTGGGCCTCTTTATTTTTATTCTATGTTCTGAATCCATTGGAACTAATAACCACCATCTACTCACCGTCCTCACAGTGAAGTCCCCTCCAACCAGATTTGCATACACAAGTGTAAGTACCATGACCGTCTTTGCAGCGTTCAATTCCCTCTACGTTGCATGGCAGTGGCAGGCACTGGTTACTGATCACTGTAGACAATGACACCAATTACCAATAACAGAAAGCCAAGGCCTCTTAAATGGAGAACATCAAAAACCTACAGGCTAACAGGTATAATCTCTATCTGTAATCTGGCAAGATCATGAAAAACCAAACAGGGGGTCCTCGAGTTATGATACAGATCTGTTCCTACGACAGCGATGTAAGCCGAAATTTGGTGTAGGTCAAAATTCAACTTACTCATCCTAACACAGTGGTAAAATCATAATCTAGAACACAAAAACACAACTATGCCACAGAGAAGAGGGACATAAAAATATTATACTCCACTGTACTGTAGTAACAAAAAATGAATCTAAAAACTCGCGCTTTTAACGTAGGTAAGCATACTGGGGGCCAACTCCCTCACTCCTACGACACATTACTGCATATTCCGCGCCAACCAAACTAGTTCACCCACGTGATGCCAAAACACTCACATCTCAATTTTATGGGAGCGAGTGTCGTAAACTTGTAACATTGCATGTCGAGACTGTCGTAAGCTGAGTTTCAATTTTAATTTCAAGTTTTATTGTCATATACAGATAACAATGTAGCATCATTACTGTAAAGAAATTCTAAGGCTTGTGTTCCCCCAACTTTACATAAATATATAGAAGTAGGATAAAAATAAAATAAAATAAAAATAACAAAATTAAAAAAGTAAACATTTGACAATTGAATATCTATGTGTATATAAATATATAAACGTATATATAAATATGGAAGGACCCCCTGTCTTGGAATGTAACACTTAATGACGACTATTTGTGGAATCTCAGCTTGTATCTGAATTCAGTGTCTATGCTTTGCCAATTACTTGACACAGTGTAGCAACAACGGTGTGTGATTAACCTTGGACGCAGGTGCGGAGGTCCCGAGGGATCCCAGGTTCTGCATGTGGGTTGATGATGCCAACACGATGGGACCCCAAGCAGTCTAAAACAAAGGAATGGTCTTCCTGAGAATGGTTTAAACAAACTTAATCATGTTGGGTGTGTAGTAAAAATGAGCTGAGCAGTGGATTGCTATGGGACTTATCTAATGTTCTCTTCAGACATGATATTACATCAGAGGGGGAAGATCTGGCAACAAACAAATTACAGCGACAGGCAAGATAAATAGCCCAAAGTAGTAGCTTTACACTGAAATGCTTCTTCCCCTTGAAAGCCTGAGAGATCTACATAGAGATAAGAAGAAATAGTAAGGCAAGCCGTGAGTTCAAAAAGATGAAGTGACATAGAAAACACTGAGAGGTGATTGAGGTGTGGTCCTGAGATGGGAAATCCCCATTTGGGAAAAAACCTCTGAAATGCTGATGAAAGAATCGGCTACACCTAATGTGCATGACTGACGATCAGCTGAGTGTGTTACTAAGCTGCAGGTGAGACGAGCAAAACTGTGGCAGAAAGGATGGTTGGGTTTTCAGATTCAGCAGGCTGATGCAGAGGCTATCATAGAGATGGCCAAAACTGATGTACAGTGTCTGTAAAGGGCTGCGGGTCCTCCAATGCAGAGAAAGCAGCCACAAAGAAGAAAGATTTCCAGTTGTGAGGAAGAATGAGCCAAAAGCATGCACATCATCCACAGACTGGTCAGAATCAGAACTGGTGAAGGTGAAGCCAGACTGAAGAGGCTGGACATAAAGGAATGTCCTATCGTAGCTGTGGTGGCCAGAAGTATTTGGGGTTCTGGCTCTTAGTAGAGTCCACATAAGTTCTTCCAGTTTTTTTTCCAGATTGTAGGTTTTGAATCTATTAAGGTCATTCAAATGAGTCGACAGACTGTATGCCGCTACCAACCAATTAGAGCTCATATGCCTAACCAAAACACACCAACAAAAACTGATTGTGCACAAATGTGTTACGTCTGTCTGTTTGAAAAATAGATCGGTAAAAACTAGTTTATGGTAACAAAGAAATACAGGCTGGCAAACACTGGAAGTTAAGTGAACTTTCAAAATAGCCATGTCTGCTAGTTAAAGGCGAGGCAGATGTGCCAAAACATTCAGCGGCAGAAGAATGTACTGTGTAATGTTGCAATCACAGTGGAGCATGAAGAGAGTGAAAAAGAAATGTAAACAGGACGTTTCAGAGGACATCTGATACAACAACACTGCCAGTAGGAGGCTATACATGGTGAGGGTAAAGATCAAGTGTTCTTCCCTCCAGCCCTGAGGCCTGCTGCCCCAACATGACTCCAAATCACCAGCTATGTAAGATTTTCAAGAGGTTGATCAGGTGTATAGTTGAGTATCCTTGGTATAAATCACACTAGCAACTATCTTCAGAATTCAACAATACAAATGAATATTACAGTTAGTTACAATTCAGTCCTGAGGGTAAAGGAAATGCCTAGAGAGGCAAAGCATGATTTGATTAACGAATCACTTTGCAGAATCTCTTTTAGTTGGAGAATTTGACTTACCAATATACTTTGGGTAGAAGTACTCCTGAAATATAGCAGACAGACATGAATACATTACAGTTTGGAACTGTTTCATCTTCGTACAACAGATATAATAAGATTATAAGCCTTATACTCTTTTCTTCATTTGTAATAAGACAGACAATGGTAATCCCCACAACTGTCTTTACAGCAAGTTCATCCACCCACTGTTTAAAAACCTTAGTTGCCTGACATCATGAAAAAGAATGATGCAAGTACGTATGTGCATTATATGGACAAAAGTATTGGGACACTCCTGTTTTCAGGTTTTGGGATAAGGCCCCTTACTTCCAGTGAAGGACAATCTTAATGCTTCAGCACCCCAAGACACCATGCTTCCAACTTTTAGGACACAGTTTAAGGAAGAACCGTTTCTATTCCTGCATGACTGTGTCCCTGTGAGTTCGATGTGATAGAACCTGACAGGCCCACACAGAGCCCTGACCTCAACCCCATCCAACACCTTTGGGATGAACTGGAACGGAGATTGTGAGTCAGGCCTTCTCGTCCAACATCAGTGCCTGACCTCATAAATGATCTACAGAGTTTAATGGGACACACTCCTAAAGAAACTCCAAAATCTTGTAGAAAACCTTCCAAGAAGACTGGAATCTGTTATAGCCGTAAAGAGGGACCAACTATATTAAAGTCCATGTATTTGAATGCAACGTCATTAAAGTCCCTGTTGGTGTAATGGTGTCCCAATTCTTTTGTCCACGTAGCGTATATCTGCCTCTTGTTTGTATCCGCTGCCCACACAACTAGTCACATGACTTAAATCAACAGCATGAAGCACGTCCTCAGCTTGGAGACATCTATTGATCCAATCAGAGAGATAAAGAGCGCTCTATTGACAATTTGCCAACAGCACATTTTCAGCCATTGACGTTATACAGTGCAGTACACTATATATGAAGCACTTGAAATGTGAGGAAAGCTGCACTAATCACAGCATTTTTGTGAACAATATGTGAACAGTTTAACACTCTACTAAATGATGCTGCTATGGTTAGAAATCTCTCATTTAAAAATACAACAAGCAATAATCACGGCCAAAGTCTCCTAATAGCAGTCGCACCCTTGTGAAAAAGCCACTTACTGTCTCTGGGACGTTCTCGAAGATCTCCCTCGCTTCCTCTTTAGTGCACAGCTCTTCAATGCACTCTCTCTCCAAGTTGCCCTTCTTGCTCTCCTCGAACAGGGAGTTTGCCCGCCGGTGCCGCGCGAGAAACTCAGACGCCCTGTACTGTGTCAAGACTCAAACGATTACAGAGAAAGTTACTTTGAGAAGGTAAGAGTGTTGTGTTTAGGACAGCTATGTGGACGAGGACCAACTCCTAGTTAGAGAGGTCTACTAGAATATTTGTCAAATAGACATAAATCTTATTCAAACCAATAATATACACTAATAAACAGTAATGGCAATATTTAATTCAGTCCACGGTTTCTAAAATGTTTTCTTTCCCGAAGAGCCAAGGTTCCCCACCCCAGTCCTGCACATTTTAGTGCTTGAGAAAGTCAGAAGGTGGGGAAAAAACACTAGAAAGTGTAAAACAACACACACACACACACAAAAACAGTGCAGCAGAAGAAGCTAAACCTCAGATCAGCGTTTTAATGACGATGCTGAAATTGGCTTCCTACTGTAACTTTTCAGTCCACCAATGGGGGCTTTAATGATATTGCATTCAAATACATAGCCTTTAATCTGGAGAGAGTCTCCCTTTGCAGCTATTACAGCTTCTTGGAAGGCTTTCCACGAGACTGTTCTTCACTAGAAGTAACTAAAGGCGGCACCTGAATTCAATAACAATGAGGCGTGTCCGAATATTTTTGTCCATATAGTGAACCTCAACTCAGGCAGTATCAATTAACTGAGATGGGGGGAAACAAAAAGGTATAGAGCACCTTTAATGATGCATTACAGACATCCCTGTGCAGGTGTGAGGTGGATGCAGGTGGCTGCAACATCGTTTAGGGTAGAAAGGGACATTCCAATAAATAAGTCAGCAGTGTGTTTCATTACTGAGAGGTGAATCAGTTTGAAATAATAAAACCCCCTGCAGCTTGCACACAGGTTTAACCGGATTAAGGATGTCCAGTGTGTGTGCCAGTGGTGTGTAGGCAGGATTTACCTCACCACGTGCTGAAGTCTCTTTAAAAGCCTGAGCAGAGCTGCTGCAAACCCAACATCTCCCACATCACGGGCAAAATAATCACAATCTACAGAGACTTTAGGGCTGGTAACGCCTCTGTCAGATTTAACAGAGCTCTACGAGGCAGGGAAGACTAGCAGCACCGCTACAGTGGGACTAATGGAGCTCTTTTTACTGACTTGAGGTCCTCGTTTCTGAGTTAAATAGTTTAAGACTCACGGTCACCTCATATCCACACCTTCGTGATTTTAATGAGCTTAAAGTTTGTCGAAGAGAAGTGGTTCGGAGGTTCGGTGTGAGAGAATAAATCGAGCGTAAGAAAAGAGAGTACAATTTTGTGAAGTCCGTTTTTAAACAGTACTTACAGTGGTGGGCACCGCAGAGGGTCTCGACCAGCAGGAGGCTGACCAGCAGCACCACTCTCATCCTCCACATGGTCAAGCTGCTTTCCAGTGGGTTTCTGTGGGTGGCCTCTGGTTCAGGGCCCGTGGGAGAACTTTTTTGTTCCCCCTCGTAAGGTTTTTTTTTTCTCTACTTTGGCGAGGAGGTCCTGGGGTAGAGCCAGGAATAGAGAGGAGAGCAGAGGAACCGGCCAGAGGAGGCGCTGTGTCCTCCTGACGGTCCCAAAACAGGACAATAGCCTGCAGGATAAAGGACCTGTTTACATCAGCATGATCACACATGGCACGTGTTTTTATGCATGCAGGCCTTTGAGCCGTTAAAGAGCACATGTTGTCGTTTTATATTATTACTGCTTTTGTTTTATAGTGTATTTTTAATACGGGTATATTATGATTCTTGTACAGCAGTGGTACAACTGCTGTGAGTGCTATAGAAATAACGTTGACTTGACTTTTTTACCTACTCGGATTTATTTAGCAAAACTGCAACAGGCGTTCTGAGTACCATACAAAAACTCCACGTAGTTCTCTTATTCTACTACCCTTTCCTTCTCCCCATTCGTCAATATTTATACCAGCAGTGATCTGACAGGGTGGTGGCATTTGAGTGTGTGTGTGTGTGTGTGTGTGTGGGGAAGGACTATAGTCTGTAACTTCAGAAATACAATGTGCTCCTTCATGGTAAGTGGAGATGAGTGTAGATTCAAGGCAGAGGTACCTAATGAAGCGAAGGTGTGTGCAGATTTCTCATAGAAGCACAATAAAAACACAACCACGGCTTCGTTGCTATTGCCTTCATTTGGACAAAAAAACCTTTTGCATCCATATTTTCATCACTCGTTCCACATTTGACCTGTACACATCACAGACTTGTAATAATACTCTTTATATACTTATATAAAATACACTGTTCTCCCTTTTCTTAAGGTTTCACTTTGAAGAAAATCATTGATTTGATGCTGGACTATGATTTATCAATTATAATTTGTATTAGATATTGGTAAAATAACTGATCATAAAATTATTGCATCCTTTATACTGCGTGCCGGAGGACAGCACAGTACTTTTATCAAACTAGGTTTTTTTTTTACCCTCACAAAATGCTCTATTGTGATATAAAAATAAATACTGAACTGTTTGGAGTGGGTAACAGAAGGTTGTCTGGCTTCTATTCAAACAATATATTCACACTAAAACATGCACTACTGAGTGAATTATAGTGAGGGAACTGGGGCGATACAATTCAGAACCTCATAGGCGGAGCTGGGGCAGAACAACACTCGCAATGTCACAAACAGAAATGAAATGTTGGAAGAACAAAGATGAAAAATGGGGGACAGAAACAGAAATGTCCATGTTGAAAAAAACAAACCTTCAAAAGAGAAATAGGCTTAACCAGTTCCATTCGACCAACAATCACTCCTTCACACATGCTTCACTACAGTTTCCAATCACACACACACACACACACACCACACACACAGGTTCTGAAACCTGTATCTCAAAGGGCAATAGTTCTCAGTACAAGACACAGATAGAAAATGCATTACTTACAGTACATTTTAAATTCAAAACAAAAGTACAAAACGCCACAAATGTCTGGCATTGGTGTAACTGGCAGTCTGTTTTCAAAAGGGTAGTTTTTGCACACCACTGATATTACCTAAGCCTTATGGGTGATTCAGTTCAATAAAGAAGCACGAAAGTGATTGGCTTTGCATTGGTCTTAAAATACGACTGAGCTGTTTTTAGTGTCATGCCAGATGCCAGGTCACAATCTGAGTCTTCACTCAGGACTGACCTCCACTGAAACAGTGATATTGAGATGATTTGGCATGGACCAATATAACACACATACGCTCGCTGATTTTTCCAAAGTTCTGCATAATTATAAGGTTAAGATGCAAACAAAGCCACTCAGAGCAGTTTGATATGAAGTGCTTAAAATGTAACGAGTGACGACTGTTCACAACGGTGGTGAATGGAGTCTGGTCTGGCCACTTATATCTGTAAAAGAGGCTTCGTTTTGTTACAGTTTTGAGATTTTGGCCTAAAACATATATTTTTGAATACATTCGTAGCAGAGAGGTACATGCAGGGCAGTTTAAGTCAAAATAGAAGATTTTTTTAAATACACCATTGCATATAAAATCACTGGTCATTCTGGACAATGAAAAAAGCTGTCCTTGCATCAGAATCAGACTCTTGATTCCATTTGCCACCATTGTAAAGAAATTAGAGTGGCCACTAAGCCACATTGAATGACTGTTAACAGCAAAAAGATTTAGTTAAGCTAAAATTTGGGGGGAAAAAAATTGGTGGAATTCTTCTTTAAGTACATTACCCACAATGATATACTGCTTCAGGCAGTACTGCGTTTGGCTGACAGGTTACACACTGGGGTGGTTAAGGAATGTTGAGGAAAGGAAAAACAATACTGCGACACATCCGGACAAAAGCAAGGTGCAGGCAAAAATAAAACGAAAGAAACACTTTTGATTCCACAGAATGGCAGAAAACTCCCATAATGACACACGATGTGAGACAGTGTCATCATAAGAATAACAAAACAACGTTAACATCTGATTCAGATAGGTCCTCCAATCCGGCCGGCCTCCCAATTCAGAATAATCAAGGCCCCTACTCATTTTGACTTGGTCTAGGAGTTCTTTAGACCAGACTTTGGCCACGTTTATCCTGCCAGGGTGTTGAACATCACCTCCAATTAGCAAATACCGCTCCATTTGGAAATGAAGACTGTGTACCCTTTAGATGAATCCCAAAGTTAAAGCCAGCGACTTCTTAATTTTTCTGAACCGGGCCTGGCACCAAGTTCTCATTAACAGGCATGCACCAATGAGACTCTCAGAAGATCAACAATAAAAGCAGAAGATTCTCAGACCTACAGATTGGTCCTAAAAAGTTTGAAGGGACAGAATAAAACGCTCAAGACCTAAAACAAAAGTCCCTCCTTGGGGGATCTGTATTTTTCCTTCTTTTTTTTTTCTCATTTCATTAAAAAAATTGCATTACAATTTTTAAAACGTGCCACGAGGCAGAGCTACATCGTCGACGGGGCAGGTGTGACGATTAAAGTGCATGGCCGCTGACACGGAGTTCAGTGGAAAAGCTGTTGATTGGGTTTGTACATCATACAAAAAGGTATAGCTTTGTGTGAGGCGATTCCTCGCTGCATCCCGCCACTGCGGTGCTGTTCACTGCAGAGAGGGCCGTTCCAGTGGGCAGTGGGGTCAGATCGAGTAGGTGGAGCTCTCTGACTGTTGGCGGATGTAGCACTGGAAGCCCTTGTCACCGATTGGATGCTCCCTATAAACAAACAAACAAACATTTTTGTTTTATCAAACAGAAACACAGTCTTCTGAGCCCATAACATCATACAGCTAGAGCTCTGGTCCTGTTTCCTGGTGTAACTCTTACCAGACACCTTTGCTCTGAACCCTATTCAGCTCTTGAAAAAGACCACAGCACTCCACAGTTCAGGGTTAGATCTTGTTTAGCACACCTCAGTCACCTCTTTAAGATCTGGGCCAATCAAATTTCTACAATTTTCTTCTCAATCCAAATGCAGCCAATCAGCCAAGACATGTCTGAAGCCTGGTTCTGTATAAAAATAGGCAAAGGTTTGCTGTATTACTGAAAACATGAGTAGCAGCCACCCTTTGTCCTGAGGTTTATCTGTAATGCTGTTCGTTTTTCATGTATTTTTTACCATATATTAAACAGTTTTGCTAATAGTTTAGCTCCAGTAAAAATATTTTAAGCCATATTCATTAAATAAGCACATTGATTAAACAAGCAGTTTGGAGAAGACGGCAGTAATTATTTATTAGTATGTTAGTTATTATTTAAGCTACAGCAGAAGAAAAGTGTTTTGTAGTAGAATTCTTCTCTTTCCCCTCAGCTGTCACATCCCCATTCGGTGTTAAAGACTTAAGTTGAAACCACTGAGTTTATAGTTCTGGCCATTGTGCCTCCTTTGTTTTGAACATAAATAATAGGGAAAAGAAAAGATGGAAGTCTGCGTCTGCGCCTCCTCTCTGAATGGGAACAGCCCAAACATGACATCAGCCTGGCTCTGGATTGTAACATTAACAGTCAACACCACAATTAGACGAAACAAAACAAAGGCTGATACTTTGAACTTTCCGGTTAATTTTAGTGTACAACAGAAAGTGGGAACAGTTTAAGCCGTGGCGCCACTCAGCGTCCTCTGGACTGGACTACTCCCTGCAGTGCTAGCCATGTTAGCTAGTGGTGCGTTTCTGTGCCTAGAATGAAGTATCTCCACTCATGTGATGTGTGTCTGTCACCTACTGCCTCTGCTGCATGTCTCTCATCTTGTGTTTAGATTACTGTCACCACCTTTTTTATGAGGTGACTATAATAACTGGTTAAAGGCACACGTGTCACCGTAAGCCAGTCAAAGGCAGAGATTGCATTGTGTACACAAGCGCGCACAGAGAGAGGAAAAAAACCACTTCTCTCGGGGGTCGTCAACTTGTGCCTCTGACGTCAACGTGTCGACAAATCGGCTTTTCTGTTAATGCCCTACTCTGTACTTGCAAAACTTCATCAGTTGAGGCCCAAGAACGATTCCAGTTTAAAGTACTTGATACAGATCAAATGCCCACATGCGTGGGTGTTTATCAAGCATGCATCAGGAGGTGACTTATCAGGAGTCAACTCTTCCAGAAGGCATTTCACACAGCGTGGCAGAAACCGCAGCAGAGGAACGACCATGTAACTGTAAGTTTTAAGCGACCAGCATCCGACCCATTCTACAATGTTTTATCAGACTTTTTTTGTACTCCTAACTCGGGAAACTACTTTCACCATGAGTACAAACTCCTAGTTAATTCCCACTTTAGGCCCTTTTATAGCCACACATCATGAATAAAGCCGAGCTGTGATATCAGCTGTGCTACATGCAGACTGAGCGACTGCCCCCTCCCGCACTCGGCCGTCTGGATCCCTGTCGGAACCTATCAGGAGTCTGTACTTGCTGTACGTCGTGTTGCGAAACCCCATGCTCTTGTGAATTCATTCTTTTAAGGAAACTTATCAAGAACATTTTTCCCAAGAATGCAAGTCCGTTCTTTGTATTGACTAACACCTACCGTTTTAGAATAGCGGCTAGAGCAGGAAATTAAAAGACAAAAAGCGGAAGAGCTACTTCCTCAGGCAGGGGAGGATAAGGTGAATAGATAACAGTATGTTACGCAGTGTTAAAAAAAAACATGAGCAGGTCTTTTATTTAACTCAATGCAGGTTGAGGCAAATGTGTGGTAAATTAGACGTGCAGTATCTACAGCGGTTACCGAGAAATGAACTGTTGTTTCTTGTTAGTGGTTGGTGTAGTGTGTAACACCTGTCCTCCAAGCAAGAGACTGGGGTTTAATTCCCTGCCCAGGCATGCACAGCACAGCACACCACAGAACAGAGTCTTTGGGCATGACTCCAGCACTACATTCACCAACTTCTGTACCATGATTAATATGGTAAGACACTCTGAATGCAGCAGCTGCCAGATGCATGTAAATGCAAAGTAGCAACATAAACCATGTGGCTACAGTACAGAAGTACAGAAGCAGACTGGGAATCACTATTTGTAATCAGATTGTGGCCCACCACAATGCAATTAAGCACATGCCCCATGTGTTTTTTATAAGGGTAAAGGGGGCATTTGGCTGATGCTCCTATCCAGAGCGACTTACAATCATTAGTTACAGGAACAGTCCCCCTGGAGCAACTGAGGGTAAAGCCTCTTACTCAAGGACACAAGGGTAGAAAGTGGGAAAATTCGAACCGGCAACGTTTTGGTCATCAGGTTTTGTTTTAAAACACCATTTCAAAGTGCAGGTCAAACTTGATTTCCAGTGTAAAAAAGTGTTGCTCTCAACTCGCAGAGTGATGCGCTCGTCGCTAGAACTGTCCCATCCCAGCAAAGTGCATCAAGTTATACTCACTGGCTACCGTACTTGGTCTTCCTGAACTTGTCGCGCTTATACTGCGCATGCTGCTGCTCCAGTGTCTGCACAGCTGAGACAATCAGCTTCAGGGTCTTGTAGGTCTCCTGTGGGTCGTCTATGACAAAGGTGGAGTACTCTTCCTGCTCCGGACCGTCATAAACAGACTTGCTGCCGCACGCCTCTGCGATCAGATATAGAGAAACGTTCTTAAAAAGACCCCAATCGGCTGCTGTAACGCACAGACAGCATGAAAATTATACACATCTTGACTAGTAAAGACATCTTAAATCGACAACACTATGATTTCTCTTTTTTGATTGTTGCAAGAATATTATACGATTATTTCTGGATTTTTCTGTTTTATTCAACTGTGACAAAGACAATTTACTATAACCAGCAACCATAAAGTAAAGTGGCCCCTTACAGACACACCTGAACACACCACACCATGTAGACAGAGTTACACTCTTTCTCTGTATTTACACCCCACTGAGTGAAGCAGTGTGCTGCCACCAACAGGGGGCGCCACAGAATCAGTTTATGGGGACGGCACCTTGCTAAAGCGTACCACTAGCAGTCCAGGGATTTGAAGCCACAACCTTCTGATCGCAGGGGCATCTCCCTGACCACTAGGCCACCAGCCGTCCATAAGACATCTTTGGCAGTGCCAGACACGACGGTGCGTACCTTGCATTTTGACTACTTTGGACATGTAGGTGCAGAGGAGTGAGTAGATCCGCTCTGTTTCTCGATCTCCATCTATGTCCAGCTGGATGTTGGCAGGCAGGCCGCTACACAAACAGAAACACCACAGTCTTCAGACTCACTACCAGCAATGTTGATAACGATAACAGGACTTCTATTGCTACAGCTGACACCACTTTACTCTTCGCTTTGACCTGCATCTCTATTTGAAATCTAAAGTCTTTCTCAAAAATGAAGTGTGAATCACAGCTGCTTCTGCAACTGTGCCACTTAAATAAATATCAAGTAAATCTCAGTATTAATAGTTGAATAATGACTTTATTAGATCCATGTTTGCACAGTGTGAGTTGTAATGGTTTTGTAGGACTGGTGAAACAGCAGAGTCTGTAGAAGTCATGAGGCAGGGCAGCAGAATGGACTCACCCAGTGCAGGGCGTGCAGCCGGGGGCCGTGTCTATGGACTGCTTGCAGCAGATCCAGTGGCCGTTGAGGTAGGCGGAGGGGTGGTACGTGCTCAGGCGTTTCCGGTTGCACTGGCTGACCTTGGTGAGGATATCGATCCAGTCACGCGCCTCCACACAGTTGTTCGCCTGGATGTAGAGGGCCCTCTCTGGCTGGATGACCTGGAACATCTGGAGGGCAAAGATGGACAGGGAGCCGAGAGAATTACACAGAGTCCACAAAAGGAGCAAAAACTGTATTGGCATTCACATACTGCTATTAATACTGAAATGTTGGTGCTTTTGTTGTTAAAATCAACATTCAATAATGATGCAAATTGACGGATTATATAGTATAATCACTTACAGTAACTTTTTATGAAACACCGCTCACCTCGGCCCTTCACTTGTGTCTGGTTCAGCTAAGCCTTTGTTGTGTACATAGACTTGGTTGGAGTTTATGGTTTATTATGTGTTGTTCATAGACTTCATCCGGTGGTTATTTTTGCATTACTGTTACCGTTTTCTAATAGTTTTAATGTTTTGTTTTAATTATTGATGTGGACAGTAATCTTGCTACATGTGTGTGTGTAAGATTTGCTTATGGTCATCATTAAGTTCTGGGATTATTAAATACATTTAATCAACTGGCACAGAAAATGCATCCACCTGCTGCTTCCTACTTACGAATGTAAAGTACTTTACACAAAATTAGTGCACTATTAGTACTATCTACATTACATTGTGCAATAGAGAAGAAAGGTTTCATCAGCTTTCTGAGGTGAATTTGTGTGTTTGTCATTTGAAATTACATTCTTCATCTTGAAAGACTCCTCCTCTAATCTCTCCACAGCCAGAATGTTCTCAATGGGGATTCTGCACAGAGCACCTTCACCTGGACAGGAAAAATAATACAACATTGTAATTTTATACAGTTCGAATGTTCAGCCACAGAAAGAAATAAGAGACCACTTTTCCCTTTTTTCTGTTTAGTGTTTGTACAGTTTGCGACAGTGTGTGTGTGTGTGTAAAATGCACAGGTGGCTATTCTTTTATGAACCATTGTGAGCTGTGTAAAAATAGGAAACGCCTCCATATGTGTTGTGAGTGCAGTAGTGTGCGTTAGAGCAGCTTTTCTATGTGCTGTATTCCAGCAGCTTCACTCCTGATTCAGTCTCTGGTGGATGAAGCAGAGTCACACACACACTCTGCTCTTGACATCACAGTTTTAACTGATGCGATTGTAAAATAATGTAGTTTTACGTTTTTCAAGGTATAATAAATTATTGACATATTACTACATACTACATATTATTTTTTAATTTTCTCCAAACACATTTTTGTTTGGAATTTTGAATCTAGTGTGATCAAGAGTGTATAAAACACTAGTGAGGGTCTTCCCCCCCCCCTGTATAACAAAACACCACAGAAACACAAAATGCACTCAATAGGAAAAATGCTGTAAGATTTCATTTCTGGAGTGGTAAGAGAACTACCAAACATAAAGATAAACATCCCTAACATCTAAAATTTTAGAAGTGGAAACGGTCCTAAAAGTGTTTTCTTTCCCTCTCAAATAAAGTTACAGTTAGTAACTGGACTTCCAGGACCGCTAGGACAACAGCAATGGTTTCATTCATACAATTTCAATAAACTGCTTTTGAAATCAACATTATCGTGATTATATGAAATTCTTCCCGCCACAGTCTAGTCTAGTGTAGGTTTAAACGCCACGCACACAACACCCATTACTACAAACCTCCGCACACCAGCACTTGGCACCACTACACACAAGACAGACAGCACAGACTGAGAGGCCTAACACAGAGTAAAAGCTCCAGACAAACCTTTTGAGTTACCTTTGGTTTTGTGGTAGGTGAACTCGTGGTTCGTGAGGCGGAACCATCTCTTCTTGAAGTTCTTCATGCCAAAGCGATTCCTTCCTTGCGCTCTTTTGATCATGAATCTAGGGGCGAGAGGCGTTGTGAAGAAAAGGTCAGCGAGAAAAGACGCAGAAACATGCAGGTTAGGAGTAAAGGGCATTCGAGTTCCTTAATAGAAATGTGCTTCCCGTCAAAAGTTTGGGGACACTCCTTTCAAAGGGTTTTGAATTTCTCATAGACTTTTCAATTACGTTCGAAAGTATCTTCCTTGGTTTGAAGAATACGTTTCAGTGATCTGACGCGACGAGATCACGTGTGTTTGCTTTACAAGCGAATAAAAGCATTTTTATGTTACTAATGTTTGTAATGAACTCAGATGTTTGTTTGTAATCTGGAGTGATTTTTCATAGAGACTTGTTGTGCAGTAGCCTCTGTTCTGCCTGACTTGTCCTGTGTGTGTGCCCTCATTCTGCAAAACACAGACTCTGAGTATGTGATGTTCTCTACTGAGTTGTGTAGTAAAAACCCAGCTTAAGTGTTTTTTTGGGGTGAAACGTTGTATTAATAGTAAAGCAAAAATTCACACAGTTTCAAAGGAAGTTGCTGAGAAAACAAGAACGTTAAAGATGAGCAGAGGTATGTAAAAGTCAAAACTAAGGTCAATTTGGATTCCACATTGCTTGTCCCCAAACTGGACTTGGAAAACACTCCACAAGCATTACTTACTAATCCTATAACTAATAGTCATCGTTTTCAGCTCGTCTACCAACTTCCCCATTATATGTCCTCTTTGTGCTTGAATGCAGTGACCACATATACACCACAGAAATTAAATGGGTGTGAGAGTTCAGCCACACTGACCACCATTCTGCAGTGCACTGGATTTGTCGGTCGTTAGAGCAAAACAGTGCCACAGACGTCATTCTAAGAGGCTGGTAGAATGTGTCTTTGAATGGCCCATGCTGTGCCGTGCGAGAGAGTCTCTATGGCAAGCGAAGGGAGGAGGGGCTGCCAAGGAAAGACTAAGAAGCCACAAATCACAGTACAAAAGAGCAAAGGCGGCAAATGTCATACACATTCGTTCTAGCACGCGTCTGGCTTTGTCTTGCATTTTCTTTTCTACTGATTCCAAATAGCAGGGAGGTGGAAAAGTGCTGGGAGTTTATGTTATGGGACACATCTGGGTCAGGAGGTCACAGGGCCGTCCAATCATGTGCGGCTTACCTGCAGGAACCCTTCCCATCAACCCTCTTAATAGTGAGTTTAACGCTCCTGTGCCCAGCAGAGAAATACAAGAAAAAGGCACAAGTGTCCTTACAGGCAAACAGACTATTGAAACACACATTTAGCCCTGCAAGGGTCCCCCTGTTCAATAGAAGCTACTATACTAGTCTGTCAGAGCCAAACCGTTTCTTTTACAACAACGAATTTTCATTCCGTTCCAAAACAGTCTATTAATACAGAATTAGTGAGTGTGATAACAATATTCACACTAATTTACTTAATTTAACCTGTTTACCCCACGTGTAGTTGATCAGATGTGTTTAGCTGCACTGGAGCAATGAAGCCAATGTAGCTAACAAGTAATGCAAGCTTGTAGTCCGCCAATAAACACTGCATTACATTTTGGATAAAAGCAGATACTTTTATCCCAAACAAGCACAGTACAAGACTTACAATACATTATTCTGCCCTGGAAACCCAGATACGCTTTGTTTTAATAGTAATTCCATCAATATTAAATTACCAGATGTCCAATGCTGCTCATAGAAAGTTATGAGAAACCTGAGACGTTGTTTCGTGATAGTTGCCATTAGTTAGACAGCTTACCCCTCCTTCAGCATGATCGGTGTCTCGATGCTCTTCTGGTCCCACCTCCCAGAGGACGAAATCAGGTCGAGAAACTGTGCAAACAAAACCAGAAACCCCACCATGAGGATTCTCAGAAGAGTTCATTCATGAACATCGTTCTTTCTTGTATCAGTGGTACAGTACAGCCATACTGGCACAGCGCTCTTTACAGAAGATACTGCAGAATTCTGTAAAGCGGCTTTAGAGAAATGCTTAATGAACAAGACAAGGGCGAGAGGAACACTCTGAGAAGGACAAAGTCTTCAGAAGATTCGAAAGGGGAATCCTGTGAGAACGCTTTCTCATTCAGTGAGATGTAGGAGTTACTCACGTTTTTCACAGCATCTGCGTACTTCTGTTCGTTGAAGTAGTCGTAGAACGTCGCCATGTACGCCTCTTTAAAGTTGGCCTGGAAAACAGAGAAAAAATTACATAACAATGTAGCTAAAGCAGTGTGCAAGTTTTACTGGGCACACCCTACAGTAACCCCTCTCTTTTACGAGAGTCAGCAGTCGCAGATTTCTTTCCGAGAACCGGACTGTATTACTGAAAAGTTGTCAACCGCAATAAGAAGAAGCCCGCTGCAGCGTGTAGCATGACTGCTCCGTGTCTTGTCTTCGTATTTTAGTGTTTTAAACAGCCCCCCTGGGCTCCAATTTTTAAGAGTTATCTAGTTATTTAGTATTAGCAAGCTGGACCCTGTCTAAACATGTGGGTAGAAAGAGTTATTTCAGTGTTTCTTTTGTGTATGAGTCTGTTTTGTGTAGCCGCTCGCTGCTAATGCTAACTGCTAATGTTTTTTTTAAGCAATAAAGTTTTCTGATTATTTATTTGATTTACCGTTATATTTTCTTCAAGTGTGATGCATTAAACTGAGTTTAAAATGAAAGTAAAGTGTTTTTATTTTCAAAGAGCTGCAGGTAGTAGCATCAGTTTCTTAATCATTTTTAAGTGGGGAGATTGAACCCAATATCACTAAATCACAAAAAAAGTTTAAGAGACCCAGCACACAGTTGAAAGACTGAAATCAGGACTAGAAAGGACTGAATAAATGAATAGTTCTATAAGTAATAAACCAATCAGCCCAAAGACATGGTGCTCTGACTCACAGATTTGGACTTGGCAAGGCTTCCCAGGGTTTGGATGGTTTTGGAGATGAGCGTGAGGGTCCGTGATGTGCAGGGATCCTTGTGAATGAAACAGAAGAGGGTTGTTCAATACACCGCCTCACACAAACACACTTATTTCACACGCTGGCAGAAGCTGAAAGGCAGCGTAATGAGTTTAGTTTATCCACTCTAAACAATCCGTTCCCATCTATTACTGCAGCAGTGCTGCACAGCGAGCTGTTTGCAGTGAGCACGCACTCACCGGATGGTGCGGTCGGAGCTGAAAAAGGTTCGGTGACAGGATCGCTGGGGCAAAGAAGCGCAGAAAAATAAAACTACTGACTGCTGTGTACCTCACGTCCTGGTCCACTGTGAACACACACACAAACATCATTAACAATTATCATCCCTCCATCATCACAGACAGAACCAAGCCAATTAATCACTGACAATGTTAACTATATCTAAACGAGAAGCACTTTATAATGCTCCAAATACTTCCTATCATTAGAAAACCTCCTATTGAAGTACTTCTGGATCATATCTATTGGTCCAATTCATCATTTTCCATTCATCCTATCCATTTTTCCACAAATGTTTATGCAACGTAAAGGCTGACATGCATTTTCCAGTTCTGTGTTATTCATTTGACTGTGATTAAACACAGAAGGCGCAGCGGTTTGCGTAACCGAGTAACAGATTATCAGTTAATCTGAATATTACATTAACACTTGTCAGACAGATCTCTTCTCAGAACATTTTGAGGGGGATCAATTCTCTCCAGTGTGCCTCACTGTCCAGCAGGTGTCACTGTGTGTCTCTCAAATCCACCCTGAGTTTATGCAGTACAGACACCACAGCCAGTAAACAGCAGGCTAAAGTGAACGAAGGCACCAGAGGACATGCATAATGACAGAAAGATAAAGGTGGGGCTGCTGAGGTCCTTCATATTGCGAAATCTCCGTCTAAGAAATTTCTTGTGAATAGTTTACAATGGGCAGCATGAATGAACATCAGTGTGCTTCACCCGTGAAACTTAATAGCACTGTATTTTCAGGAATTTATCATAGTAGTAATAATATAATGAGTCAATTTGCATAAATCAAGTAAATAAACCATGATATAATAATTATGTTAAAAACATGTCTTACAGTGCTGATACAGCTTGTTTTGACTGGATTTGATTGAAATGCTTAAAAATACAATATATATGGATGGATGGATAGATGGATGGATGGATGGATAGATAGACAGACAGACAGACAGGCCCATAGATAGACAGACTGACAGAAAGACAGACAGATTGCTAGATAGAGGAGGCTTTGCAGGCTGTTTTTCTCCTTTTTACCCTGTAAGTGGTGGGAGCCCCCTGTGACACCCTCAGTTAGGATAACTGACTCATTTAATGAATGAATAAAGATACACAAACATGAAAAGAAGTTTTTTTTTTCTATTGGTATCAATACTGCAGTGTGACACTGACATCAGCACAGACAGAGTATAACATTCAGGCTACTATCCAAACTCGGCACTGAATGAATGCAAATGACTTTTCATGCTCTGGCTCATTCCCCCACCCATCTCAAGGTCACGGTGCGCATCTTCACACATGTGTGAGCGGTTACCTTGGAAACGAGTGGCGGCCGATTCTCGCAGGGAGAAAAAGATGTCACACATAACGGTGGGGCATCTGACGCCAGAGGTGGTGATGACGTTGAAGATGCGATCCACGTAATGCCGCAAGTTTTCCTGGGGACACGGGAAGGGAGGTGAATAAAGACACGCGCACACACACACACCCACATACACCCACACACACCCACACACGGCTGGAATGTTCCTGCACTGCACTGTTTCCGCTGTCAAATAGGAAAACCTTGCATATTTTTTTTTTGCATGTGAAGTACCTCCATGTGACGTTTGCTTCATATAAACAAGCATGCATTCATAATGCATACAGCATTAAAGACACACACACACACACACACACACACACACACAAAGCAAGACAGAAGTGTGACTCACCATGTTGGTTTCCAGATTCTCTGATTCCTTCAGCTTAACTGGGTCGATTTCACAAGGCTTGTGCTCAGTGCAGATCTACACACACACACACACACACACACACACACACACACACACACACACATACATACACACTGAAGATCACACCTGGCAAATCCCATGAGACAGAGAACTGACTCAGACAGGGAGAGAGAAGTAAGAAAGACATACAGAGAGGGAGGGAGAGAGAGAGAAGTAAGAGGGAAAGAAAGAAACAGAAGAGAGAGAAGTAAGAGAGGGAGGGAGGGAGAGAGAAGTAAGAGGGAAAGAAAGAAACAGAAGAGAGAGAAGTAAGAGAGGGAGGGAGGGAGAGAGAGAGAAAAAGACTAAGAGAGATACAAGCAGAAAGAGAAGCGTGAGAGCGTAAAGAAGAAATTCAAAGAGAGACAGTGAGAGACTCACCTCATCAATAATGGGTTTGAGGGTGACCTGTAGATAGTGCATTCCTGCTAGCTTCATGGTCTCGTCGATGCATTTCGACGTTAGAGAATTGCCACGGAATATCGTGTTGGGGTCCCTGAGGGGCAGAGAGCAAGACACTGACTTCTGGAATTGTTTTGTGTGTGTGTGTGTGTGTGTGTGTGTGTGTGATTACAGGCATTAATAATGCATTGTTGAAGCCCAAAGATTATTCTGCGGCTTCACAAACTTACACTCCTTTAGCTAGTCCTGAAAACACAGTGATGCAGGAACAGCATTGTGTGTACGGACCACCATGCGAGTCCTGAGTGATCTGATAATGAAACACTGTGGGCTGAAGGACAATTAAAGCCTACTGTGATCTGGGCCCCGGACCCAGTTAAGACACAGCTGGCCACATGTTTGTGGTGTGTGTGCACTGTTATGACCTACAGTCTAGATTTACTACAGTCGGTTTCCTATATTACTGCATTATCACATGACGAATTACAGTCACATAATTATAAGTCTTTATTTCTGACATTATTTCTTAACCTTTGGGCAAAAATGGCACAAAAACATGACTTGGTCAAAATGTATTGATTGAAAGAGGCACTTTCTAGAACATTTCTCAGCTAGTTTCCATAAACGACATGTTACGGCTTCTAATGGTTCTAGTAATGGTTCTTTGTGTGATGCTGTAGATCAGTGGTCCCCAACCTTTATTTGGTCACGGACCGGTTTAATATCAGAAACTATTTTCGCGGCCCGGCCTTTAAGGAG
>JBBPDB010000128.1:10109364-10119766 GCA_037974465.1 Brachypetersius altus | reverse complement strand
TCAGCAGAATTCAAATCAGCCATTTTAATCCAGATTAATTCCAAGATTACAGTGAGATTAATCTAGATTAAAAAAATTATGCCCACCTCTAGTTTTTTCTAGTTTTCTCTTGGAATGTTTTTTTAAATCATTTTTTAGGCAAGTTTAGGAAAGGTCGTTTTAGTTCTGCAAATGAGTTAGAGGCTGATAGAGATAGAGGCCGTATGTTTTTTTTATTTTCCTAGAACTGTATGCCTAAGCCGAGAGGATTCAAGTCTCCTTATTCTTAAAGAGAAATAAAAAAGTGCACATCCTCTCACATCTGTAAACACGCCTCTGCACCACTTCCAGCAAACCTGGAGAAGCCTCTAAAGAAAGATTTCCTGGTTCAAAGTTAAAGGAGAAATATTTAGCTCCTTTTTAAACTTGACTGCATTCTCTGCTCTGAGACAATTCTGTTTCAAACAAATAACCTTTAATTTAGCATTCGTCATTTATTTTGTGAGAGCTGATTTTGTATATTAATGACTGTTTTCAGTCGTCACTTTAGAGCAGCGGGGGCAGGACCCTGCTGTTCCAGAAAGGAACCCGACTCAAGCAAACGCTAACTGGCTGTAGAATCCCTTGCCTTTCCTTCATGCATGTGTTTTTTCCCATCTTAGACATAGACTAAAGTATATTTGAACTGAAAAATAGCATTTCATAGCATAGACCGACATGCTCATTTGCATATTTTGTACAGCTAACATGACTGGCAGTGTGCTATCAGCTTCAGTCATTACTGCAATCTAAAGGTGGTTTCTGAACAACAATAAGGAATCAGAAAGTTCAGACTGTTTTCTATTATTAAAGCTCTGAGAGTCACGGAGGAGACAGCCAGTGTTCATTAGGACGAAAAGCTTGTCCATGCTAGAGGCAAACTCATTAATTTCTGAGGCCATGTGGCCAACCGGCATTAACATATGAGATACCTCCTGGCAAGTAAACAAGACAATACCCTCTCTTGCATGACAACAATGTGCATGATATCTCTCTTCACCCACCAGCAGAGGCATTAAGTCTGCAGCCAATGATCTGCTCAGCCACTGCCAATCACTCAAACTTGGACACACACACCCAGTGTGTGCCTTCCTTATAGCAAATGCCTTGCACCAGATCACTGAGGCGTCTCTGTAATAGAACGATCCACGTATTGCACCACTGGAGGGTAAACTACTGCAGTCAAGTTCAGTTCAGTGTATGTTTCTTTTTCTGTGTGTTAACTTTGCGGATGAGAGGTACGACAGTTCTATTCCAAGTCTTGATCAAATGCTTGGCATATGAGTCGAACAGCGCTTTGCGAGGCTTTCGGTCTTCAAACTTCAAACTAACATGTGCCAGACAGGACCTTCCAAATGGCCACTAGCAAGCTATCCACCAACTGCTCCAAAACATGCTCCAAAACGAGGGAGTCTGCCACCAACACCACTTTCTTCCCTCCCCGGAGAAGCCTGGCTGCTTCATTCATTCAAGAGCAGAAATGCAATCATTGTAAGAGTAGCTTCCTGCCTTTTTTTTTTTTAATAAAATAAACACTCGCGACAAAGAAAGGGCAGATAACAGGCTCTCTGTGCACCCCATAATCAGAAAACACTTCCAAGTCTGCATAACACAAAAGCCTATTAACAGCTCCTTTAAAACTTCGCTGAAGGAGTCCTCGCTTGGCCCAGTCAAACTCTGCGACGTGCATAATTAATGGAACCACAGCAGCTAACCGAACTTTTAAATTAGGCAGTCGGTCAGTGGTGCTGATACGTTTCCTGTGCGCTCGCTTCCTGGAAAGCCAAGGGAGCAGCTACACGGCAGGGGAGGGAAATAAGGGAGGAGAAGATGAGGAAATCTCTCATTAGTCACCCTGTGTCAGGCTGCCAAACTGTGTGTGACCTCCACACGGTGAGCACAAGGAGGCGGAGGACAATATGCTCCGCGGCTCCTTCTTTCCTGCTCCCCCCGACCCCCATGTCTGCGTGTGTCACTTTTTTTTGCTGTGTCATGCCTGGGGTGCAGGCAGATGGAGAGATGGACGTGCCGCAGGAGAATGGGGCGCCCCATCCATCACTGAGGGCCGAAAGGAGGGGTTGAGTGAGGGCCCTGCACAAGGAAGAAGGAGGAATTAGGCAGTCAGCAACTTTTACCTCCATCTATCACTTTGTGCCACTAGGAAGAAGCTTTTTCATCAGCAAGATGGACATGGTAGCTCCAACAAGGCCAAAAGAGTCAGAAGAGGTTGGCGTCTCAGTAGAATAGAAGCAGAAGTACTTAGGTCTATCACACATTTCACACCGGCGGTCATTTGAAATAGCAGCAGAGCTGGTCAAGACCAAAGAGGGGGTCTTTGAAAAAAGAAACAGAAGAAGAGAAGAGAAAGAGAACAACATTAGTGTGGTTTGTTGGTGCTATGTAGAGCATTGCTGTGTTTAGCAGTCCCTAGGGAGTCTTAATAGCCCTGGAATACAGACATTGGTGTAAAAAAAACGTTAGAGAAAATGAGACTCTCAAGACCTGGTACACTCCAAAACTATCCCCAAACACACGAAGCTTTCATCTTCGAGAGAAAATCAAGCTAAACTCCAAAGGTGCATCTGTCCACCCTTCCACCACGAGAAGACTGCAATTCTGTGGGTCTGAAAGTGCGTCATTACTGAGGAAAGCACATTTGAGTACAACGTTGAAAAGGTTCTATGGACTGATGAGTGTAAATCTGCATTATTTGGATCATGACAGTCAGAAATAAACTCACGACTAATTGTTCCTACATTAGCTCACAGTTATTTGTGAATGTTTAGATCATTCTTCCATTACTGAAGTAATTACCACTCGCTTCACTTATACTGAAGGCCAGCATTTCTTATTTATTTACATTTACATTTACGGCATTTAGCTGACGCTCTTATCCAGAGCGACGTACATCAGTGCTCAAGTAATCCGCAGCTGTTTCTCTCCTGAAAAACAGCTGAAATCCACGTCAACTATTTAACCGAAGTAAGACCCAGTGATTAGGGCAATAGCTGGTGGTCTAGGCAGGAGGGCTGACCTATGACCCTGTCCCCAGGTCGTGGAGCACTTTACTGGTGTGAAAGAGACGGTTTTATTAGTAACTAAGCTACAGTCAACATGCAGTGCTAACCAGTTCAACAGATGTGCACAAACAATTTAGAGTTCAAGAAGCACAACTGACAATAAGAAGAACTGCGGCTGTGATGTGGACAGGGCTAAAAGGGGCATCTCTATTATACTAAGGACAAGTGTTGATCAAATATTCTTATTTACAATTATGCAACGTAGGGCAGGGTGAAGGACAGGCAGCAATGTCATTCTGCAACAGCCTAGTCTCAGCCTCAGACGGTACACTTAACTGGAAACACTTCAAGTCGTCATCTGATTGGTTGAATTTTATCGGATTTCCGGAGGACGCGAGTGTCGCGTTTATTTTCGATCTGTAGTTGTGGGGACATTTCCACGCCCCGAAACGTGACGCTGAACGAAGCGAACTGTGATTGGTTGTTTGACATGTCAGTCAAACGGCCTTATGGGCGGTCCTTGGCCAAAGAAAGTGGCTATGAATTCCAGACCTTAGACGTCAGTCTGAAGGTCTGGCTACGCGAGACTAGGAACACCTTAACATCGACATTTTTTATCACACTGCATTCAGATACTTTGACGTTTATATAGAGTTGTTCCCTCTTTGTAGCTGCTATAATGGTTCTGCCTCCCAATGCTCTGGACCCTGAGAGTAACTTGTTTTCTACAAATAAACTAGATAAAATGTGAATGCCCTGCAGCGGCAAATAGCTTTAGTTTTATATTTTATTTGATTGCGTTAATAAGTTGAGATTTGTAACTGTGTTAAAGAAAATACTGCTGTTAAAAAGCTCCTCATTTGTTTGCAAAACCAAATGTTGTTGCACTGTGGTTCATATGGCAGTACTTTTAAAATAAAGGTGTGTGCAATAATTTAATGAATTATTTAATTTGGGGTATAACAAGGCGACTAATCACAATTAAAACTGTTTCCCAGAATACATTATAATAAATGGATTTTGTGCAAAGCACCAACAATTTATACCCTATACCCAAGTCTCCCTTTGCCTAGTGGTGTAGTGTCATTTTCAAATTTTAAACAACAAAAATTAAATTACCAGTCCTTTAGCTTTCTGTTTCATAAGGCAGATTATGAGTGGTCGACACCAAAGGCGGTATGTGGTCTATGTGACATTCCTCATACGGTTAATTCAATATACACAGTGATCGCGTCAAACAACCAAAGACTGTGCACAGCAAAATGGATACAAATTTGATCACTTTTGATTGATTCTTGATATGTTGTACATTAGAATGAATTTCATAATAGTATTTACTCCCAACCTTAGTGTTTTAAAAAAATAACCCTTTCAATAAGAGACATGCGGTAAAACTCGAGGGAGTGACAGATTGCTATATTTTATGACTCAGGTGCAAAACAAATAAAACTGCTGTCAGCCTCAAGTAAAAAGCTGAACTCACCCGCTCTGCAGACTGGGCCGTCCCAAAGAAGATTGGTATGAAGGCGAGCCAAATGATGCAGGTGGTGTACATAGTAAATCCAATGGGCTTGGCCTCATTGAAGGTCTCTGGTACTCCTCTGGTCTTGATGGCATAAACAGTGCATGTAACCATCAAAAGAATACTATAGCCTAATGAACAGATGAGTGAGAGATCAGAAATGTCACATTTGAGCACTCCACGAGCGTTTTCGGGGTCCTGTGTGCGCTGCTCGCCATAATCCACAATCGTGTGTGGTGGGTCAGCAATAAACCACACCAGCACACCCATCAGCTGCACGGAGATCAGGCTGAAGGTGATGACCAGCTGTGAGGCGGGGCTGATGAAGCGGGGCGCTGTCACCGAGCGCTTACCCTGCTCGAAGATGCGGTGGATGCGGTTGGTCTTGGTAAGCAATGCAGCGTAGCTGAAACACATGCCAAGGCCCAGGAAGATCCTGCGGAAGGAGCAGACGGCCACGCCGGGGGTCGCGATCATAGGGAAGGTGATGACATAGCAAAGGAATATTCCAGTCAACAGCACATAGCTCATCTCCCTGCCAGAGGCACGTACAATTGGTGTGTCATTGTACCGTGTGAAAGTAACAATCACAAATGTGGTGGCGATGATGCCCAGAATGGCAATGAAAACAGGCACCACAGCCCAGGGGGAGTGCCACTCCAGTTTGATGATCGGGATGGGCTGGCAGCCTGTGCGGTTGTGGTCCGGCCGCTCCTCGTAGGGGCAGAGCTGGCAGGTGAATTCTGTGGCCTGGTAATGGTAGCCCTCGCAGCGTTCGCAGTGCCAGCAGCAGGACACTCCCTTCACCACCTTCTTCCGCTCGCCTCTCCGACAGGGCAGGCTGCACACTGAGGCGGGCACAGAAGAGTCACCGCTCACCCACTGCAGGGCATCCATCTACAGAGGAAGAATAGTATTATCACAGCACCATTATTTTAGTCCTGTCATTCTTTCCTTGACGGAACACAGATCATTAAATCAGTCATGGTCATCATCATCCTCCTCATTTTTATTTATATATAGCTATTGCATATTCAAGGATGCTTTATAAAGTCATGCAACTGTTCACTTTTGCTCACATTAATCACGGTATGGCCTCAGACATTAATTAAAACCTAAAGGCATAAATGTCATTTCTCACATTTAAATGAAGGTGATCTGTCCAGTGACCGATGACTCTGTACTCAGCTGTTGATCCATTAGTAATCTGATACTGGAATATGTCATATCGTCCAGGAGCGTCTCCGTTCTCATTGAACGTTACAGGAGTCTTGGCACTTCCTGTTAAAAGAGTAAAATCATTGCCATTACAGTTACTGCTGCAATAACAATACTAATGTTATTAAATAGATTGGGTATCAGTCATCCAACGTTCTTCAGCATACCTAACAGCACTGATATCAGATCCATACTCAGTCAATGCCTTAAGTTCGGAAAAGGCTCAGTTTGTGTAGCTTAACTTAAGAGTTTAATTCCAAGATGTTGCATATCCATTTGAATCCACTTTTGATGTAAAAAGGTTTGAAAAGGAATAACATAATAACACATTTATTGCAAAACATATTTTTTTCATCACATAGGACTGCCATGACTTGTTTATGTAAAAAAAAACATCCATTATTTAAAAGAAGAAAAGTCATAAAAATTATGTTTCATTTTTTTGGAACAAAACCTTTCGATTACAAATACCACAACATTTCTGAAGAATACTGAATCTGAGGCCCTTGGCTACTTGGCTATATTTGGCTACAGTCAACAACCACAACAAGCTTTATTTTAGACATCAAAGTTAAAGTCTTAGCATAATCATCACTCCCTCTCATGTATGATATGCAAATATGTCTAAATGGGATAATGACTTTATAATCATAAAGGGCTGCAGTGTACATGATGTGCAATTTGCTAATCCTTCATCCAGCCACAGCAAATGTTTTAGCATTATCAATCACAATCACCCTATCAAAACAAGCCTTTGTTAACTTCCTCCCCGGCCTTTTGGAATATTTCAAATGGGGTACTTTAAGATGTGACAGGACAAGTAATGGGGAGGGAAACAAATGAGCCGCTCTGGTGACCAGGATATCATGCATTATTAAAACACCTGCAGAGAGCCGGCTAGAGCAGGAGCAGTGGGCCTGGAGGACTTAAACGCAGCTCGCCACTACAATACAGTCCAGTCATATGCAGTCATTCAACTGCAATCAACTTTCAGCTATAAACTCAGGAACTAATCAAAACAGTACATGCATGTTCTTTCTGAATCATCTCATTGCACTATAGCAGTAAGTAAAACAGTAAAGAAAAACAAACTAACCATCCAATTTACCAACTGGTTGAAATGTTCATGTATATAATAAACAGAAATCTGAAATAAACTGTGCAAAACTGATGCACAATCTCTGGAAGCCATCAGAACAGTCATCCTCATCACAATGCACGGCCTGGAGCAGTCTCCAATCAGCTATTTGATTCTGGCTCCTCAAATCCAACTTTTGCAAAAAAAAAAAAAAAAGGAGAAAAAGACAATTTGATTAAACCAAATCTAGCCTTAATCACAGGTAAGACTTGTCTTTAGGACTCTCATTTAGAAAGCTGGAATTCACAATGGGCTGCATGAAACCTGACAATGGCGTCAGTAATTAAAGAATCAAGCTCTCATAATTTAGATTCAGTGTGTGGGCACAAGTTTCTCTCTACTTCCAGTCCTACTTATCCTAATATGAATACATGCATTGCAAATCTTATCTGCAGTAAAATGAATAACTCCCATGTTAACCCTCAGGATACATTTCCTTATAACCAACTGCTGCAGATATTTAGTGGTGAACCTGAATTACTTAAACAACCTTTCACACTATCAGTATTTCACCTGTCTCTCTACGGTATATGTTCAAAAGGAGTAAGACGTATGACATGAATTCATGAATGCATTGGAGTGGCAGGGCTAATAGAGGACAGTGTCCTGCTGCTGGTTATGTGTAAGGATGTATGATGGCATCGGAATGTATTCGGGTGACGCAACATTTCGCATTGGTTTGTTGGAACAGACTCGAAGGCTATGTGCTGCAGAAAAGGCAAGCTGTAGGTTGCCTGTGCATGTGAGGCCACACTGAACCCAGATGGTAAAATCCATATCTTCCTGTTGAATCAATAAATCAATAGAGAAATAATTTTTCTGCAAGGTTAAGAATGCAGACTCAAAGCTCATTCCTATCAATGATTGTTTAATAATTGATATATTTTTTACATTAGAAAGCAACCAAGCCACAGAAGTAAGAGTACTCGAATGCTCAGTACATGAGGAAAAGCAGATTACCCAAGGACAAATGTATTAGTTCCTGTTTCAAGGAGGATACGCTCTTATCACTGGAAAGAGACACAGAGAGGAATTCATAGAGTCTGCAGGGTGCGTCTGTTAAAATATTGCATCAGACTCTTTCGCTCACCAGAGACTTCAGCTCTTCACTAACACCAATGGTTAAAATTCTCTAAGTATTAAACTGGTTTATTGAATCGGTTTAGCAGCACTCTTATACTGCCTCTGAGAAATGTATCCTCATATGAAACGTGGGAAGCCTCCCTGAGGCACGGCCCTTGACCTGATGCAGTCACCCTCAGTGTGGCAGCAATCTCTCACTCTGACAGGTTTTTATATTGGATGATTTAGTCCCAAAAGAGTAAAAAAAAGGAAGGGTAAGGATAGAAATAGGGCTCCATATGACTATGACTGACATAATGTGGAATGAATGTGTTTTTCACGTTTCTAATGGCACACTAAGGAACTCCCACGATGCCCTAATGTCCTGCTGTGATGATAGTTTTACTGTCTATATGGTAAAAATATTAAATCATGATACTTCAATATGTTTTTTTTATGACATCTGATATGTTGGACTGGACAAAAAAAGGGCCGGTGGTAGTTCATTTATAAATACCACCAACGTCGGATGTTATTTTTTTACATTTCAAACACAAGGCTGCACTAAATCGAACTGTAAATCCATTCTGCTGTTTGTAATAAAACATGCAGCTAGTTAGTGTTCTTTAAGTACTGATAATGTTCACAGCATGCTCAGAAATCTCACAGTGACACAGTGATGCATGGTTTGCAGGTGCATCACATCAGTTCTTTTTGTTTTGAGGGTGTACTGGAGTATGTCCTAATGAGGATGTCCAGGACAAAAATAAAAACAGACTTTGATAATCCACAGCGTCCTCAAAATAATATGGTTAATCCTGAGCGTATTTAATCTACTTGTTGATGCAATAAGTGTGTGGCTTATTTGCATTCTAGTCAGTCGCTGAACATTCTCAGCGCAGCATGTAATTCCATGAGCTTTGGGAGGTTTATATTGTTATTCTGTCTCCAAAGGCCATTATAATTTAATAAAGTGGTCTCACAAGCTTCATTTATCATTTCTTTTCATAATTATGGAGCACTTCTCACCGAAGCTTGATTAACAGTAGTCAGAGACCAGAATGTTTGGGTCAGGACTTGTTAATTGGAAGCCGAGTCAGCCATCTTGACTTAGCTATTCCGTGCACAGCGGCAAAGAAAGTCATTTGGAGTTTTCTGGATTGTGATTTAAGGAGAACCCCTTGTGATAACAGGGTCTGGCCTTCTGTATTCATAAACTATTTATCAATTAGTGACAATTGTTCAAAAGTTCCTCGCACCTAATCTTATTCCTCTGGTGACCATTTTAATCAGGAGACAAAAAGTATTTTTTCTATTAAAGCCTCACACTTCCATCAGGCACCCTTTATATATTTCATGTTGGATACTGAAGAACCATCCTCTTTAGTGAATCAGATATTGTTGTCAAGTGACTAATTTTCCAATTAATTGAGCGTATTCCACTGAATCAGTCAGAGACAGCAATTGTCTACCAAAAGATAAAGACAGGCAGCACACATTAGCACTGAGACTCAGCTTCTTGACATCTTTACTGAAAACATCTAGAGCTATTGATCGCTCTCTACTTTAAAGGCGCCCCACACACACGCAGCAAAAATGAAGAGGATTTGCACAGGCGAGCATTTCTTCAGCCATTTTCTAGCTACTTAATCATGTACTTATGTTTTATCTCGTGGGTAATTGAGAAGATATCAATAGTGGCTCAGACAATGGAATTAAATCTTTCCGGGTCAGCACCGTGATCAATTACTCACTGCTGCCTGATGCAACTACATGTCTATCACTAAACAAAGACTTTCAGCCCATGTTACATTTTGTTATTCAGCTGGGGGAAAAAAATCTTAGTTCTTATTGCAGAAAATGTACCCAGCACTTTTAACCATAAAGAATTTCATCTAAACTCAATGACCATGAGCAGCAAGCGAGCGAGCACTGACCCTGAATGACACAAAAGTTAGCACAGTACATTCTCTGTAATCATCTGAGACAAACACGTCTCTCCTCTCTCAGTGTCCCAACACAAGTATAAAAATAAACGTATGTATGAAGCCATTGGAGCGCATGTGATTGTGGTTGAGTTGGCAATCGGCCGCAGGCAGCAGTAGCTGTCACGATTCGGAGTCATAGGTTTGATGCTACACTGGCCTTCTGATCTCCTCCATTTGTCAGCCACTTGATTAGAGACTGCCCTCTTACTCTGCTCTTAGAATACATATGAGTCATGCATATGCTTCACGACTATTATGCCTGTTTTCATTTTTAATATTATTATATTCTAAAATACTACGTGCATGTGTGTTTGTGCACACACAATTATTACATATATACACAATTGTATTATTATTATATATATTAGAGGTGGGCATAGATTAATTTTTTGAACGCCGTTAATCTCATTGGAATCTTGGCGTTAACGGCGTTAAC
>JBBPDB010000128.1:10096203-10108052 GCA_037974465.1 Brachypetersius altus | reverse complement strand
GGAGGGTTTTAATGGTGTGAAACCCCCCCCCCCCCCCCCCCACAGAGAGACCGACACAAGTTTAAAACGTGCGCGAGCCGGAAAAGTCACTGAAATATCAAGGTGAAATTCATCATAGCTCAAGTAGTGTTGACACAGTAGTTAACGGCGATATTGTTTTTATCGCGCGATAAGAATCTCGCGGCGTTAACGCTGTTAACGGCCCAGCACTAATATATTTACATATATAAATATATATATATATATATATATATATTTTTTTTTTTTTTTTTTTTGGGAAAACATGAAAGAGGAATAACATTCTATCAGTGTGACATGCTAGTAACAAAATACTAATCCTATTGAGCATAAGCATCAACAATTTTGTGACGTTCGAGTGAGCAGAGATTATTGCGCCTGCCCATGGTCACATCCAGGCTTAATACAATGTTGTTTTTCAGAGGCGTAAACCCTTCAAACCACATTTTTCACATTCAATAGGCTGAGCTATGCAATTGAGCAGTGAAGTCAGTTCTGCTTCGAAAAGCCTGTGAAATCCGCCTTCCAATTTCGTCTTCACACCCTCAAAGGTGAGATAAGTATTCTAATCTTATGCTCAGGTGCTATGTGTGGGAAAGCGGGGAGGGGTAGGAAAACATATTCTTTAGGCATAATGAATCAGAGACATGTACATATGCTTCAACACAGAGGTGTGAACCACACTTTAAAAACCACCAGTTTAAAAATGGCTGTTCGGAAGCTTAAGACACTGTATCTAGAAAATTACTGTGAGAAAGGATCTAATTTCATCCACTTCCAATAGATTAAAAATAGTTTAATTCATTTCCTTTAACGTTACAGTTACATAGCTTTAAAGGGTCAGATCGGCTTCACAATAATAGCACTTACGGTTGACTAGGGCAGACATTTCTTGAGCTTGACTTTTGACTACAGCAATCCTTTTTGAGCTGGATTAAACTCTTCTGAGCACCTTAGCACAACTCATTCCACAGGCAGTGTTTTGTTTTCGGAGAATGTGCTTGATATTGCTCACCTGGTAGCGGTGCATGTGGCTGAAAAACTCAGACATTAGAATGTTCTTATGGCCACACAATGTCCCTATACCCAACACCATTAAGAACATGGACCTAAACTAACATACAATAATAATGGAAGCAGGAGAAAACGCTTCAAAACATGAGTACAAAAGTGCAATTAGTACAACAGTTAACTCAACAGGAATTCGAAAAGTTAGTCTTACAGAGCTCTAAAATGAAAGCAAAAGGACAAAAAAACCCTTGAGTCCTTGAGTGAGTCACGACTTTGCAAAGAGAAAAACCTCTGCAGAAAGACACGTCTGTATAGTGAATAGAAAGAGACAAATATGTGAGTTTCTGGCTAAAATATATCTGACTATCTGACCCACACAGGAATGAATTATGAGGTGGATATGAAAACTGGAGCAAAGTCAATAGATAAATCAGTCAATCAGGCTTTCAGTGATCGTGAAACACTTCATCTGTAGTCTATAATTCGCAGTTTAGAGAAAGGTGATTACCCAGTCCAAAAGCTTTTATATGATGAGAACACTTGGAGCTAATGCTCATCACGATGATTTCTTGCACAAAGCTGGCAATGACTGATACAGTGTTTTTAAGAGTGAGAGCCAAAGAGAAGAAGTACATAATGAAAACTTCAGAGACAGAAATTCAAACAGGAAATCTCTGGACTCCTTTGAAGTGTGGGAAATTGCAGTTGAAATCAATTGCCCCACGACATGAAAACATAAGTGATGAGAAAGAAAAAAAATATTTAAAACTGCTGATTAGTAATGCCTGGCAAAACACAAATATATCCCGGCACAAAGCTGAACTCAGTAAATGTAAAATTTAGAGTAAAGAAATGTGACTTCATGCATTGCAAATACAGGCAGTGTATCGACATAAATATGAAAATCAGAACTGCTTTGAAAAGCAATCAGAACAACACTGGAACAAATTGAAGAAATGAAATTGAAGAAACTCTTTCTGAATGTTGCCAGTATGAAAGAATGCACAACCTTAAAACTTTCCTGAGTTAGTTTGAATCCACTTCTTTCAAAGATGGGTAAAATGAGGTCAAGGGAGACGCTTCAGGGCCGGTAAAGAGCATCACTGCGCTAGATGTGTGTCTCAAGGCATTGGTGGTGCATTACACAGAGCATAGAGCTTTTCAAGCAATGAGCTCAAATGAATATCTTCAGGAGATGAAGGATTCACTCAAATGAAACAGGTATAGAAAATAAAAAAGGAGTGCCAAGCAGCGCAGAAAAGGGAGAAGCACAGGCATCAGAGGATGGGTGCAACATGGAGAGAAGCTTGGGAGATGTAGAAGCCATTTAAATAAGTTTAATTAAGACTTACAGTAAACAGAGACATTATGTCCCAACATGGAGTGTTGAGGAGTTATCTCAAACTTTCACACAATTTGTCTGATAGAAAGTTGGAATTAATTTTGTGCCATTTCAAAGACTGATTCCATTTGCTGATAAGAGAATCAACAGTTCAAAGCAGACGGCGCAGATTAGGAAAAAGGCACACTGCGGTGGGGCTTGGAAATATAACATTTATCATTCTTGCAATAAATCACAACACATATGCTTTTCTGAGGACATCCTGGAAATTGTCAAGGGTTAAGTATTGAACTGCACTGTTATTAATTCCAAAAATACAGACACATGTTAAAAACATAATGTGGAAAAAAAGAGTTCTCACAATGTGTTGAAAAGGACAAGACGGTTTTCAAGCCTTATTAGCTGGAATTAGTGCAGTGCAATTTTTTTTTATGTGGCACCACTGGTCCTTTTTGTGCCTGGTTTAACGAGTCATATCTCAGAAAATGTAAATATGATACACAAGGTCTTGAAAATGTGTCTGAACTCACCATTAAAGCTGACATTGCGTATGTAACCCAGCAGCTCCTTTCCGTCAATGGTGCTCATTCGAGGGCAAAGTCCTGGGTATCCTGAGCATAAGTCTCGGTGCATGCGGTGAAGAGCATGGGCCATAGCATACACAGCATCCATCACAAACTGCACCTTCCCCTCCTGCTCATAGCTGGAGTCCCTTCCAACCTTCTCCAACCCTAACAGTGAGAAAAATATTGTGTGTTAATAATTAATAAAGGTAAAATAACAGACCAAAAACAAACAAGAGACAATGGATTCCAATATCTTTGTCAATACCATGAAGCTGCAAGTTGTAAAGAAGACCTAGCTAACCTCACGTTCAAGAAATAAACAGATCATTTTAACCTGTTCATCTTCAGTCTCCCCTATTTACAAACCCGAAGTTAGGAAGGTCGTTACATTGGTTTCAAATAAATCTGCTGTATATTTTAGTCTTGTCTCTATTTCCTTTTTAAAGCTGATTAGGGCACAGTGATTTTAATTCTAAATTCAAAAGGATCAGAAGATCTTTGCAGTGTGTTTTATGAAGTGCATAGTGGAAATGCTGTTCTCTCTTAAGCTGATTTAATATCGTAAGGGGTTTATGGAAATTCCTCTTGCGGATATTTACATATATCCTGCAAGTAACTCGTATGAAGACAAACCTTGAAATACATGAAGACCTTCCTGAAAGCCAAACCCTGATAAGTTTGTTAACTAGGACAACAGGTTAAATAACAGCACTTCATCAGGGAAATGCATTATCAGGGAGCTATAGGTCTGTGATTTGACTGCATGTGAAACATTCGATACAAGAAGTTTGTCCATCACAGTGAGCTTCAGAATTATTGGCACCCTTATGTGAGTGAAAAAGGACTTTTAAGAATTCTCCCCTTTGTGTTGATTAAATGTTGTTTTTACAAAGAAAATACACTTGCAGTCAAATGTTTTTGCATTTTCCATTTATTTCATGAACTGCAGATTTTTATTCTTGTTAACCACTGGAACATTGTAGAGTGAACAACCAAAACTAAAAATATGTGAAATAAAACAAGTTTCATGGAAAGAACATGTAGCCATATTTTTAACTGGTTGTGTGATGGTGACATAGGAGAAGGGATTTCTGACCATTTCTCAATGCAGAATCTCTCCAGAGTCCGGGGGTCTCTCTTGTGCACCCTCTTCTTAAGTTCAACTCACATGTTTTCAATCAGATTTAGGTCAGGGAACAGGGGCTATCATGGAACAGGAGCGATTCATTTAACCATTTTTAAGGGGTGGATTTTGGTGTCTGTGCTTTTGGTTGTTGTCCTGCTGGAAGATCTTGACAGAGGCAGCCAACAATATTTAAAATCTCCTGGTACTTCTTGGAACCGATAATCTCATTAAGTCAAACATACCTGCCAGGGTATGGGCATCATCGCCAGTCAATCTAAAGGGAACGTGTCCCCTTCACATTTCATTATTATTTGTTTGGAACCCCCACATTTAACATAAAACATTAGTTCACCTAGCGTTGTTAAATCATTCGACAGGAGAATACACACACCACTGGAAATCCACTCCAAGTTTCGAGCAGCCTGTCTATGCACTGACGAATCTCTTCACTTGCATGCGGAGAGTTGGAGGCAAACCCGGATTTCCAGTGGTGCGTATTCTCCTATCGATGAAGTGGGATGGATTATTTCACGAAAAATTCAAGATTCAAGATTTAACAGCCATTTCCAAACATCCCACACCTGCTAAAAGTACCGAGTCTTTGCACATGCAGCAACCCAAACCCCACCCCCACACCCAAACCCCGCCCCCATGCGTAGACCGATGCGTCTCCTTATATTAAAAATGCTTCTGATGCCATTGTGCCAGGAGGAACAATCTCACAGCACCACAGATCATTTTCATATTAGGAACTTTTTCTCTGTAGCCATCTTCATTTCTACACCAAACCCGTCTTGGGTATTTGGAGTCAACAAGTTTAATATTTGTTTTATCTAACCACAGGACCCTGTCCCAGTTGCAGTGGTATCTGGAAAACTCCAAGTGGAAAAAGATAAGAGAGGCTTTCTTCTGCCATTAATTCCAAACAGTTTGTTGGCATGGATGTGATGTTTTATGGTGGATTTGGAGACACGGTGACTCTGACTATATTTAACTTCTCTGACTGTACTCCTCGCTGTGGCTGCTGACAGTAGTCTTGCGTTCTCTTCCAGGGTGGTTCATGATAGTTTTAAATTTCTTTAACTTATTTATGATTGCCATAACTGTTGATATGGGCATTTTAAGTCAAGCAGGTATTTTCTTGATACACGTTTGCCTTATTGCAGTAGAATGCTTTCTGAAGGTGATGGATGACTAAGAGATTTGGGATCAATCACCTCATTTTAATTCCCACATGAAACAGGAAATCACTGATTACTGCTTAAAAGTTCCTTAAGGCTTAGATTAGCTTAAAAGTAGTTAAATATATGTGGATTCATACATATCTTATTCTCAGACTAAGCATACCTCAAAGACATATTAAGACAATAACTAAAGTGATTTCATAAGCCATTTCAATCATCTTCAGAAGTGTGCAAAAAACTGTCCATGTTTCTCATTATGCAATACATTAAGATGATAAATGGGCCAAAAGCAGCAATAATGTCTGAAAACCTACACCCTTAAAATAAAGGTTATTTGAGTAATGCCATTATGTTGGTTTTTTTTTGTTTGTTTTCTTAAAGAGCATGGCTGAGAACAGATTTGTAATTGTAAAGAACCTTTAAAGGTTTGAAGACACGTTGGAGAGTGCCACTGCAGAGCATTTACAAATATGTGAAGGTCCTTTAAACTTTAAAAGGGATCATCCCTCTTTTACATCTTTCTTACAAAAATGGTAAAATGCTTCAGGGAAACAGAAGCAGTTGTTTGGAGGAACTGTGGGATGAGAGAGTTCTTTGTAAACTCTTGTTTTGAAGAGTGTGCTGTGCATTCGCATGTGAATGAAACAAATGACGTGAAATGAATACACAATATTGATTATGTTCTGACTGATTCATAAATCACTGTGCTCTTGGGTTCTTATCCAATATCTATGAGTAGGAAGGCTTAGTCCTTTCTTCACAAAACATTTTTTACACTTTCAACAAGCCTTAGGGCAAAATGTTTCTAAATTTAGTTCCAAATGACCCAAAGCTGTAAGCGTGACGCCGCACTGTGAAGATGTGATATTTTCTTTGTGAAAGAGGCATCTGACTTTAAAATTCAAAAGAACTATCATAAAAGAACTTTAGTGCAAAATCATCTTAGTCCTTTGCAGAAGGTATGAGAATGGAATGACAAACAGAAGAAAGAGACTCTGTCTGTCACTGGAGGAGACGAAAAGCCCACTGCAGTGAAATAAAATGTGTGGAAAAGCCCATATATTCATGGAAACGTAGTGAAAGTATTTATTCAGGCTAAACTTCTAAGGTCTCTGGACATAGAATAGGCAAATGAACACAGCCGGCTTTTGTTGCGGCCTGCTAACAAGACTGTCGTCTAGCAAGTAGATGTGAAAGAGACGAGATGCTTTGTGTACATGAATGATGAGTGACATTACATGTGACGGACAGCTTAATCATTGAAACTGAGATCCCAATTAGCCTTCACTTACAGACCTAAATGCAGTTTGCACTCTCTTACATTAAAGCACATCTGCTTTCTTTCTTTCTTTCCTTCTTTCTCTCTCTCGAGCAGACAGACATCTCTCCAGCGCAATTAGATAACAAAATTAGATAAATGGCAAATTAATGAAGGAAATCAGCTTTCATGATGAGATTAATAGAGGAAAAACACAGAAGCACACTGGCTCCTAACAGCACTGAATATATTTACATTAATGGAGTTCCATTGTCTAACCATTTGTTTATCACAAATGTTGACAAGCTTGTCAGATTCAAATCACATAATGGTGACAAAATGTTCACTGGCAACTGCCAGCTTGCTTTAGCTGATTTTAAGTTTACACCAGGGTCTCAAGAGCTGCTGATGGAGCACAGGGTTTTGCCTTTCCCATGTCCTGTCAGGCCTGAAGTGTCCCTTTCTTCTGAGTGATCACCAGTGTCTAGTATCAGATGAACTTTTCTGATTTTTCTCAACATATTCAAAGGATACGCCACCAGCATTACATTAGTCATTGAATGGATTGTTTGCTAAAAGCTTTAAAATAGTCAAATGAATCACATCGCTGAAAGTGTCGAGGACCTCAGTCCATGCATCTGCACTCGCATGCATCTGTAGAACACGGCAATTCTGAAATGACTCAAAGCATCTCCCATTATCGCCCCACATAATAAGCAGACAATAACCCAAGCAAAGCCACAAGATGAAACAAATGAATTTTCTCCCACTGCTCTTTACGAAATGTCAGCAACTAACACGGACGCACCGCTTTGAAGGAGGAATGCAATCAGCGTGGCACGGAGCATAACTTCTAATGAATGTTTGCTGCAGAAACGACAAAATGCGCACAACCAGCTGCTTGCCTCAAATTTACACACTAAGTTGGTAAAATGAGCAGCGGGTTTTAAGCAGTATGCCTCTAGAAGAAGGAGGCTTGAACAAAAAAGGTGCATTTCAACATCAGTACATGAGCTGAAGAAACATTTTGGCAAGGAAAGGGGGAAAACGGAGAGTGTGCAAAAAAGACTGTTGAGGCACTGCTGTGTTGACAGAAACAATGTAGCCACACTGCGGAGCTGGTTGACACATTGTTTTGTAGATCCTATCAATGTCTGTCAACCAACAGAATATTTTCATGGTCTCCTGAGCGTGATATTGACTCATTTAGACAGGCTTAGTTTTGTTAACCCGATCCCCAGCCAAGAGGCAAGCCAATGCCGCCGCTGCTGCTGTCGATGTCTTGCAGTCAGGCAGTAAGTAGACAGCCCATTTGACACAGCAATGTGGTTATTGACAATTTCACTAAGCTCCGTTAATGATTTCCTCATTTGCTGCATTATGAAATTAAATATTTACGCTGGCCATAAACAAACAAACATGGTATTATAGAGTGGAGTAAGTATTGATGAACACACTGTAGGAGAAATACTGATGTGTCTATAGCACAGGAGGAAGGTGGGTGTTTTTTTCCCCCTTTCTTTTCCACCGGACAGGAGGCGTAAATCAGGCAGCGCATTTGAATGGGATGATAATATTACCCTGCTTCTTGACAGGAAGAGCCCTGGGAAAGTGTCAGGACACTGAAATATTGTAGTAGTTAATACAGATTGCAGACTTAAGGCCCAATTGACACCGCTTGAAGGCAGGAAAGATGGAGAATCGAGATTTCATTATAAGGGAATTCTGATAAAATGATGACATTTTTTTTCCAGATGTCTCTAACGTCATTGTATCCTACTATGTCATGCAGCCGGGGAAAAAGACGTTCCCTTTCAGAGCTGCTGCTGGAAGTACAGATCATGAATACACATGCTCCATATATGTCTGGATGGCAAAAAATGAATATGAAAAAATATGAATATCACTCTGCTTTCTTTCTGAATGATTCCTACTGGAGACAAGAGCTGGAGGAAGAAGGTCTTACAGCAACTGTTTAATTTGACAGCATATTCCTCACATTTTCTCACGGCTCAATTTCTTGCAATAACACCAGAGTAGCGAAGAAAAATATAGAGAGCGAGCCCTTAAATTTAGCTGTAACTGAAAAAAAAAAACGTGAACAAAAAGCATGCAATTTTTATAGCGATTGGTTATTTCCAAGAAAACACAGACAACGGTGTACTTTACGAAATGCTGTAGAGTGCCCTCCACTTAGCAGTCATCTTTGGCTCACTAACGTTCCTTCCCCTGACACCCATTTCACTCTCAAATAAAGGGCACAGAGCCATTAGAGGCGAGGCAAGTGGCCAGCAACAGGAGCAGAGTGAAAAACACCACAGGCAGGGTTTTTTTGTTTAGATGCCTTTTGATATGGAAATGCTGTGAATCAGGCTCATGAGAACAAAAAACAAAACAAAAAAAACCTTCCATTAAATGGGTTGCATATGTCCACTGCCAAACATAAACTTTCATGTGAGTCCAAGCCCATTGCAGGGAATTTGTACCAGCATTTCTAGCCATTAGCCTCAATGTGAGAAGACAATGTTAATAGCTTTTGAATAAATGGATACTCTGCAGTGCAGAAATAATGCTCAACGGTGCATAAACCTCAAATCAAATATTTATAACCTCTGTCCAGCTGACTGCAGCCCTAGAGTATTGTCTCTCAGACACAGAAAATGAATAGATGTAGCCAATCCGCTTTCATGAGGCAAGGTCAGAGCCTCTGGCTTCCTCCAAGTTGAGTTACTGAGATGTTAACAGATCTGTCACCACATATAGTCAGTATTAGGGGTGCACCAGCATGAAAATTGGAGCCACATTTTTTCGTTTACATATCTGCCCACGCTCACATCCAAACATGTATAAAACATCGAAAGAGTGGCTGGATCCTCCTGGATTCACATTGCAGGGAAATGCAACAATTATCTGTAGAGGCTTGCAAATGTAGTAAATTAAATAAAACATTTTAAAACAGCCTTACTTAAACATTAGTGATGCGCGGGTCAGGATTTTTATGACCCGCACCCACTCGACCCATTATTAACCAAACCCACCTGCCCGAAAAAAACGCATTAATCAACGACCTGAACCCCACTCAACTCAAGTTATTTTTAATTAATAAGACAGAACACTGCTATGTCCTTTTTGAATCACCCTACACCTGCAAAGTATTTAATCAGCTGACCTTAACCCCTGGGTTATGGGTTGACATGCAGAGAAATATTATACAGTGTGCTCTTCTGGAGAACAATAAAAACATATTCTAATATCTGTTTAAAATTGGAGCAATCTATACATCTGTTGAATGTTAGTTTTGTTTGTTTTTAAGCATTGTAGTGTGAATCTGGTATCTTCAAGTGTTGGTATACTGTAAAATGTTGTTAGTTTTTAATTACAGTGTAAGATTCAACCCACCAGGGTGCATTACTGAAAAAATTAGCTGCATTACACCATAGGCCAGCTTGGTATTCCTTACTATACTTGATTCTGCAACTGGTAGCAATCCTTTTTTTGTCATATTGTATTTCTTTTTTTTTAATAGTGTAGAATTTATAAATATCCATTTAAAGGAATCAAAGTGAGCTCTTCTCTTTTCTCTCACTGAGTTTCTAGGGAAAAAGCAATAAAATGGTCAGGTTCTTGTTCTGGATTCTTCTGTGAGAAGATGAAGGCAATTCATCAGATATATTTCTGTCTGTGTTCTTCACTTGACCTTAAATTTTTTTGAAGTCCACTCAGAAAGATTAGTGTAAAGTTAATGCAAAATCACTTTCAAAGTCACCATCAGATGAACTGCTTGAAAGTGAACCCTGTATCTGCTTATTCTCAGTCAAGTGTAAGTTTGCACTAAAGAGCAATTATTAAGCACCAAAGTGCACACTGTTCCACTGTATGAAAGCATATTTAATTAAAATTTGACCAATGACCCAAAAAGACAGAGAGCACAAATGTATGAAAAAAGAACGGAGTCAGAGAACAGCATATCGAAAACTTTGAAAAGAACATCTTTAATATGAATTTGATGATATTGCCTTACAGTGTGTGCAATGTAGTGTATATGATCTTGTGGAAAGAAAAAAAAGCAGCATTTTTAATGTGTTTGTCATAGCATGACAACAAAATAAGCAAAGAAGTCTTAAGTGCATACTTGGATGTGGGTAGAGACTGTAATTCACTGTGTGACTCCTTTCTAATGAAATACGTAATTAATAATACTGCGCAACAATTAATCGCGATTGAAGGCATGATTTTCTGTGATTAATCACATTGTTATACGCAAAATTCAATAATGGATTCAAAAGTAGTGTATTGTGGACTTTTATTTTAAAAGTACTACTATATGAACAAAAGTGCAATGACATTTGGTTTGTGAACACTTTAAACAAATAAGGAGCTTTTTAACAGCAGTGTTCTCTTTAACACAGTTACACAGCTGCATATTTCTTAATCTTAACTTAAACATTAATATAATCAAATCAAAGATAAAACCAAAACTATTTGCCACTGCGGGTTGTTGTAGAAAAACAAGGTACACTCAGAGTCCAGAGCATGGGCGCTGGCTGGTGGCCTAGTGGTTTTTGTTTCCCAGACAAAAGTGATGAACTATCTGATGATAGTTTATCTGATACAGTACAATTATGCTAGTCATCCACTAGTCCTTCGTCACTATTCAGTTTTGTTTAGTGTACTGTTTATACTGTATAACAACTCCAGCAGCACTCAAACTCACTCGTATACACACACACACACACACACATACGCATGCAAGCACACACACACACAAACACACACACATAATCGCTCACTAGTTAAATAATACCTGCCCATTGGTGGTCCTGTGGGGGTCCTGACTGTTAATGAATGGGGTAAAGGGGATAATGATGCTAAGCAGCAGGTGCTCTACAGTCAATAATTGCAAACTAAAAAGTACACATATATGTTGAGTGGAGCTGTTAATAGAACAATGAGTAGACACAAGGTATTCTTACGTTTTCAGAGTTAGATCAGCACTTATTAATGATTTGACTATTACTAAAACACAACCAATGTTTGACTTATACTCCTAGCCATCCATTTTATTGTTGAAAATGCAGTTTGTTAAATCATGTTCTTTATATATTATGTGGAAGAAATATGAAAATGGCATTATTAGAGGAGAAGAGCAGATTTAAATTAGCTACATTTTGCATTTTGCCTTGAAGGTTTAAACAATGAATGTTCTATAATGGACTTAACATGACTATTGTGACGGTCATGGGGTGACCGCACATAACTGGTGTCCTTTTTTGGGTCTGTACTTCTAGTATACACATATCAAAAAGAAGACCCACAAGACTATTGTTTTTAATGCAGACATTTA
>JBBPDB010000128.1:10068273-10083381 GCA_037974465.1 Brachypetersius altus | reverse complement strand
ACTTGGGGTTAAGGGTCTTGCTCAGGGACCCAGTGGTGGTGTGCTGAAGGTAGGATTCGAACCCATGGCCTCTTGGTACAGAGGCAAGTATCCTACCCACTGAGCTACCTCCACCCTCCAAACTCCACCCTCCAGCACCAACAAACAGGTGCAGGAAATACTGTATAGTTCTGTATTCTCATGTTTTTATTGTATGGACAGATTGCTGGCCATAATGAAGGACTGTCCTTGTTTTGGATAAGTGGGGGACATACCTGATGTCATCCTCATTTGCGAACATAATGATGGTACGAGCATTGGGGGTTTCCAGCAGTCGCAAGATGATCTTGTCAAACTCTCCTGGTCTGGGCTCTCTGGGGACTTTCAGAGACTGTGCAATGCAAACACCACCTGAGAGAGAGAAAGTTAGAGAGACAGAGAACGAGAGAGAGGATGGGGAGAGGTAGGAGGAGAGAATGTAGAGGGAGAGCAGAGAAAGAGCGGGGTAAATGAGAGGAAATGGCGTGCAGAGAGAAGTGTGAATAGAGGCACAGGAGAGGAGGATGTTAGCGAGTGTGGGAGGTAGAGAAAAAGGGGAGATAATGGGATGTTGAGAATAAAATTGTGTAAGAATGATAGCATGAGAGGCGTTAGAGAGTGACAGGCACAGGAAGAGAGAGAGAGAGCGAGAGAGGAGACAAGAAACAAAGATGTTTTGAGAGGGTCAAGAAGATACAAGAGAGGGCCTCAGAGTCTGATTTCTTTATAAAAGGTACACTGCGCATACAAATTAGAAGGACCCAGAAGAACAAACATATTCTGTGTTACCCTCGCCGGATAGAGAACGATATGTTTAGATTCAAATGATATCTGATAGCACCACCTTGTCCAAGGTGTCTCGGAGCATGAGGTGGCATCAAACACATCTCATCTTATTTACTCAGCCTAATGCAATTCAGATAGAGCGAGAGTCTACTTTCAAATTCAGCACCAAAACACTGTAGGGGTATTTTCATCTTAGCATTTCTGTGATATCCTTATCAACAAGAGGGTGACTTTTAAGTATAGGGAACTACAAACATCAATGACTATTCTGTCTGTGATAAAAAAACAAATAAACAAACAAACAAAATGTTGACCTTCATCTGGACATACATTACTATTTACATACATTACTGATCATATTTGTGCTTTTCATATGTTCATTTCGTACATGTCCATAGAAAGTTGTTATCAGCTAAAATGGTCTCAAGATATGTGGAACTTTTTCAGACCCCCTGGAAAAATATTCCAAGTAGCTCCTTCTGAAGTTGCTAGGCTGAATGCCCAGAAGAAGTAGTTAGAATCAACACAAAACTGGGATTGTTTGAAATCTAAAATAAAACTATAAAGATAAAATATAAAGATAAAGCCTATAACACTTTTAATGAGGGGTTAGAGGGTGATACTAATGGAAAGAAAAATCCATAAACATGTAATATACTACTAGTCCTTTAAAACTAGTCTTTCATGCAGCTCAAACACTTGAATACTTCAGACTACAGTAATTAGGAACTCAGGCTGTAATGCGAATGTAAATGTAGCTACTGACAATGCTTGTATCCAACATTTAGTAAATGCATTCATCAAAATATATTTTTTACACTCCATCAACATGCAGTACTTCATGTTCTCAAGTAATCCCAATGTGCTGAGGTATGATGAACACTAGAACCCAGTATCCTGATGTATAACAATCTATTCCCGTATGCTTTAAATTATATGAAACAAAATTGAAAATTCATCTTTTGTCCTCCTTTGACACATGACTGTTATCGGTCCATGAAAACTGTAATATAATTTTCCTGAATGCTCCTCTTTCAAAATTGAATGTGACGATAGCACACTATATCACACCATAATGATCTTTATTGCTGGGCATAATTTTCCCATCCACCAACGTGACCTGTATTTGAAAGTGGGCAGGCCGTTCCTGAGAATGATAATACGACACCATCTTTTTGTGTCCTCTACAGCCGTGGTTCCCAACCTGGGGTCCGGGACCCCCTTAGGGGGGCGCGAGAGATCGCAGGGGGTTCGCACAATTTTGTTTGCACTGAGGTTACCAAAATCCTATTTGTAGACATTAAATTCATAAAATCCCAATGTCTGAGAAACATAGAAGTGTGTGTGTATAAGACTATAAGAACCAAAACAACCACTGTTTATTTTTTACAAATAAAAGTTTGTAATTAATAATTCTTTTTGTGCATCTATGCGGGTAGGAGTTGGGGTTGGGGGCCCTGGCTTGTCTTGGAAACAGGCAAGGTGGGCTTCAAGGAAAAAACTTTGGGAACCAGTGTTCTCCACAGTGCTTTCATACAATTGCCTCCAGATACTTGCAAAACTATAATAGATTTGAATGATTTCAACCAAAATTTCAGTTGAAATTGTGCCAGATATTATACATTATTTTTGATGATTTGATTTATGTTCTTTGTCTTTGTGCAGCTTTTAATATCTTATGTGAACTGTAACTGAAACTGTTTTCTTAAATCATATCTAAACAGTATTGATCATATTCAATGAAATAAAAGAGGCACAAAAGTATCAACAGAATTACAAAAGATAGATCTTGAACATCAATAATGTGTTCCTCCAGTTCCGTCTATTAAATTTCTGCTTGGTTTGAACAGATGAAAATGCTCGGTCGTGCTTTACTCATTACCATCTTTCCTCATTTCTTCACTGTCTGTCACTGATGTGTTGTTGGAAGACTGCATAAACAGCATTTCATTTGGAGACAGGGCGATCTTCAGTGTTAAACGAGAAGCCATAATAACCCTCCATCATCTCACCAGCACTCCATTACACCATTAGCTCTTCTCTCGTTGCCTTAAACACTCATCTTCCCACTGAAGCCTATCGCTCCTTGTTACAGTCCATTTAATGAACAGCTGTGGTGGCCCCATTCCTCCTGCGTGCCTGTCCTCACTGCTCCTGCAGTGACTGTGTTTTCCCAAAGCCATCCAGTGATTATGCCAAATGGATAGCCTTTCAAAGATAATTGTATGCCTTCGGTGACTCTTCAATCATCGTTGTTCTCCTTTGTTGTCATCTCAGTCATCATTATGCAATTGAGTTTCTATATTATCATAATGTTTGGGTGCGGGCGAGTCCCGGCGCAGGGATGTGCGACATGGTGCGCTGAGAATTCACTGGCACCAGAGAGTCCTATGAATGGACTCAGTATGGTCCACTAAGTATACAGACATCCTCTGAGTAATCTACAGCCATATGGGTTCCACCCACTCATTTTAATCTGATCACTGCCTTGAGAGACGCATCCATCACTCATCCAATGCCATTAGCTCCTACGTGCAAATTGGTGAAAACAAAGCCATATGCTTTTTTATACTTAAATTAATCAAAGTCCTACGTCTGAATGCCACTGGCCACCGTTTCAATATCTACTTAGTGCGAGTGTAATATTTACACGGTCAACAGGTCAAAATCATCAGAGATACATTTATATGGGTTTTGTGTTTTTCATGCTGATTTTAAATCTGTGTTTAGTTTTTCCCTAGCATGTACTGTGATGAAGCTTGTTATATTTTGCATGATAGTTGGTATAATTTGCATATAATAATCATATGCAAAGCGTTTTTAAAGAAACAGTGGTAGGTGACTGACATTATATCTCTGCCACAGTGTCGCCTGTCTGACTTCACACTGAAAATATCAAAACAGTTACTTGATTGGTGCCTGCGTTTTTCAAATAGTTGATGTGAGTGAAAAAAACTGAGAGCAGATCTGAAAAGTCTGCTGTGGTTTCTGATGATTACAGTTTTTTTTGTTGACCTGTGTTATGCAACAGAACACAAGAGGCTATGTGCTGAATGACATTACAGCTGTGATATGGTTGCAGGCACAAGCTGAAAGCAAGACAGGATAATACATGACCTTGAATGTGTCATTCCTTTTATTCACGATTTAAAAAAAAAAAAGAAGCCCAAAACCATATATCAAATGTACTTTAATACTGGCCTTTTGTGTCACAGGTAAGGTCATGAAACTGTCACGACACCGGGTTCAGATGAGCTTTTTCAACGCGCCAGAATAATGTGAAAATGCTGATTTGTTCCAGCCAGTTTGCAAAGCATGTCACATTGTTTACTGCATTGGATTCTGTTCACGTCTAACTAACGTTTACTCCAGTTTGTTTGAGCCATCACCGCTGCTGAGCAGCGCAAACAGGTTCAGAATTTGATGCAGGCCTGTTGTTATATTTTTCTGAATCAGACCAAGCAAGCAGTAATGCTCTAAAATATTCTCTAACAGTAATGACTGAATGTATTCACATTGTATTTTGGGTCAGGCACGCCCATAATAAGCCTTCATTCCAAAATACTGATTACGGGAAGTAGCGTTGCACCATATTAGGAAAACATGCGATATGTGATGTTGATATCACATGCGATGAGTAAGTAAAAACTTAGCCTTTATAGTGTTAATGTTTTTCTGCTTTGGATTTGCTGATAATGTAGACTCCAGATGCTGGCTAGTCTATGCAGAAAAAAATGAAATGCAATATTTCCATTCCAACATGTTTTTTTTTTTTTAAGAATTTACTTAAACAGAGCATTTAATACCTCCCATAAACATTTCAACCATTGAACATTGTTGCAAAAAATGTTTTTTTACATATTTCTTTAAATAATTTAAAACCTTAAATAAATGTAAATATAAATAGCAAAAGGAACAATCTATAACAGTAGCCCAGAAGATGAAGAAACTGCTCAGCGGTTGATTTTTTTGCCCTCTTCTCTGTGGCACTGGGTGAAGAGTTTTGAAAAAACACCATTTATTGCAGTTCAGTCAGTCTTTCGCGATATACATATTGCGCATGTTGATATCGCGATGGCGGTAAATTTGCGATATATTGTGCAGCCCAACTTAGAACTTAGAACTTAGAACTCATTCTATGTATCTGCTTATTTAGCTTGTGACAGCTTTAGCCCATATAAGCAATGTCTCTAATGAGCAAATACATCAACCTTCTCTGTCAGTCAAAACATAGCATTTGTTTCTATGTGTTTCTATGTTCTATGTTTCTATGCATTTCTGTCCACTGTCATTCTAATATTATAGCTTATATCATCAAATATTCCATATAAACCAATCATGCAAATATTAACATCTCATTGAAAGATACATTTTCACTCAGGGCTCATGTGTTGCTATATGTTGAAAATGCATTGAATTAAAACATCTGTTTAGAAAACTGAATTATGAATTTTGTGCATCATTACACAACTGCCTGCTTTTGTGTACTTATGTCAAAACTGCATGGGCAGCTTTAGGTTATACCAATCACAGTATCACATGTCGTATTACTGTCCCCATCACATGTACAACAACGCTGGAGGAACATTGTTTTTTTTGTAAGCATGCGTGTCACAGTTAACCATTCAAGCGTACTCTACAAAAAGTCCATCCTAAAATAGAAACGTCCCAGTCTGCTGTCCTCGAGCCCTGACTCAGTAATGCTACTGTATGTTTCGACTGGTCTTCCACCAGTTAGAAAACATCAGCATAAAGAAGATTACATTTCCACACTTCTAAGTACACAATTTCATGATCCATATTTCCATGAGCCACATTTATTTTTAAATTAGATTAAGGGTTGTGCAATTAGCAGCCAGATTGCTCACGCCATAGTGCACAGTAATTAAATAGCTAAATGAGTGTGCCTTGTTTAAGAGACGGGGTTGAGAAGTACTTTCACTGATTAATACTGTGATTCTTTTATTATTCAAACATCAAGCTTTCCACAGGGTGTACATTTCCAGATGTAAATTATGATGTCATCTGCGAGGAAGACAGCGAGGGCCTGGGTAACATCTGCTGGATGGAAATTGTGAGGAAAGCTATATAAATGGTTTTGATAAAAAAGAAGAAGAAAAAGAAGAAGGCAGTGGTATTATATGTAGAGGAAATATTCACACTGGGGTCTATACAATATGCATTACTTTTGTAGGAGTGTTGAATTAACGTGTTAATTTTGGTCAATTAGTCACAGAAAAAATAACGTGGAAAAAATGTATGTCTTTAACATATATATATGTGTGTGTGTGTGTGTGTGTGTGTGTGTTTTGGGGCCACTTTGGGTTTTGGGGTTCTTATCTTTGGCATACTAGATTAAACGGCAAAGTCGATTAAATGGTTATAAACGCTTTGTTGCGCCGAATTTAAACATATAAGGTCCTTCATTTTAAATGACAGGTTTCACTGTCTATCATTATTAAATCATTATTCAATGAATGACATACTAGTATTACTTTGTTCTGCCAGCCTTCAACCTGACAATGCAAGGTAACGGAAAGCCAAGTATTTGAAATGATCAAAACCCTCAAACTGTCAATACATGGCAGGCAGCAAGCCTAACATAGTTTTAGCTGTCATTCTGTTTGGAGCTTACTTAATTTGGCTGAAATACAGCGCATTTTTCCAGCCAAGCAAGTGCTACGTGATGATCTCTCGTCTTTCTCAGACACGAGCGAAATGGCCATCTCACAATAGCATGTTAGGCAGCGTGGGAGCAGTGGCTTTGTGTTCCGCATGCAAGCAGCAGCAGTCGTTCAGTACCACAGCCCACTGCTGCCAGCACACAAATGCACTTACCACATTGATCTCAAGTAAAAAAAAAAAAGGAAGGACAGGCTTGAACAATTACACAAACCTTCCTGTAGCACGAAGAGCCTTGCATATTGAAATATATGCCCACACATTGTGGGTTATGGCCAAATACACTGTACCAAACATCATCTACAATGTGAAGGTTTTCACAGACAGTACACATTTAACTTTCTCCTGTATTGACTGTCATGAAACCACTCCCTTTCAGCACAGATTTTAGAGATCTTTTGTCCTTGGTCATACCTCAGTTGCCAAATCCCTCACATTACAAGATTTATCCAGAACTAAATAACACACACTTCAAGATCATCCTCATGAAGCAGAGTGTGCATCAAAGGCTCTTACTCTCAGATCTCACCGAATTTCTCAAAAGTGATTTTAGATCAAAAACATGACATCCAGGCACAGATGTGCTCATTGTGTGTGCAGTAAAGTGTATTATATTTGATTCTTAAACACATTTTCTCCTTTCATTCAGCCTGGCTCTCGTCAGTCTTTAATGTATGACATAAATACTGCAAAGTACAGGAGTGGTCCCTTGTTCATCCCTCCACACTACAGAACATAGAGCTGTAATAATTTACCATGTTTAGAATCAAGGATTTAAAATGAGGGAAGTCCTGAATAAGAGGGTAGGATTATAATCTGGGAAGATAGAAAGCAAGATAATGGGGATCACTCAGATTTAGTATTGCTATGTTTGCCAGGTATACATCACTAAATGACCACCACTGCTGTGCCTTATCTTGTATCAGTTGTACTGATTACTGACATACTGGCAGAGAACAAATATAATGTCCAAAACGCATCATAACCTCCTGAGAACCGAAGAAAAAAAGTGTCTTACAATGTCTTTTTTGTGTGAATTTGTGTGAATCTATTTGGGCTTAAAAAAACACTTTAAAATTTCTTTGAATATATTTTTTATTTTAATTTCCCAGCATGTCCACTGCAGAGGACAACAGGACAATTTCCGTGTGAAAATAGAACTGATTTTAGAGAATAAAAAGTGATATTAACCCAAGAATACACACAAAATCTGATCAAAACAATAAAATGCTGTATCTCTCTTCTGTTGCTTGATGATTGCAAGGACAACAAATCATGCATTTTAGTTCAACAGTGAATTATAAGTCCTAGAACATTCTCTGAATAGCTGTGATAGTCCTGGTTTTCTTTTTGGTTCTACAGAGGAACATCTTGCATTTGGTGCTTCTCATGTTTGTCTAGCCATTGCAGTCCTTGTTCCAGCATGCAAACCCCTCACAGGAGCATCACTGGAAAGCCCAGGATCTCCTCTACAGAACACTATAGGGCTTGATGGGGTCTCTCCAAATACTTAAGGTGAGCAAAATGTCCACTATAAATGAATGGGCTTGGTCTCAGGAGGATAACCCTTTCCTGAGGTGATTACACAATTAGTGAAAGCAATCTCCTCTTTCTCCTCTATCTATCAAAACATGGAGCAGAGTTTACAGGCACAAAGTTTGTTTTGAGAGTGCGTTACAGAGTTTTGCACCATAACTCAGAGTGTTGCCTGGGGATGGCTGACACCTGCCTTTGAAGTGGAGTGACAGTGAGTTAGCGGCTCCCACAAAACCGTACCTCAGCCTGCTCCTGTCTCAGATCAACCTCTCTCAGCTAATTGCTGTGGAAAGATGTGTTTGGCCTGGCAGAGGCAGTCGTGCTATCATAGAAATGGTGAAAATGCATTTCTATGATAGCATTCAGCAGGGGAATCTATTTAAAGGGCACACACATTCTATATAAAACTTGGATGCCTGACACTGTCAGCTTATCTCAGCAGTTGTTAGGAGCTCAAAGAAGAACGGAAGGCAATTTCTTTATACAGATCTAGGCACAATGGACATGCTTAAAGAGAAAATAAGTAGATATGCCCAGTTTCACTTCAAGGCACAGGTTCTACATTTTTTCACAAGGATAATCACAAGACAGGGTTAAAGGGTTAACATAGAAGGTTTTAACTGGTAATAGAGTTGGGCAATATGTTTATTTTTATTACTGTCATATTAAATTATGCCACAATACGCCACGGTGTGCTTTTCTAAACACAGTGTTAAGATTTTAATAAATCTAAAAACTGAACTGCACGTTTCTTTATAAAGAGAGAGAATAATTTGAATTGCAGTGGGTGAAATGCCAGATAATCATTTGTAGTCATAGTTTTAATGTTGATTTTTTAATATGGCACCACTGTTTTAAAATGGTACAACCATTACTGCTTAACAGTAACACTGTAGGTTAATTAATTTCACCAATAAAATCAACTGTGTAAACTATGTGCTATGTTGAATATGAGGATCCCCCAAAAAACTAAATTCTCTCATTTCCTAATGTCAAACTATGAGAAGTATGAGAACAGGATCAGAAAATGACAGCTTTCCCTCTCATCTTCTACAAGAGAGCCATGAGCTACCCTCTCTGCATGTCTGGAAAAAGCAGGAGATGCAATTCATCTCCATTACACATCCCCAAAGAATATGCGAGTGGGTGTAGGGACAATTTTCACCCAGGACAGACTGTTTTCATAGCGTCAAAATGACAGAGATTGCTTTCACGTGGCTAATGCATAGAGATGTGCAACTGCCTGGTGTTAATGTCTTTTTTGAAGGCGTCAAGAGTATGAATATATTAACGGCATGTTTAATACATTTGCCTTTCGTGCTGGATGCCACCTCTAATTGCTACACTTTTTAAATATTCGCCTTGTCAGACATGTTTGGTGTTTAGAATAAAATGGCTGCATTAAATATTGACATTTTATAAAGCATACTTTTCATCTACAATACACACATTCAAATGAGACTCACATCTCGATGCTTACTTTGTGCAAAAAAAAAAAAAAAAGCAGAGAGGCCTGGTTCCATTAAAAGCTTTACACAAAAAGAGCTACATTTAGACAAAAACATGTCTTGCTTTAAGGGTAGATTGACAAGGTCAGGTATGAGCATTCACAACCTGTCATAAAGTCATTTACCTGTTGCTCAATTAACAAATTCTTTTAGAAGATAGATAATGCCTTCTTGGCCTACCTCCTCCCCCCTATACTGAGGGACCGGGAAAGAGGTGTAGAAAGAATGTAGAAGGGAGATGGGGAGAGATAGAAAGAAGATGGAATTTTTTTTTTGAGAGAACCACAATATATAGGAAAGTATAAGGGAGACAAGAGGTGTCTCAGCTGTGGTCTATGGCCAAACCTTACTTACTCATTTAAAAAGTTTCCATTCACTTTTGATATGCCATACATCTTGAAATAATAAGTATCTTTACGCTCGTTCCCTCGGCAAGCATTCCGTTTTCTGCTCTGTCTTCTTCCTGCTCATTATTGTTCCATTTCTTTCTTTTACTATTTAATGTAAGAATGATCCGCGTGACTCAAAATCTGCCAAGCCAGGCTTCCCTTTGTGCTAGGAGACTGTAGATTTTTCTTTTTCTCCTTCAAAAAAAATTCTACATTTGCCTTGATGTCATGTTCCAGTGTTATTAAAGCCTATTTAAATGTTAAATGCCATCTTCTTCCTTCTACTGCGCTGGCTCAGGAAGTGCAGTGAAAAAGAATTGAAAAAAGTATATTGGAAAGTCTAGCATTAACGAGTTTAAATGCCACTGTTTGTGGAGTTAATCTGCATTTAACAGAGCAGATCTTTCATTTATTTATTGATCTATAACACATTATAAACCCGTTAATGTGCAGTGCAGCGGGAATGCTTGTCTGTGACTAGTGATGCACAATACATTTTATCCATCTCTTTTCACCCAGGTGCAACAAATTAGTGCCAGGATGAAACCACCATAGTGACTGAGACAACTACACGCCAGCTGGGTGATTTCAAATGTTCATTCAGATCATCTCAGTTCACAGCTGTTTATCAGAACTAGAGCCAGAAAGGGTTGATGACCAAAAATGTTTTTAAAACTTTGTCAGTTAACTACTTGGTTCTGATACCACTGTCACCTACATCAGAGTATAATCAGAAATCTCACTCTATATATATATAATGATAGCATTTAAATATTTTCAGTGCAAAGTCAAACAGGCGCACACTGTGGCAAAGATATAATGATCAGTGTGAGTCAGCTACCACTGTTTCTTCAAAAACTCTCAGCACATGATTATTATATGCTAATTATACCAACTATCATGCAATATATTACTAGCTTCATCACAAAAACTGTACATGCGGGAAAAACTAAACACAGATTTGAAATCAGCATGAAAAACACTACAAAACCCACATGAACCTCTCTCTGATGATTTTGACCTGTTGACCTGTGTTATGTTTAGGTGTTTTGAGTTTGTCACATGTATAAACAGTTTGCTTGTGTTCACTCCAGTTGTCTGTTCTCCAACACAGTTTATTTGAGATGTATCTGCTTGGTGCCTCTTTTCCAAGAGGGCACAGCCAAAACATGACACTACTAAGAAGAAACTAGTCTGTAAAGGCAAAACTGTAGAAATTGTAGAAATTTGCTGTGTCAAATGTGCTAAAATATCAAATCATTTGGAATTGTGCATATATGTGGAAAAAGGGCTTAAATACCCTTGTTCAAATTACATGTTTTGTTACATTTGAATAATTTGAGTGAGGAAAGAAATATAACATTTTCTGAACATTTAAGTACATGATTTCTGTTTATTCTGTTGTTAATCTATTCAAGTCTAATAGCTTGAACAGATTAATTATTCCAGTCTTAAATGTAGCAAATGTAGTAATTATGTATTAAAATGTGCATTTTCTGAGGAAGAGATTGTTTTGCAAATCACTGTATTTCAATTTTGAAGCTTTCTGTAGTACTGCTGTCGTTCTGACTGGCCATAGCTCTCTGGCTGTACTGCTGTCATCTTTAACTTGGCCACACAAAGTGTAACTAAACTATTATTGTCTTTGCTGTGATGGGTTGTAATCCTTGGATGGCTCTGTGGTTTCAGGGCAAATAGCCCATGAAGCATATTAGATTTTCCTCTGCGCCCACACAAGATTCGGCCTGTCAGCCATTAATGAAAGTGCACAAAGACTCATCACCTTGATTAAATCTGTCAGGCCAGAACAGTGATATATAGTATAGTCATATATGCTGCAAGGAGGGTTTGTGAAGTGAGACAGGTACACATTTCATGAAGGCAGAAATCACTGGCTTTGGACACCAGCTACCTGAATAGATATTTAAAACTACACCTGATAAGTGTGCAGAACTGAAGGACCAGTGCACTGACACCTACCACGTTTTCTGTCTCTAATACATTCTTACTGACTGACGAGGGTGTCCCTGATGCAATATGTCGTTCCACTAACCTGAAGAACATGCTTAGGTCTGTCATTTTAGTTGACAATTTGTTGGACTGCTATGTAAATAAATGCAATTCATTTGACTGCCTGCCTGTATGCAAATTTTATAATACAAGACTTAAGTTACAGAAACCGCTTGAGCTCAGATAAACAAACATTACTCACAACTGCCCTGTAAAGGCATTATTGCACCAGGCAAAAGACCATTTGTTGTTGTTTCAAGACTCTTGACTGAGGGCATTTTCTGTTTATCTATCTACATGTACTTGATTCAACCCAACAGACTGAAAATGCAATTTTTGTTTGTTGCAACACAAACATATGACTATGGAAGACATTTCTTCAAACACGCCTCAGAAACATTTGAATCATGGTATTTATTTTCTATAACTCGGATTGTTTTTTGGGGAGTGCAAATAATTCTATTGTACATTTTATGCATACAGGAGGAGTGTGTATATACTGTCACCATTTGCATATAAGTACCAAAAATTCTAAGCAGAACAAAGTCCTAAGAAAAGAGGGCAGCTGGTGACCTAGTGGTTTGGGCATTTGACCTGTGATCAGGAAGTCGTGGGTTCGTTTCCCAAGACCGCTAGGCACCTCTGAGGTACCCTGAGCAAGGTACCGTCCTTACACACATGCTCTGTGGGCGTGTTCCTGGCTGCCCACTGCTTCACTTGGTCAATGGGTTAAATACAGAGGTGGAATTTTGTGCTGTTCACACGGTGTGCTGTGGTTCATGTATGACAAAATTTTCACTTTCAAGAGTGGGAAACTGACTCTTGGTTACATCAAGAATAATGCAGTGCGAAACTGACATTTGTTTAATTGTCACGCCTGGTTCATCTCGGTCAAGCCCCCAACGAAGTCCATTGCCTGAGTATTAGGTGGTACACAGCTCTGGACATGGATGTATTGTGTCATGGGTTGTCGTGTGTGCCTAGGCAACCCAGGTGAGAGTAAGGAGCTTCATTCGCTCGTTAGTTGGGTTGCTAGGTGCCTAACGACATGTCCATCTGTTGTCTGTTTCAGGAAAGTGCTTTAGTTATGTCCATGTTGGATGATTGGCTGTCTGAGTGAGTGTGTGTTTAAAAGGCCAGTTGATCCACAGAATTGTTACCTGGTCACCCATATCCATACGGCGGCTCTGGGTCGGGTTTGTAAAAGTCATTGTGTTCTTACTCTTGGTTCATGTTTGCATTCTTCTAGAAGGAGAAAGAAAAAGGAGCACACACAAAAGACTTTCTCTCCAGTGGCAGTGGAAAGCCCCAGCCATCAGCCAAGCCGCACTCAGCTAGAGACGCTTAGAAACATCCTGTGCTTGGTGTAACTGACTGTGTGCTTCTTGTGTATGTCTCCCTTCCTGTCTATCTGCAGGCATGATCGCAAGAGCCCTCTCACTGAACGAACTCCATGGAGCATGGAGCAATTGTACTGCAGCAGAGTCCACCTCCTGGGTTCAGAGAAAGTTTCATTGGGAGTGAAGGTCCGTCTGAACTGTGAATATGAAGTTTATGTTCGTGCCCGCTGGAGTGAAGTTCCTCCAGGGTTTCTGTGTACCGCTTCTGACTCTAGAGCATTTGTGTGTTTGTGAGCCAACGATGCCATTTGTATATAGAACTTTGTCATTAAAACCCTTTTAACTAACAACCGTGTTTCCTACTAGTGTGTCTTACCCTACACCCACCATGGCATTAATAGATTGCGCTTGACTAAATCAGGTAATAGTCTGCATAACACCATTTGAAAACACCTGCTATTCCTTGTTTTGACTATTAATTTCATAAAGAATGAACCAACAGAACTGATTTACTGTGAATAACATCTCTTTATGTCAACATACATCGAAGTTCAGTTGTTTCTCAGAGATATAAGACACATTTGTCACACCAACAAAACAATATTACATACAAACATGGTGTGAGAAGTTAGACATTCTGAGCTTTTTGATGAACACCTGCTGTTCCACGTCCCATCACTAGAGGCTGCTATTGGTGTGGTTCGAGTTGGCTTTGTTTTGAGTGTCTTTATTGTGAAGTGGTAGGTTTGTTATGTGGTACACCTGTGTTTAATTAGTGCTAGGGGCTTTGTATGTGGATATTAGTTTCAGTGTGACCGACCTGGGTTGTCGGTCAACCGTCCTTTTGGTTTCACGTTTCCTTTGCAGTTTGACATTGATGCTGAGTTCTAGCCCTCATGCTAGTTTTGTTTTCATGTGTAAAAATATCAATAAAGGTATCACAATGGAAGCCTGCCCAAACGCCTGCCTTTAAGGGGGATTCATGGGTAACAAACATCATACTTATTGTCCCCATCTCTGTAACATGAGCACCTGTTGTTAAACCTTTTGGCTTACAGGTCAGTGCAGGAGTCAAGTTTGCAAAATGATTTAAATGAGAACACATTTGCGTGAGAAATGTCAAACATTTTAAATATAAAGCTGTTATTGAACAAGTATCTAACACACTCTGCTCCAATGAAGTCATTGCAATGTTTGTATTTTGTTTATTGCGAATCATTTGTCAAGACCGTTTGATCGAACCGCAAAAGAAATGATCATTTACTATTTGCAAGGGTACGCCTCCGCTGCCGCCGCAGTTTACGAACCATGACTGCTACAGCCATTTAATCTGACAGATCATAAGTCACACCTGCAATTACGTGCTTGCTGCATCCGACTGACATACAGCCATGTCAATGGGAAACCAAACTTTATACTGGATATGCATGCAACCTGCTTTCTTATTTCATTATGAAATTTTTTCAGAACAAAAAGGCATAACATACAAAACAAATAAAGTGGCACCAGATCTGTTTTAAAGTGACTTCGTTTCTGATGCTAATTTTCTGGCACCCTTCATGAAAATTAGCTAGAAAATAAATATTAAATAGGCGACCGGTTTACGGTTTACGGTTTTAAAACTAAAAAAGGATCCTATTAATATGAGCTGCTTTTTGTAGTGCATAACAAAGCAGGGGGAACACTTGCTGAGGGGTCTTAGATAATTCCTTCACACAGAACTTTTACACTTTTGGATATATTTATATTTATGTATATTTATATTTATGGCATTTATCAGACGCTTTTATCCAAAGTGACTTCCATTCCCTACCTACAGGGGGCAGTCTCTCCCTGGAG
>JBBPDB010000128.1:10047194-10068173 GCA_037974465.1 Brachypetersius altus | reverse complement strand
GTCTCTCCCTGGAGCAACTTGGGGTTAAGGGTCTTGCTCAGGAACCCAGTGGTGGTGCTGAAGGTAGGATTCGAACCATGACCTCTTAGTCCAGAGGCAAGTATCCTACCACTAGGCCACCACCACAAGCAAAGAGGATATTCATGCCTCTTTGCTTGTGGACTGCCAGTAGCGTACATATCATGGGTTTTCCATTGGATTCGAATCTGGAGACTGAGAGAAGATTTTGTGCTCCTGAAATGAATGTTTGCAAAGTTTTTCCAAAAAAGCTGCAGGTCATGACAGTGGCATCTGACAATCAATTCTTAAATGAGAAAACCCTGAGATTCAGTGACACTGAGCAGAACGTTGCTCAGTGTCGCTGAATCTTGGGGTTTTCTCATTTCAGTGTGCACCTGAGTGCAAGACATGACTTGCTACTGTTACTTTTCAAACATTCTTACTATGATTATTGTCATTATTTTATTATTTCTGTTGTGGTTAATGGAAATTTCATCTAACTACTATGTTTTTACCATCTCCGCCACATTTGGGTTGACAGCTCCTTTTTATTCATCCTAATAGGATTTTACATATGTGTAGCTTTAAATTTATACTACATAAAGACAGGAAATGGTCTTTAACAATGAAGTTCCTGAATACTAGGAGCAACAAAAAGAAGATATTTTTCTCCTCAAAGATGCAAATTTGTTCCAGAACCAGTAATTTGCTGTTAAAATAACACTCTCGTATGAATGATTGCCATTCAATAAATGGTAAGTAATTTCCCCAAACGTTTTAAGGAACATTACATGTATTTTGTATTTTATATCATTGTTTTTGCTCAATTTCTTGAGGGTGTTTTGAAAATTGGAGCTGATTGTATTTTTAAATTATGCTAGAAGAGTGTGTCTTTATAAACACAAAGAAAGCACCCATAACACTGTGACTAAGAAATGATTAGCACCAAAAGTTCATAGCAGAACAAACCTCTAAAACGGGAATGAGATCGCTCTGGTCCTGGAGGGTTAGATTCCTCCACTGTTTGGTGATTTTAAATCAAGAATAATGCTGTGCCATTTGTCTGGCTGGTGGTTTTTTTTTTCCAAAAGGTAGAAAACACTCAAGGCAAACAAATTTCTTTAGCAAGATGATTAAAATGCAAAAGTGGCATGCCTCACAGCTGGCAGCTCACCGCTCCTCTGAAGAAAGAATGAGTTTGTGAGTGACAGGAAATGATCAGCTAAGTACCCCATGCCAGTGGATGAAATGCAGTAGAATAGCACCTCAGCCACGTGCGACTGGTTTATGAATCAAGGGAAAAGAAAATCATGCATTTTCCCAACTATTTATGAAACTCACAGATATAGTGGGAAAAAAAAGGGGGGGGGATCTCAAATGAATGTCACCACCTATAAAATGTATAATTGTAGACTATGTTCCTAGTCATATGGTTCTATAAAGAATTTTTTTTTTTCTTTTTATAAAGCAGAATTTGCTATATACACTATATACAAGAACCCCACATGACAGGTTCACCATTTAACCATGCAAAGAAACATTTAAATAGTTCTTTCTGTTGTTATATAGATATTAGTGGTTCTCAAATCAATCTTCAGGGACCTACAGACAGTCCACATTTTTCTCTATGTATTGAGAATTAGGAACAAGCAAAAATGTAGACTGTCTGAGCAGGACCTCCCTGCCATGTGTAAACACGGCCTTTAATAAAGCTTTCTTGAAGAACCCTCGGAGTACCCCCGTCCTTTACATTTGAGTATTTCCCTGCTATAAAGTGGTCAGTGTGAAATTGTTCTCTGCATTTAACCCATTCACTCAAGTGAAGCAGTGGGAAGCCAGGAACGCAGGGAGCAGTACATCTGGACAGTATTTAGCTCAAGCTTACCTCAGTGGTGCCACTGGCAGTCCTGGAATTGGAACCTTCCGATCGCAGGGGCAACTCAACAACCCCCAGGCCACCAGCAGCCCCATATATGAGTTATACACACATCAACTCAGGACGGTTTTAAATTGGCTGATTATTTGGGGAACATGTATTACATTAAAAACTGATTGTCAGAGCCATTGTGCTGTGGTTCAGTCCTTTTTTGGCATAAGCGTATATTGTTTAAACTGCCAGTCACTTAGTATATATAAGAAGTCCAAATTCTTACTTTCTACATAGATGCCGAATGTGAGGGAAACTATTTTGTCCCCATTAGGAATATTTAAAATGTCTCCATTTCTACTTAGTATCCATTTCCATAGTACATTGTGATAAAATCCCTCATCATGTCTCTATCAGCTGAATATTTGAAGTGATATGCGATGGAATGCGGGCCATCTAACTGCAAATGGAATAGTGTCCTATTTATGAGTTTAGCTACGTATCCCTGCCCTGCTTAGCTCTGAGCTGACACGTGACTCATGTGAGCAGGACAACACCCCTCAGCATTTGCTGTGACTGTCAGGTTGGTGTTTGTGCATATTTGTTGGATGTACAGAATTGTGCTGCGGGATTACCCACCTTTCACCCTTATGAAAATGCTAATGATAAATCTCATCATTGTCTCCGACTCATTTCAGATGCATGCATGATGGCACAAATGTAATATTCATGAGAGGGCCTGGAAAAGAGATGACTTTATTTCTTCAGTGCTGGAAAGATAAGCAGGATGGAAATAGCCAAAGATCTGATAAGATTTGCTTTGCAGCAGGAAAAGATAAGGTTCTACAATGATGTTGTCAGTTTTATGCAGACTTGTGATAGGTCTGAAGCAATCAGGTACCGCGCAGAACAAACTCATGCCCACTGGCACACTATGTGCACTCATCTCAACCCATAGTCAGAAAAAAGAGAGGAGGAGAGTGAGGGGGAGCACGAGAGAGAGAGAGAGAGAGAGAGAGAGCATATCTTACCACCTATCAAAAGTGTCAAATCTCTTCTTCCAGATTTGTCCAACTTTTCCCCTAAATAATTTAGGTTGAGAAGAGAAGCAAAGTTTCAAAAGTCTAAATTGCTTTTTGACAAGTAAAGTGTTGCGAGACATATCTGCCCTGCTGTGTAAAATAATCGACAAGCAATTCCTTCCCCAAAATGTAATGACAGTGAAACAATTTAAAGACAATTCTAAGACAAATGACTTTTGATATGTTAGTCTAAAATTGTCTGAAGGCCATTCCATTAATTTCTCTTTCTTTTTACATGATATATATATATATATAGTTTACAGATATCATTTTCCATTTATTGGGACATAAGCATTAGATGCTATAAAGTAACTGGAAACGAGAACAGGTGAGAGAACAGGCAGGTGAAGAGAAGGTGACAGAGGGAAAGGTACCTGCCCTGGTGATAAATAGAGAGACTTCTACCTGGGATGTCACAAGATGGTCAGTTGATAGAATGAAAGTAATGAATTCCAATATCCAGTCCTATTAGAGATGCACCAATACTACTTAATTCTCAGTATCAGCCAATAATGAATATAGATTCTAGCTCCAACTAAACTACTCAAAGGTTGGCTATGAAGCCTGATATTTATTTTTAAAATATTTATTTTATTTTTTTTAATATTTAATAATTCTGAAATATCACACCACATGTAAAGTGGCTGCTGCTTGCAAATGATGCTGAAGATATTTTTTTGTACAGCAACTATATTCAACAGAATTAAAAATATTTTAATTGCACAAACCCATAAACACAAAACTCAAGCACACATTGACTTCTCTAGAGCTGGCAAAAACAAATGTCATAGTTGAATTTCTAAAGTAATTCCTAATATTTCTCACATGGTCCAAGCACTCACTCTTATATTTTTGACACTAATGGAATTTCCTAAGCAAGACTGCTTTGGATTGTAACTGTATTACATGGTGAAAAATATGGATTGCTAGAAAATGTCTAACTAACTCATTCAAATCAGGAGACTAAGGTTAGTGTGTGGAATTAAGGTTAGATTAGAAACAACTTCTTTATAGACACAGTCATACAAAATCTAGAGCAAATCGTAGCTGGGTGACTTATGCACTTTGAACTTCACATTAAGGCAAACTGCAGTCCTACTTCTACAAGAAGGCTGAGGTGTTCTTATATTTTTGTCTACAGAAATGACACTGAACTTTATATTGTGACCTATTTTCAAAATGTCACTTCAAAATTATAATATCTCTTTCTAGTCCATATCACCAAGGACCTACTTGGCCATTACTCTAGGCCCTGAACAGAGCTGAAGTTGGCCAGAATCTCCCTACTTCCTCCCCCTCACCCTTGGAATCTGACAGCATATTGCTGCCTCATCTGCCAACATATGTAATATAAAGCGAGTATTGCCTTGCTTGGCAGTTTTCATCTTTCCCGGCTCTCCTATCACCCGTTCCTAGCTTGCGGTGCCTCCGAGACTGTTGAGTTCTCATTAAGTGGTCATTTAGAGGCAGAGAACACATTCAGAAACCTGACTGGCCTAGTTTTATGTTAACATCAGTACACAGACATAGCAAAGCTGCCATTACCAAATCTAAATTGAAACTGCATTTTATGAAAAGCTAAAAAGCAGACAGGATAGTATTTCATGAATGTGAAGGAATCCATGATTTGGTTGTTGGCCTGAACTTGATAGATGCAATAATAAATAATGCTGCCATGTTTGAGACATCATGTAACATTGCATTCAATTAATTTTAAAGTGTAAAGGAGAAAGCATTCTGTGTATGGGCTGGCAAGCACAGAGAACAACCCAGCAATTTTCTCAGAGCTGGCATGAGCAGCCTGTATTCAGCATAAAGGGCCCTTTGAACAACTGACTGATGATGTCTCTAGAGAGCAAAGGTAAAGAGGGTTTAAGGGTTTAATACAGCTGGCTTGGCTATTATACTTTCTAACTATGCTCTGCGTGGTAAGCCAAATGAAGATGAGTGTGTGTGACCAAATGTTCTAATGATATTTCATGCAGAGCTGTTGTTTTTCATGCACCAGCTCCTAATGAGTTTTGGTAATAACCGGCTGTCTATTTTCATACTGTTGATATTCGTGGTACTGCATTTACTGTCTCAGTAGCTTCGTATTTGTCGTTTTTCTACTTTTATCAACACGATTCTAGAAGGAATTTCTGGGCATTGTTACAATTGTGGACAACTGAACTGAATTGCATTAGGATTAATTGGAAAAACCACGACTGCTAAACCTGTCCTTAGGCCTATTCTTCATCATTCATAACCGTTCATATGGGTTGCTAAATGCCTGCAAATTTGCTATTATGACGCTATGCTGTCTTGGTTAAATGCACTTTAGTCAGTCTTACGTCTGTACAGCTATTCATTTTTGGCATTTCATTTTTGACATTTACCAATTATGGTTTTGTTTGAGTCGCATTGCTCTGCACTGCACTGTACAATTATAAGCTAAGAAATGCAAAAAGGCTATACTTGACATGTATGTCTATGCATGGAAAAAGTGTTATTGCAATGAATAATAACACATTCAATTATGTATGCTTACAGAGAAAGGTCAACACAGCTCAGTGCAGGTTTTGCCAAAGGCAAAAACATACACCAAAATATAGGATCGGCCTGTTATTGGCCACCAGAATTCCTGAATTAAATAAAAATATTCTTTCCTGCAGCACAACTGCTAGTTGAGGAAACAAACACTTTCACAAATATCATAAATAAGTTTAAAACAATGAGTTAAGTGTGAAGTCCTATTGGTGGCTGGAAAGCTTGAGTATTTTCTATACTGCTGAAGCTGGGTACCAATCCTGCAAAGGCATTGATGGGTTTTTCATTACTGACAAGTACTACTATTCTTGCTAATTACATCTTATCTGGTTATTAAGCTTCTTTCATTTATGGTGAACTGGGCCACCCTGCAAATAGATTCATTCATCAGCTACAGCTACTGCAGTTGCATAATCAGAAGTACACTCCTATCTCTCAGCATGAGCCACATGCTTTGAAGAGCCCCCCTACACCTTTGACATAGCTAGATTCAATTTGATTCAATAAAAACACTCCTGATAAGATCCTTTCGCTTAACACCTCTATTGCTTTTGCTCAGAGATGCCGTACACAGGACCTCTGGGTCACACTATGCTTTAGCCTTGCTTGAGAAAACAAACACAAATGCAAGTGGAGCGGATTGAAAAGTAAACAGAATGGAAATGTGCCCCATTTCTATGAATGACATTTGAATTAAGGCAGTCTTGGCTCTGGTTATGGACTGTTTTCATACCATGGGACACTTCCAGTGGGAGCCACATGGCAGCTTTAAAGGAAGCAGACTTGGTGTTGTAATGCAGAGGAGGGTGTCACATGCCCTGCTGCTTTCTTCCCCAACTGCAGAGACCAGCAGGACACGGTTAATTCTGAGAGATCCATGCCTTAGTAGAGAAGTGTCACTCAAACCTAATGTGTGCATCATTTACCTGAGACAGAGATGGCACCAGGACACAATATGGAAGTAAAGACAAGTTGCCGGATTGAGGTGCTCTGGCCAATGTTTTGCTGGGAAACCCTTTGTCTAGGCATTAATGTGGATTTCAGTTTGATATGTGACATGTAAACATTACTACAGACCAGGTACACCTTTTCATAGCAATGGCATTGCCTGATAGAGGTGGCCTTTCTAAATTGGACGGATATGGACTGATATGATTTAAAATGGTGGGTTAATGTAGTGTTAGCAGTCTTCTTTCAGGATATTGATGGTATAATAGTTTGAAGTGCAAATTCAAATAGTATTCTATCCTGTCTCTTGCCTTTCTGCTTTTCATATTGCTTATAGACATTTCTCTGTATCTGTTTTTTTTATTGACTAGTAGTGACACCTGTGTTTGAATTTAGTTATGACATCTGTGTGTTTTCTGATATATTTCAGACACCCTGACCTAACCGTGACTGGTGTTCAGCCCATTTTACAGAGGTCATGGGTTTATGATATCGATTTAAGGCCTTCGTGGTCCTGAATATTTTAAAGGAGCTGCAGATCCCTGGATTTTTGTTTGAGTCTTTGTTCAGTTCACTCTCGGCTCTCTTTCTCATAAGAATACAGTAGCTGTTACTGAGGTCTATACCGTGTGCATATACACCACTAACCTACTTTTACTTCCATGGATTTTAGTGTATCTAGAACTTTGATGAGCTGCAGTCTATGAAGCATTTGTTGAACTTTCTTACTTTTGTGCTACTTTTTATTTTTTTTTCGCTTTTGTTTCATGAATGGTTGAAATGTTCAGCTTTGAACTTTTACCAACTTCTCTCCTTGGCTTAAGCAGTGTGAGAAATAAGAGCTAGTCAGAGTGCTGCAGCAAAAGAAAATATAACAGCAAACTAAGCATGGCTCTACGCTCATGGTCAAGTTTTGACCCTCTGGTGTATCGGGCATTTTCCCGGTGGGCCGGCATGCTATTTGGGCCCACTGTTTATTCATTTATCTATGTATTTATTGGTCTGACCGTTTCATACTCGTAGATCGATGACTCACTAGCTGTTTGCAAAGTTATGATGATAACACACCAAAAAAAGAATCGTTTTACGGCCGCGCAAGTTTGCCATGTTACATTTATGAACGGCGGTGAAACAAGCTAATAATATTGACAATGTTACTGCTAGGAGAAGGCCTATTTATTACACATTGTGTACATTTGCTAAAGCAAAACACCTTTCAGTTCTTATTTGTCTTCCACACTAAACTAAATCGTCGCATTGAAAGTGAGAACATTATTTTTTTAACCACCATTCATCAGCATTAATAGTGAGACAGCAGTTAATTTTCAATTATTGGTAGTTGGGTGAGTAGAAGGTAAATTCTAGGTAAATGGAAAACATCTGCGCATTTTAAAATCTATCTCTCTCTCTCGCTCTCTCTCTCTCTCTCTCTCTCTCTCTCTCTCCGACACATGCGCACACACACAGAATGCCCTCTCTTTTTTCCCAAATAATCATTAAAACAGTCAGCTGCATCATCTTTGAATTTACTCAACACTACTGTTCTGAATACTACTTTCATTGAATACTACGTTGCTGGTATACGCATTCATGGGAGCGGAAAGATGAGCGGTGTGCGTACTTGTGTGCGATAAGCCGTTTTACCCCAAATTGCCAGGGTAGTTTTTTTGTCCCACTCCGCCCTTCCTGCTTATGTTCCACTCAGCAAGAGTTGGTCAAAAATGTATATTTCTAAAAAAGTTGTTAAGGCAAACAATATTGATGATTATCAATACTTTTTATTATTTGCAATCATATTTTATTGTAATATTCGGTACATCTAGGGCAGTTTCCAGATGCACCAGAATGATTGACACAGCCCAACATCAAGTCTTCACTGACTTCACAGTTTTGAAAGTGTGCACATTAACATTAATGCCTTTCACAGTAAAAATCATGGTTGCACACATTCGTTCCCTCTTGAGCACACAGAGAAAAGCTGCAGCTCTGAGAACAGCAACACAAACGGCTCCCTTTTTGCTTATTTTGTCTTCTTTACATGAACTGTAAATAAAAATGTGCATCGGAATGAAATGTCAATGTGTTGCATTCACTTTTTATACATAATAGTCAAATCACTGAGAGATCATTGATCAACATTAAACTAATTTTTACGAATGAAAGGCAATTTCCCTGCAATGGCTGACTCATAGGACATCTTGCTGCTGTGTCTGTAAATGAGATAAAAATAAACCCAGGACTGGAGCTTCACACTAGTCACACTCTCAATCAGATAAGAACTCGGAATGCTCACACAAACAAGGACAAATTCTACTTCTCAATTTCAGGGCCGTTTATTGATAATTATCCTAAACTGACAAGTGATTCCAGCTCTATTTTGTTTATCCGTGTTAATTTAATTACTGGGAAATAAACAATGTGCCTCGCATTTAATTTGGCTGTAACAAGAACACAGTTCAGTGACCAGAGGAACAGAAACAGAGGAGAAGAGAGACACCAGAACAAGCAAAGCATTCTCCTTCTCTGCGAATTTCATATATATTTTTTCTAAAGTATAAAAAGTAACTACATGAAGCCATGAATTAATACATTGCAAAAGATACCACATTGACCTGAGCTCTAAGCCTTAGAGTAGGTAAGTGGCAGATTCTTGAACATCTGTATGTTGTTGCTCGTGGCCAGTGTACTGCAGAAGCTGTGCAGATACCTCTTCTGAACCAAAACACACTTTAATTTAGCTGTAGTGTTGCTGCAAAAAAAATGGTAATGGCAGTGATGTGAAAAACACATGCAATCATCACAGCATCGTAGTGATCTCTGCAAACCTTCTACTCAGTTCCTGAGGCCTATGTTTCTCTCACAAAATGACTGAGGACTTCTAGCCACAGCTTAATTAAAACCTAAAGGGCTAAGGCGAGAACCCATACGCAGTACAAAATATGTCATTACAATTCCATTAACTAATGCTTATGATTCAATCCAAAATAGAAAAGAAACTTAATCACTCTGTCGAGGCATAAAAGAAAAGCCTGCTGTGCACCTAATATACACAGCATAAAAGTATACATCAGCATCAAACCGCTTTCGTCCTTTAATGTGTGGCTTGTAGTCTTTAAAGTTAAAGCAACCATAGCTAATTCAATTTGTAAACTGAATGTTCTTTTGCTGTGAGACATGTGAAAAAAAGACACTGGATAAACATTCATGGGCATAATGAAAGAAATCATTTAATTATTTCCTCTTCTAAGCACAGCAAACCATTGAAAATGACCTTTAAATGCATTGAATTTCTTAATTAAACTATGAATGAGTCCTTTTATTTTTCATCGCCCCTGTATAGCAAGATACAAGCTAAACAGAGGAAATTAGCTGCTTCTATCCAGTGCTCTGGGCCCTGTTACCCAACGTTGACAGCCTTTCATGGCTCAGAGCAATGGAGATGTTAAGGCCAATTAAATAGTCTTTTAAAGTGGAATATGACCAGTGAAGCAGGAAACAGAATACGCCACCTTGGAGAGAAACAAAGAGAGCAGAAACACATAAACGCAACAACGAAACGCCCAAAGGATATGTGCATAGGTTACCGTATTTCTCCATTTTTTTTCAATTATATAGATGCTATAGATGACTTGCATTTACACAGCCAGACAGTCTTCAGTTGAACTCATCCTTCTTTTAACACATTCAGTTTTATCATCATAAAAGTCACTGATGCAGTGAATTCTCTATTCTTCGTCAGCCCAAAAAATGACGCTCTTCTACTGGATATTAATATCACTTTAAGACAGTGAATGCAGAAGCAAAATTTTGGCTGAGAAGGGGAGAAGATGTTTTCTTCTGTACACTTGCCCCAGATTTGCTGTTGCTTACTGCATTCTTTTTGAACAACGTCCAAGGAGGCATGCAAAAGTGATCAATTAGGGCAGAGCAATACTTTAGAGCATGCGTCCATGGACACATTAATTCTGCTGGCTGGCAGACAAGACTTAAGGCCATAAAATATTCAGCACAATCAGGATGCATTCAGATCGGAGAGAATTCCCTCTCAGCTGAAGGCATCCACAAGGCGAGCGATCAAGCTATCAGTGTAAGTTATTAATGATCATGGCTAAATAGTGATATAAAAGGAAACAAAAGCATTTCATAGTGCTATAACATTTGTAGGAATTGACAAAGACATTAAGGATTGTAATGCAATAGGGACTGCATATGACAAATATAAATTATATATTTTTTTCTCCCAGAAATAATACAATATGGCATACTACACCACATCGCCATGTCATGTAAAGTGCTCAGTGTTGGGACTTCTGTCCTGTCTGAAATCTTTTCTTTATTGCTATCATAAGGTCTTATTCGATGTTTCGCATTTAGTATGCTAATAACTTGTTAATTTTCGCCACAACTGAGTGAAACTTCCTGTTTTCATTTTGTTCCTTGTCAAATACAATTTCTCCATTCCCCAATCTCAAGGAGGTTGCTCTGCTAGACTGAGCAATAGCCTTGTGTGGGTGGAAGCCTCAAATGACACCAGAGATCCATTACTCTGGAAAACAGTGAGCAGTGATGGGACATAAGCTGCAAATCAGCAGTTATTAATGGGCTGTTTCACTGTTCTGTGCAGAAAACAGGGCATATTTTGTAATATTCATTCAGTTAAATGACAAGTTGATCATCAAAGGTGCCTGTGGCAGGACAATCCTCTGACAAGTCTATTATGATACTCCGACTTTGTTTATTCACCTTCATTACTGGGCGCTCACAGCCCACTCACTTAAGAATACTTTGCCAAATCCCAGTGTACTCCAGCCAAATGGGCACTTGATCATTGTTTCCTTCATTACAATTTCCATCTTTCAAAGTACTCCTCACAGAGAAACATCAATTGTGGGCTTTTATGGCGGTAAAATACTGTAATTGAATCTCATCCCCCTTTTCATATGCGTATTGTTGTGCTGCTAATTACGTTTTGACTTCAAGCACCATAATCTTGCTGTTCATAATAAATAGCTAAATCGTTTTTATCTAGTACTTTTGAGTGGTCTGACTGCCTTAGCATTGAGTCTATCATTACTAATATGATGATTATGTCTCCACCATCTCTGGCCAGGCGTGTAAAAAATGTCTCCACCATCTCTGGCCAGGCATAACTGGGCTGGCTATATTCAAGTGAGTTGGGTGGCTCTACTCCCATCTCCCAGGATGATGCTAGCTGATGTAACACATTCTATTAGCTGAGGTAACAAATTCTGTTACGTCAGCTAACAGACACCAACATCAGCTAGCATCACGCTGGAAGATGGGAGTAGAGCCATTCAACCCACTCATAGCAGAATTTGTTACAACTCTTCCTTATCAGACTGAGTTGTCCAATGCCACTACATGAGCAGAAGTTTAAAAAGATGTACCTAGCTTTGACTGCAGGAGACATAGCTAGCTGGTTAAACTGGCTGAATGAATTGAGGAAGTTTAGGGAGCGAATTTTATCCATACAGTTGTGTGAGGCTCAGCAGTATGCTAATGACAATGACTAAAGTGCATTTATTCAAAACAATTTGTAATCTTGAGATGAAAGGTGACAGAAATCACAGATCTGAGCCTATCTTTACGAGTGCAGCGCTGACAGTTTCTCCAGCAGGGACCTCTAACACAACTGTCACTCTGCCAGTTCAAAAAACCCTTCTTTATCACAAAACTCACTTTACCTAACTTCAGTCGGCTGCTCACAAAAGCTGAAATCTACAGAGTGGAGAAGAACACAGCAGGAAGCTGTAGCTTAGAGTGAAGAGCATGGAGAAGTGGATTAAATTGTATTGGCCTGCCGGTAAAAACGTCTCTGGACTCAAGGCTGAAGAGGGAGGTATTTGAGGATGAATTCCGCCGGATTCACTGACACTTCATAATATCCAAGGTGCAAAGGAGTTTTACAGCCTTCTAAATCATGTAATTATGAATGTTAACGCTTTGTGTGGGTGGCTGTTGCAACAATGTAGCTATTGTTAATGACAAAGGTACCTGCAATTACAACCAAGCATGGTGTACTACATAATGCTGACAGGCAAAAAGATAATTTGCATAAAAAACATAATATGAAGTTGCAGCTTCAGGGCCCACCAGAAGAACTGACATAGTCACCCAAAGTTTACAAATCCTCATGTTTTGCATGACTTCTTTTTGAGACCATGTGATTTTTAAAAAAATCTATCACACACAGTAACAAATACTCTGTAGTTTTTTTTCCACACAGCATGTGTCCTTATAGTACAGTGCACAGTACAGTGCAGAATCTTAACTTATTTTCTAGGTCGACAGATTCGTCTATAAGCTGTACCTAATAAAGCCTTGTTTCAGCACAGCAGCCTGAGTCCTCTTTGTGCTGGCTTCGTTTCAGCGGTGATATTGCATGTGATAGCTGTAAGGAAAGCTTTGGTGCGCGTGGAGCAGGGTTCTCGACGCTTCCTCCCTTATCAGGTCTAGTCGATCCGTCATGCAGAACGCAAGCGTGGGAGGCACCGATTGCTGAGCGAGTCGATTTCAGCTCAGCTCTGCATACATTATCAAACTATGAGAAACATCTTGCTTTTTCATCACACCAGGCATATTGTCAATGGATCTGCTGAGAAATTAATGGGAAAGCTTTCTCTTTTTTCCCCTTCCGACACCCCTCTCCTTCTGCTCTCTCCTTTCCGAATCGCGCTTATTTGCCTCCTTCTCTCTGATGTTGACTAAACAAATGGAGATGGAGGATGAAAGGAAATGTGAGGAATATGAATGCGCTTTGAGGGGAAATAGCCCCAGGAAAAAAAAAAGTCTGAAGAGATGCCACCACGAAAAGCTGTTCCAGCTGTACTGATAATGGGTTAAGATGATAAATAGTTGAAGGGGTCATCTATGGTTCTAACTACACAGTGCATAGGATAAATCAGAAATATAGTTTTCAAAAGCAATTTGAAATTTACCGACAGAGAGGAAAAGGGCTGAGAGAAATCTTCCTGCTGCTGCTGCCTTAGATGATGAGGAAGGAAAACTGCCAGTATTTCACTGAAAATTACTGCTGCGGACTGAACATTTTGGGCATATACTCTGTATAGGATTGGGCTGACTCATTTGCTATCGTAACTTTGCTGTTACCATGGAGCCATCAGCAGCACGCTCTCATTCGTGACAGTATGAGAGAACCTGCTGCTTATACTTTTGTCTGCATATGTGAATGCACCTTTGATTATGTGCTTAGATTTCAATACTACGACAAGAGTGCACCGTTTTAATCTTGCAACAAAATATACTGGAGTTATCTTAATGATAACACCTCAGTAGGTCACATTTGCATGGCATACTGTTCGTGACCCAGAAGGCCAAATCACCATTTATATTAACCTGGATTATCAGCGAAACATCATCATTTCATTTTGGATTTTGAGGATAACCAGTGAGGAGAACCCAGTGTTTGGCACTACTTTGGGTCCCTGCTAAAGCAAAAAGGACCAAAAAGGTCTATTTCAGGAGAGTAACCTCTCCCTTGACAGGAAGAGAAAGGTATAAAGTATCCATCTTCATCCAATATTTACTGCCATCTACTCTGTGCTCTGACCACCTTTTTATGATTAATACTTAATGCTAGTCTAGGCATCCATCATTCTGATTCAGAGGTTTACACAAGTAGTCATGTCTCTCATTGGATTCAAAAAGACTCCCATAGGCAGTGTTAACTATCAGTCATGTAATTTGGCCTATTAAAAATTCAATATAGCTTTAGATGAATTATGTTTTGAGCTCTTGTCTATGATTAAAAGGGAGCAATACACAACCTAGAAGCTTTAGCTCTCTCACTCCTTTGAAGTGCTTTTTTGAGAAACACAAACCTCGGGCCATAGAACATCTCACAACATCTGTGGGGCCATGTTGTACTTGTTCAGTGTCTCCCCATTCTGCTGGGTTTAGGTGGAGAGTACAATAGAGGTTAGCAAGCTTAGTTCGACATCATCTGAACCACAATTACATATCTGGATCAGGACAAGAGTAAGACCCATAGCACCATAAATCAAGGCGAGACAATTTTTAAATAATGGGGAACCAGAAAAACGTTTTTTATTTTACACTGCCAGAAAAAAACAAACCCTTTCATGTATAAACACTGTCACTGGAGTGGGGCTCTCCAGAATATATGTTTAGTATCTTTAGTTAAGTAACACTGTTGTACCTAATTCCATTAAAATTATAATTGACTCCATATCAAATGTAATGTACCTTCGAAATATAAGACTTGCTGACAGTGTACCAATATTGTACTTAGACATCAGACACTGGCAGTGGTCTGTATTTTTAAAAAAGGCCAACACAGTGAATGAACATACACTTGCAGAGACAACTGTCAAAGGATTTGTTTTCTCTTGCTGTTTGACTACAACCAACTTTACATGCACTTTTTCAAACCACATGCCTTGTTTGTTTTTTCATGTATATGCTGCAAAAAGGTGGAGCCACGTATCGACAACAAACACACAGATAGACAGAGCAGAACAAGAGCAGAACAAGCAGGACTTCACAATGGAATTGCACAGTATTAATAATCTGTTAGGTTTTCTGTCATTAATATTTATAATTTAAAGAAAAAAGTAATATTCATTTAAAGTTGGTACTGAGGCAAAATGTGTTCACCTCATCTTAAGACCGGCCTCAGAAACTACAGACCTTGCTGCAGGCTGCTGATCAAACTGGCCATTCACATTCTTGGTTTAAGCTGTTTGGCTAAAATGTTCTCTGGTTCAAATCTGAATTTTAGCAAACTTCAGAAAAACTGAATACAACAATATATACAGTTACATACAGTATAATCTATAAGAACAACTCAATTTCTCTATACATTTAAAAAATTCTCAAAAATATTATGTAAATTATTTATTATTTAACAATTATTAGATACACGTTTTAGTTATTTATAAATACTTTTAGTACAGATGGCTGTGTATACTAATCAGCCTCAGCTGTCATGTCTAGTCATTCAAACATAAGCCCCATAAAGAACAGTCATATAGTATTATGTGAGTGTGTGTTATTTCAGTTGGGTGCAAGCAGATGTTTGCCTGCAAAATAGATAAACATCCATTTTTTCATGAAACTACATTTTACAGTGACTTCTAGGACAATTTCCACCTGCACCAGATGGCGAAGACCAAAATCTGTTTTTCCACACAGGCTCACGGGCTAAAAAATGCTAACTTTGCCAGTGTACACCTCATTGAAACCATTTTTCTTTTTAAAATCGGCTCAACATGAAACGACCACAACAACTAAACACTAAACTAAAGAAAATGGTGAAAATAATGTAGCCTAAAGCATAATATCACTGTCACGGGGGCCGGGGCTAATCCCCAACGACCGTGCACTCCCTCTTGGAACGAACCAGGCGAGAGAACAAGGATGCATTCTGTGGTTTTTATTTCAAGCTCTTCAGAAAACAAACGGCTCGGTGGCCGTTTACTGGCACAAAACTTCAGAAACAAAAAACTCAAACTCATGAGTACTAAGACGATGGACTGACAACTGGAAAGAAACACACAGGACTTAAATACACCAGGATTAACACAAAACAGATGCAAACCCAATCACCAGACACACTAACCGAAAACAGCTGACACGAAAAAGCACATGGCACACAATAACAAAACCACCTGACCACAAGACATGTGACACAAGCAAAACCCAGATACATCAAAACAAAAGCCTCCCCACCAGAACCCAGAACATAAGCAGAGCAACCACAGTACAACCCTGAACAGAAAAAACTAAGCACAAACAGAACCATGAATAACAGAACATAAAACCCATGAACAGAACCAAGGAAAACCAAAAAAAAGCAGTGGCTCAAACCCGCCACTGACCAGGCCCGTTACAGTACCCCCCCCCTCTCAAAACGCCGCCACTCCCGGGGTGGCTGGGCCGAAAAACAGGGAACCCAAAAGCAGTCCGAAAAGGGCGGGCGGGCGGGGGCAAGAACAACGCCCCCCTTTCCCCCTTCATGTCGCAAGCCCACTGTCCGTGTGGTCAGGCTGACTCCCCGTCAACCTGGGCGACGTGGGTGTGGGCCACGGGACGTTGTCCCTGTCCCGCCATAGGTTCGTTTTCATATTATTATATGATATTCTTCAAAGGAATGGTCAGAAAAACACCGTCAAAGCATGTATGGAAAATGAAAGAAGTTGGTTGGACATATTTTTCATTACCTTGCACACCTGCACCCCTCTGCATTAGTGCTTGTGCCGACAGTCACAAAAATACAAACAAACACCAACACAGTGACTCATTTCTGTGCTTATGTTATGACAACAAAAAATAGGGCAAATATTATAATGATCTCTTCAATTCACATTAAGTGTTCTCCATGCAAAAGTAAGATGACTGTATGTTTAATGGCATTAATGAAGCTGCAGTCCACTGTGGCTCCATTGAAAGTTATGGTGGGCCGAGTTCAATGTATCCTCGTAACTATTTCCCACGTTCCTTTTTTTAAATGCAAATGAGAAATCAACAAGCTACTCATTTTGCAAACATTCTCTTTGTTCTCGTTATTCTGATTATTGAGTGCCAAATTCTGTATTATGAGATCTTCAGTTCAATAGTTTAAAGCTACGCTGAAATTGTTACTCCTAGTAGGATGAGCATAATGTTGTCAAACTATATCTGATTTACACATCTTTGTTGCAGGAGGAACTTAAGCAATATACTCAGCCTCAGGGAGTGACTATAAAACCAGTTTAAGTTTATTTTATGATTAGATTTAGTAATAATATTGAAGTCCTAATTAAAAACCAAGAGAATATGTATTATGTGTTCTATAGAAGACTGAAGTTTTGACAAGAAGAACTGGTCTTACTTAGCAATGTCAACATACTGATTAAAGCAATTACTCTCCACTTTAGTTATCAAACAAGGCCCATTAAAGCTCGAAAGTGTACTGTGCGTACCATAGTCTGATTGTAGCTTACTATGGCATGTATCTAATTACACCAAATTATGTTCACTAGGATCAAAACAGTATTGTGCTGTTAGTCTTGTGTTCTGCCAACTTCTCCCCACAAGGGATCAGGGTTACTGGTAATTCTAAACAATGCAACAGCAAAACTGCCCTGCAGACATAATCTAACAAGAGCACACTGCAGTGTTAACTGGATCTAAAGCATCTGAATTGTTGAAATAATAACTCCATGACTCCAGATCCTCCCTTCACAGCCAGAAGCTCTGCAGAATTTATAACAAGTCCATATAAAACCTGTAGTGTAGCCTGTTAATATACTTCTGTTTCTTTACTTTGTTTTGTGCTCTCCTATTCAGTTCTGGTCTGTTCATAGTTTATGCTATGACTACTAATCAGCCATTAGAATCTTCTTTTAGTAATTATCCGTCAGTACTAATACTGATCTGATATTACTGTGCATCCCTCGTCTTGAATATGTGTATATAAGTATATATCCAGTGCTGCTTTTTCGAGAGAAAGGGTCACTTTTAACACTCTTTTAGAATCTATTTTGCTTTTAGAATGACTGTTCTCTGAGGTCCTTGTAACTTGAAGCAAGGAACTGTTTATGCCAGCAGCCAAACTAGCATCCAGCCTATCCTACCAGAAAAGGCAGTGCAGCCTGTGGTAGTACAACTGAATTTTTTTTTCATTTATAAAAACTGGATGAAAGCTGATTTTGTAGAAATCGTAAGGGAACCTTTAAGGCCTTTGGTCTGAATGAGTGACTGTTGCATGAGGGGCACTATCATTGATGACTGAACATTTCAAATGACAGGGTGTTTAGTTATAGCTACAGGGCCCACTCTAATATCTTTCATTTGTAACAACAACTTAGCAGCTGGAAGAAAACAAATGATTAACCTTTAATGGGATACAACAGATTTGCTACACTGTAAAGCACACAATCCAAAATTATCCAAAAAACAGAATACACAGTAAACCTCCAGTTTTACGTGTATCAGGAGTCGTGGATTCAGTCACACATGGATTTTTTTTGAGAATCAAATAGTTTTACGTGGAAATCCCCACAATAACGTAGAAACTAAATATATTTCTTCTGGATGTTTTCTAGTATCCCAATACTTTTGTCCCGCAACCATCCGAGTTGCATATCTCGGTGGGGAATTTAAATTAAAAGAGGTGAATACGGGTTTACCATTACATTTTCTTTAAGGGTGATGCATTAAACTGAGTTTAAAATGATATTAAAGTGTTCTGGGGGATTATTTAGGGTTTACACTATAAAAATAGACTTTCTCTCACCAAAACACAACAATGCGTTTTTTCACTATACGCGGGTGCTCTTGGAACATAACCACCGCGAAAAGCGGGGGATTACTGTACATGCAGATGATTTATCTTTGCTTTTATCCATTCTGTCAGTTGTTCTGGCTTTTTGTGTTCCAGTAATCCTGAAAGGTACAGAAGTCATATACATTTTGCTCTGCTCCGAGTTCTCCTGCTCTACAAGTTCTTAAAGAGGCTAAAATATTTTCCAGATGCCTGTAGGATACAGTGAAGCCTAGAGGCATCCAGTTAAGTCTATAAATAACCACTGATATTGCAAACAGACAGGTGCAATCTCCCTCCTGTTCTCTGGATACTAGTGGCATATGGTCCTTTATCAAGTAAGTGCCACAGTTACAAAGAGGGGTGGGGGTGGGGTGAACAGCCTATTACCAGGATGCTCTCTGAATATGCTCACAGTGCAATGCAGTGACACTGAAGAGGTTTGTTGCCTTTAATGGGCTTCTCTCTGGGCTATTAAAACATAGAACATGTTCTAATGCAGTTTACAACACCTTATTTAACTTATTTAAACAAGACACAAATAGCGCCAAACTCACTAAAAAGTGCATCAAACATGCTGTGTCTGCTAAAATGTCATGATTTTTGGGCAGTTTTCTGTTACTAATTTACTTTGACCTGTCCTTTGAATTAATATTACACGCAAGTTGATTTGTTGTATGAATTGCGGAGCTGCTACAACACAAATGCACTCATACAGCTGTAGACGGAGGAAAACAAACTGATAAAGGAACAAAATCGCTCAGGACGACCTGCTGGTAAGTACACTCTGCACTTCTTCCCACTCTTCCAAAGTTCCTCTCTCCTCTCTGTTCATTCTTTTCTAACCTTCCCCGGTCACATTCTGTCTCTCTAGAACTGGGTTCCTCGCTTGTTTTTGCTCACATCTTGTGATCTTGTGTCTTTTTTATGCCCTGGACTAGTTATCACCAGATTAAAAGAGAGAGCTCTGGGAGACATGCAGCATGTTGGAACCGTTCTGACAAGAGCCCTCATGAGCAAAAACGGTGCTAATTGGTGGATCCTATTTTTTGCTAGCTTAGTACCAAATAGGAGCTGAGGTTAGTGGTCATCTGATGCAACGTTGCCTTACACTAATAAGGCCAGTTCAAGAACTGCAACTCCAGCATGATCTAATACCACATATTTGTTGAAATTCAACCTGCCAGAGCGCACTGTGTGGCCTCTTTGTTTCACTTAGCCATGGCAAATGAAATGAAAGGAAATAAATTAATAGCAAAAAATAGGAGCCTCGTATAACCCCACTGGTAAGGTTCTGGGTTATTATCAAGAAAGTCTTCAGTTTGAAGAATTCTAGAACTTTGGAGATAAATGTACTAATAAAACATTTCCACATCTTTTCATCCCAAAATGAAAAGTACAACTAAGCACAGTTCTTTATCTCAAAGTACCTGCATTTGATTTGCAATTTACCTTTAGCTGTGGCATTGTGACCCCATTTTCAGAACAGCCTCCACAGTGGTGTAAAAGTATAGTCACTGAAGTGAAACATTGTACCTCGGGGGGATGTGCTTCAGGGTTTTGTATTGGGGCTCTTTTGGATGAATTTGAGTTTCCACAGAGTTAACTTTACTTCTGAGCTGCAGTGAAGATGGATGAACAGTTCTGGCTACATGACAGGGTTTCTTTTTTATTTGGTATGACACTGTTATTCTTCAAAATAGACAACTTTTTTCTTCCTGTCAGCATCGGAGTTCTATGAATGGCTTTCGAGAAACCATTGTTATAATGTTTCTGCATGATAATGGACAAGCCGGTCTAGCACTACTCCCATCGTACATCTCAAGTGTCATTAATACGTTGTGCAACAACATGATTCTTATCTTCACCTCTTCATAGTGCCACGGCAAGATGTTTAGCACCGACTGCGTTTACATATTACTGCAAATAAATAATTTAGATGCATCTTTAGACTCAGCACAGAGTTCATTACAAAAACAACTTTCCTGCAGTTTAGAGGGAGAATCATATGTATATATACAGTAACCCCTCAGTTTTACATGGATTCAGTGAACCGAACTGTAAAGTTGTACATTGAAAAGTTGTCAACCAACATAAAATGAAGAAGAAGAAGCCTGCTGCAGCATGTAGTGACTGCTCTGTGTCTTGTCCTCATATTTTAGTGTTTTAACAGTTATCTGTTAGATACATGTGTGTGTGTGTGTGTGTGTGTGTGTGTGTGTATATATATCTATACATATATCTAT